>OY744499.1:3599022-4012643 GCA_963556185.1 Pseudopediastrum boryanum | reverse complement strand
TGATCCACACCTTACACTCCAGATCCAAATCACTCAGCGACACCTCCATTTTCCCCACCCTCACTGCAGCCCAATCACACCTTAATCCATTAACTCTCCGCCCGCCCCCCCCCCTAACTCTTCCATTCTCCAAAAACACCCCACACCCCCCATCCCCCAAACCCCCTTACCTTGATCCACATCTTACACTCCAGGTCCAGATCACTAGCCTCCACCTCCGCATCCCTCACCCTCACTGCAGCCCAACCACACCTTGTATCTCAACTCCCCCCCCCCCCCGCCCCAAACCCCCTTACCTTGATCCACATCTTGCACTCCAGGTCCAGATCACTGACCAGCACCGGCACCTTCAACCTCCACCTCCCCGCCCCAACCTCCAGCATCAACAGCATGCGTGCCCCTCCAGTATACCGCAGGTCCACCACACCCGTCAAGTCGCTGTCCTTCCTGCTGTTCCTGCGCCTCATGTTGCTGGCATAAGGCGCTTCATGATCCAAAGTCAGCTCCACTACACGCAGCCGCTGAACAAAGCCGGGAACTACACCAGGCTGCAAGAAGGGGAGGGAGGATGCAACACATTCATGTAATGCACATTGCATTCTTCGTCATTGAAAACGCAGGATCAGCTAAGCCAATGGCCAAACAAACCCAGGACATAAACACAAGGCTGCTGATTACAATCCCCGCGAAGCCGCGCAACCAATGCTGGTGTGGCCAACGCAAGCTGAGGATAGATGCACAGACGTGCACACCAGGGGTAATGCTACAGATATCTTATGCTACAGATAAGCTCAATCTGTTCTGACATATCAATATATTGTAATATATTGATCATATGTCATTGGTAAAAAAATGTTGCCTAAGCAGGACTGGATTCGCCCTGGCCTTAGCGTAACTTTGAAGACACTTGGCTTTTCCGCAGGCAGGGCGTCAATAAACACTAACAAATAACCTTTGGAACTTAATAACCATCTGCCAAGTGCACCCCCTCTCCTCTCTGCACCAGTCCATCAAACGTAGGCTACATCGAAGCTACAACCTATTGCTCCAGCCCTCTGCCCCTGATGTCTAAACCCATATCTATTGCATGTTTTCCCCATGACTTTGCCCAAAACACAAACCCTTGGAACCGACTATTTACCTTTTCAACCCCCCCCCCCGCCTCTGCTCACCTGCACCAGTCCATCAAACACAGGTTGCAGCAGGTCCGTAATCCAATGCTCTAGCCCCCTCTGATACACCCTCCAAATCTTCCTGAAGCACATGTTGACCCACTCCACACTCTCCCCAGTCTGATTGCTCAACATGTGGCTGGCAATGTCCTGCTCACGCTGACGGATACGCTCTGCATAGCAACACAGCAACACATCAGACATGCATTTCGCACAACATATCTCACATACGCGTCTCGCTGACTCAATCATCCATAAGTTTCTCCAGACTGACCCCTAAGCACCCTCCGCTTCACCCGAGACCACATCAATGATGCGATGCATATCACTATCTCAAACATATACATATCTGCTGCTGGACTCTGCTTGGCAACCCAACAATGCAGTAGCACCTTGCCGTGTTGAGGCTGTAAGACCCCCCCATTACAAAACAGCATCTGCAACTGTTACAGTGGGCATCCAGTTGGGATTACCTCCTGCATCCCAATGGCACTGCAGTCTGCTGCAGACACCCCAAACATGTAAAGGCTGGCGACAGCTGCTTTGCACCCATGCTTGCTGTGCGCTCTCATCACTTCTAAGTAAATCCTGAGCCCACGCACACACCCTTGTTCTTGTTCCTAAGCAGGTCCTGCTGCCCTGCATGTAATGCCCTGTTTGCTGTGCTTCCCGCCACCACCACCCCTCCTGCTGCAGCATGACCGTTAGTACTGTCGTCCTATGCTAACAAGATAATCCCATCAAATGTCAACAGCATTGTCCTATGGGTAGGGTGGCACCCTGCTTCAGCAAGACTATGCCACCTCCCCTGCTTTCTGGTGTGCCCCCAACTTCCACAAACCCCGGATTGTGTTCTTTCCCTTAAGCTATGTGACTGCTACTTATATAACTGCTAGATCCCAAGGTCCATGCTCACCTCTTTTGCTAAGCTTCCTGCCATCGTTCTTGCTGCTGCTACTGCTGCCGGCGGCTGTGGTACTGCTGCTACTGCTACTGCTTGTACTGCTGATACTGCTGGTTCTGCTGAGCGTGGTTTGCTCCTGCTGCTGCAGCTGCTGCTCTATCTCCTCCTCCCGGTTGCTTGCCCTTAACCCCTTGATGCTGAGGCCAAAGGTAGCAACCAGCCATCTGTCAAAGCTGTCTAAGGCCTGCCTGAGGATATGAGTTTTTTTCAGTACTTTCAGCAGCAGCTGCACTCCTAGGGTCACTGCTACCCCAGTGAAGAAGCAACGCAGGTTGAAGAAGCTGGATCTGCAGGGGGATGGGTGCAGCAACCGCAACGACAATGAGACGATTTGCGAGAAGTTGGATAAAACAAGGTGCAAGAAGCAGCGCAAGCAAAGGAGGTTAGGCCAGCAAGGCATATTAAAGCCGCCCTTGCACAAGCATGTCTGTCTATAGCAGCAAGGATGATGCGATCAAAGGCACGTGTTTGAATGACGTGTTTAAATGGCATAATTGAATGACGTGTTTAAATGACGTGTTTGAGATGCTCCACAGGAGGTAGGGAGAGAAAATGAGTTGGACATGACTTTGAACCTGCAAATCGTGTACAGCACGGGTGCACAGTTTTTGCTGTCTGCAAGCAAGTGCCCCTACATACTTATGGGCAAGTTTTTCCACTGAGATAACCCAAGGTACCCCGTGCAGTCTTGCTGGACTACAGATAATGCAATAACTGCAGAGGAGATTTCGCATCCTCTGCTTCACTGCTGTCGCTGCTGTTGCTCCGAATAAACGACAATGCCTTAGGTGCGTTGCAAATTCAAGCATGTGACAGCAGCGTGCTAGGGGCTCTGCAGATCATCTGCGGTGCTTCAGTAGCCTGCCAATGTGAGGCAAGTGCACGGTAGCTGCAGTTGCAGAACGGTCGTTGGGGTCTTCTAAAGCACTTGCTGCTGCATTGTTGAGCTAAAGCGCGACTTAGCACTCACATTGAAACCTGTGGGCCTAAGGTAGCGCAGCCCACAGCGCTGAACACTGCCAGTCTCCGCCTCGAAACCTGCGTCCATCGGGCTCGTCTACTGCTCAGACGGCTGCTGCAGCTGCTAAGATCAATGCCCAGACTCAAAGCATGCGCTGAGATGTCCGAGGACGCCCTCCGGCCCCGCGTTGCTCCATGTGGGGTCCAAAGGGATAAGGCTGACCGGCGAGCAGCTGCTGCCCTGGCTAAGGCTGTGCTGCTACGTTTCTGACAAGCTGGAAGCGCGGAATGGGCGCGCCCATTTGCCTGTAAAACAGCAGCCATATACAGGGCATTACGGGTCAGTTGTCCTATTGCGTAAGGCAGAGCGTCAAACCTAGGCCAGGGCCGCGATGGAGTGGTTTCTCCTACCGCTGTTTGCAAGAACCAGTGCGGATGTAGCTCACGTCTCCCAGTTCAAAATGTGCGCCAGACAAGCTCCGATGAACCCATCCCCTGCCCAAACTTTGCCTCGTAGTAGCAAGTCTAACCGGAACTTGCAACTGCGACATGAGCTAAAGCATCGGGCGCATCATGGAACAACTAAGGGCCTCCCTCATTAGACGGCCGACAGCCACATGAAACAGAAAAGGCTGTTGGGAAGGATCACAGTGCTTCGCACAACCTCTGTTCCCAGGTGCCCATCTCACCGTTCGCAATCCCACTGCTAAGGCGGAACCCCCGTGTGTATGGCATGCTCCGTGCAGCTGCCTAGCTCGTACGCAAGGTGCCTGATCTCTAAAGTATGGCCCGTGCCGCTGCACAAGCGGCTCTAACAGGCCCCTTGTGGGTGCCCCAGTCGTCATATCACATGGCAACGCACTCAAGCTGCATGAGGAAATAAACACAAACCGAGAACAGCTGCGTGGCTGTCGAAACTTCCCTCGCTTGTCCCTGAAGCCGGTTGACGTTGAAAAGCATCAAGGAGCAACATGGGGAAGTGATGGCTCCGCAGCTGGTGTCACGCTGAGTCAGTGGTCCGGGTCAGTGAGTGACCTCCAACCAGAGGCTAGGTTAAATCTAGGCTAAATCTAGGTTGAATGGATTGCTCACAACTTAACTAGCTATCTGCTTCAGTCCGTTACAACAATGCCATGCCGCCGCATTTGGAGCGTGCCATACAGGGCGTTTTAGTTTTCACAGTTCTCCTACCACGGACTATAACGTCAGGTAGAAGCTCCACCCAGATAACAGATCGTGTCATGTGCCAATGAAGACGACTGTTCACCGCCGTTGTGGTTCTGCTCAAACAAACCCCTCTTCTGCACGTGTGGCAGTAGCGTGCTGAACTGCTGCTGCTGCAAGTTCTTGTGGCGCTCCTGGCACTGTGCTCAGTACCCGCCCAAACAGACTAGTGAACAAACTAGCGACTCCTCTACCACTTGCAGCGGAGACCTGCCCAGCAGCAGCAGGAAAGGTATTAGCACCACCCCAAAGCAGGTTATTACAGAGTAACAGCCAACAACAATGAACAAGATTGATGCCTTATCAGATGGGAGCACGGGACAGAAGCACTGGTGACATCTGGAAGCAGCTGCCTTTGCCCCAAAGTTGTCCCAGGACCCGCTGTGCTTTTGCTAAGTCACCATGGAATGGCCATGCCAACCCTGAATTGACTTGTAGCAGCACCCCTGCCACATGGGCTGACTTTCCCATCTTTTTCCTGATATAGTGCCACCGCCCTTCATTGGAAGCCCCTTGTTAACCAGTTCCATCCACTGTAAGCACAGTGTCACCCAATGGTTAATGCTGCTCGCCTGCATAATTTGTGTATTTGTGTATTTTGTCCACTGCGGGGAGGAAGTATACCCGGATTTCACCGGCAGTCCATCCCTTTCAGGAAGACCACTCAACTCCCTGTGGCACACACTAGGTTATTCATGTGGAAAGTGAATACCAAGTTTGATTTCTCCAAACATGCCCCCAGCTGCCACCAGGAAACATGCCCTCAAATCTCTCCCGCATTGAGATTCGAACTGGCGACCTGAGGAATACGAAGTGACTATCGTACCCCTAAACTATAGGGTGCCAACTATAATGCTGCCTAATCAATAATTGCACATGCTAGTTCAGCATGGGCATGAGCTCACACCCCAGTGCCACCCAATCAGATTTGAGAGCTGCCTGTGCTGGTTGAGCACTTTTTACTGGTGAGAAATAGCACTGCAAAATTGTGCACAGGGCATATACTTGAGCATGCTGTGACCTAAGTAAACAAGAGAGGGGTTCGCTCACCTCGTAGTAAGGGAAGCCCTGTGCTGCTGCCCAGTCCTTCCCCTCCTGTGAAGGAACCCTCCTGCCAGGCAGGTCTGTCTTGGTGGCAGCAACAAACACAACCTAGAGCAGGGACCATGAGTAAACAGTCTTATTACATTTCAGGATATGCCATAGCAAGAGTGCCATACGCCCTGTGCCTCAAGCTGTTATGGAAGCAGCAAGCACCATGACCGCACCTTAAATTGTGTTTGTTTGTTCATGGGCACCAGACAATGATTGCATATACCGCAACAGTGCTGCTGCCATCCAGCAGCAACTAGCAAGGGATGAGAAACCCAATTGAAGTTGTTTCCCCAGTAAAGTGCTCAGGTTGGACGTTTGCAAAGCAGAGAGAGACTGGTCAGCTTACTTTATGTCCCCGCTATCCCTAAATCAGACATGCCTGTTGAGGAAGCAGAGCAGGCGCAATACATGACATACCTAGCATGCTGGACTGGGAAAACATCATATGGTGGTACCGATGACTTGGCCCCCCCGCCCTGCCTTACATCATTCTAACCTAATCATTAGCTGGCACCCCGCATGCGCTAGATTGGACTGATGCTGATTCTGATACAACTCATGATATGCATAGCATGCCACAGAACAAGGTGCAACTACCCTAGCTACGAAATGGTTACCGGATTACCGATTGACGCCATCACTGTGGGGCGCAAATGGAAAGCTTAGAACCCTCTTTCAATGGTACCGGTAGTTGCAAAAGAACCAGGTGCTGGCCCTCACCATGTCTGTTGCACCATACTGCCGTGCCTCCTCCAGCCAGCCACTCAGTGCTTCAAAGCTTGCCCTGTTGGTGACATCAAACACCAGCAAAGCTGCCTGTGTGTCTTTGTAGAACTCATTACGGACCTCCAGGTACTCCAGTGGTCCAGCAAGATCCCACAGGTTCACACGGACCTGGGAAGCAACAGCAGCAATAACAAGGAGGGCATCGGACTGAGAAGCAACAGCAGCCATGACAACACAGGACATTGCAGATCGGTAGGACTTGGCAAATTTATATAATCTTGATGGGTCAGTCATTCCTGTGAGACCTGGACTGGGTGGTTCTGCCCATCAAGCCTAGGTCTTGCATGGGGCTGTATTGTGGAGGGCCATCTGCAATGGAACTTGGGCACTATTCAGAGCACAGAGGTGCAATTGCCGTGTACAGCCACTGCCAGAGCAGAGTGTCTTTCAGCTGGGCAGTGGCAGCACGCATGATGACAAATCAAGGAGTTACCGCAGCAGAGGTACAGCAGCAGGCTAAGGCAAGCCATGCACTGCTGCATGTTAGCCCTGGACATGTATCCCACTTCAAGCTCTGTTGTGATATAGATACAAGGGAAAGAACCACCTGTACCGCTTCCATCACTGCAGCCACCTTTTACCTGGCCGCTGCCTTTCTGCAACTGGATAAGCGTACTATTCCACAGGGAAGGCACCGCACTGCTAGTTCTTTCGCAGATTCAGCAAGAGGTGCTCCCTTGGGTCCCGAAAATTTTATGTAATTTCAGGCATAATTAGTCAGTTTTAGCCAGCCGACCATGAGGACCCGCAACCTGGCACTAATTGTTTCAGCCAGATCCAGGTCAATTGGCACATGCAACCTGCATGCTGTTCCGGAATTGTGCCTCCCAACCTAAGGTGCTTGCGCTGGTGCATACATTTCAGGTTAGAAGGCCATCTATCTCACAAATTGAACCATCTGCATGGGCCTGGAAAGGAGCTGGCCCCTGCAGATGATTAATGCTACCAACTTTACCTCATGATCCCCATATTTGACAGGTTTGACCCCATAATCCACGCCGATGGTTGGTATATATTTACTGATGAACTTCTCCTCACAGTAACTGCATGGGATGTCTGGGGTGAAATTCCACTAAACCTGGGGATGGGTCTAGGTCCCTGAGTTCACACCGTTTGATGAGGCAGGACTTGCCAACGCCAGTGTCACCAAGCGAGATGAGCTTCACCCTAATGAGCTTGTTTCTAGCTGTTTTGCGGCTAGTCACTGCTCGGACGGCCCTCATGTCATGAGGGGGCTCAGATGCGGTGCTTCTCTCATGACATGGAGTGTGGTTGTCGATCGTTCGTCGGAACTAGCTTGCAATTATGCTTTGACCCAGGTACCTGTAGTAGACTCCTTCTTGTAGTGTACTGGTTCAATGCCGTAAAATCGCGTCCGAGGACTGCTTTTGGGGCCCCACTGTCGTCAAAGACCGAGAGTTCGGCAGCACACTGACGAACTATAACATTCATTATTGGCGAACAGAAAGATCGTAATACATCCCGTACGAGTGATGCTAAACTTACGGGCTGCTTCTGCTAGCACCAGTAGGAGTACAAACACTTCAGAATATAGTCAGCGAGTGACAGTAGGCAGTACACTAGCTTGATGGCTTTGGAATACTGCGTCAGGCAGAGGAGTGAGGACCCATGCTTGCCTAATGAAGGTGAATGTTCTTTGTAAGCATTTAAGCGCTGCTAGTCAGAAGTTCGCGTCGCCCTCGTGCCCTCAACCTGGGTGCCCGTGGTGTCAGCTGGAACGCCTGACGATTGATACGACAAGTTGGAAGCTGCCAAATTCATTGGGCATAAACAGTATCGAAACTAACACTACACATCCTAAATCCAGCTTGGGCAGCAGTACGGCTCACTTGTGTCCTGTTCCGTTTCAATTCGGAAGATGAATTCGGACACGGACAAAATCCTCCGTATTGTGTCATACATGCTGGCGGTCACAGCCGCAATAGTCGGGATATGCCTTGCTTATGTTGACATTGTTCGTACTTTATGTCTAATTCTGGTAGCCGAAGCTTTGTTCGCTGTTTATTATTGGGCAGTCAAGCGTCCACTGATAAATCACCGGCCAGCCAGGAATGCCCCAAAGCAGGATGATGCAGATAAAACAGTAACCCGCTTACTTGCCAGCGTGAAAGCAATGGTTCCGGACTTTGACATCTTCGTCCATGAGTGGTGCCAAGGGACACCTGTTGAGGAAGTTGGCAGAGAAAATGCATTGGAGCTGGTTTCATATGCTGTCTGGTATAATACATGGTGAGGACAAAGCCCACATGGGTCCTTGAAAACAGCATACGACGGAATCCTCAGATATGCAGAAGTTTGCTAGGGTCATTCTAGTCATAGTCATAACTCTAAATAGTCTTCATAGGGCCCTACCTATGACCCAACAGAGTACACTGAAAGCACCTTTAACATTTTGAAGGTCAGCTGCTACAGCCAACGTGTTGCTGGATGCTGTCATTCTGCATAGATCTTGTGGAAAGCACCATACAAGCATGTACTTGGGAAAAATTAAATTCAGAAACCCTATGGTCAACCCTGCAGGGAGGAAATGAAAACTGCAGGACTCACAGGCAAAGCTGAGTCCCTCGTGAACGCCCTCGAGTCCATCTTCAACGTCAAGCTCAAGGAAGGACGCAACCCTGATCTGAATTTCATGACCCACCTCTGGGACGACGTCCCCCACAGCTACAGGCCCCTCACCTTCTATGCCATCATGGAACTTCTAGCAATCTTCAGCCATATCTTCCTCATTGCTTCTGGCTTTGAACGACACCACATTGATGGCACCTCCTATTACACCATCAACCTGACCCCAGCCCCTAAGAAGAAATCCAAGGCTCATCACCACCACCACCAGCAGCAGCAGTCGCCTTTGGTGTTTCTGCATGGGGTAGGCATCGGTTTCCTGCCGTACCTTGCTTTCATCAAGAAGCTTGCAGCCACAGGCAGGCCTGTACTGGTGCCTGAGGTCAAACCAGTGTCCATGAGGTTGACTCAGGTGAGACCTGCCTATCACTTGGAAGCCTTTGGAGGACTTCCAAAATGACGAGTTTTGGCACTCAGCATTTGCCTTATATCTTGTCTAGAATAAAGCAAATTGTGGTAAAAAAATGTGTTATCAGAGGAACTTGCAAGTTACAGCACATGCAGAACGCAGGACAGCAATAACTGTCCTGCTGCTTCTGAGAATGCCAGCAATTTGTGCTTTGGCATCTCTCTTGTGGCTTGAATCTGCAACATGTGGTTCTGGCACCTATGTTGTGAGTATTGCTTAGGCCCAGCAAGCAGATGGAACAAACGGCTCGAAGGATACACAGCTGAGCGCTCAACGGGTGTGGACCACCTTTATCATAAGCCTGCCTTCTCCCCAGCAAGCATATGGGCTGGAACAGCCTGATTCATAGCTGTAGCCACTTGCTTTCCATCTACGCCAAAAGGGGGCACTTTCAGTGTACGTATTGGCACTTTTCATGCTGGCTTCCAGCTTGCACTTGGGTATCTGGAGATCTGAGGTTATGAATTGCTCCTGCCTGTGCTGCAGGCTCTTCCGTCTGTGGATGATGTGTCTGGTGCTGTGAGGTCCATGTTGACCAAGCATGGAATCAGCAAGGCCTGCATTGTAGGGCACTCCTATGGCACCACAGTGGCATCACGTTTCGTGCAGGACTACAGGAAGTGTGTGGATGGCCTGGTGCTCATTGATCCCGTAAGTCGCTTCCAGCAGTATTAGAAGGTGCCTCTAATGCCATCTTTACATGTGTATGAGCTTCTTGGTGGCTGTGAGTTGAGCTGTCAATCCCGTTCTGTTGAGAGCGCTAAAAACCTGAGCCCAATGTAGAGCCACACCCGGGCTGCATGGTTACTTCAAGCTTCTGCAGTGGGGATTGGATCCGTATGAGGTAAGAATGGAATGGAGGTAAGAAAGGGCCTTAGCCTTAGTTCATCATCAGACTTAGCCTTAAGTCAGTCCCCGTGCTCACTGGCTGGCCCTCCTGGATGACTGATGCACTGCATGTATTAAGCTTGGCTCTCAAACGGGTAACTCTTTCAATTTGTGAGCAAAGCGATATGGAATGTGAGCAAGCTTCAGGTTGTGATCAACAACTTCAGCTTCATGCGTTACATATTAGAGGTGGTTGCTGTTCTCTGAAGCTCATATAGCATTACCAGCAAATCAATGCATGTTGACACTCAACAAACAAGCAGGAGCATCCATCATGTGTTCTGCTCCCTCCAACTGTTCCTTTGTGGGCATTGGCTTGTCAAAAACAAACCACAAGAGGATCTAGACTGTACTAATTCCTATTACCAGACACAAAGGGCTCTGCATGATAAGCTCTTATCACTGTTTGCGGTAAGGCTATTGCTGCAGGGAGGGTAAAGGATCAAGTGTTGCTTGTACTGCTTCTTCTGCAGGTGTGTTTCCACATGTACCTCCCCAGGCTCCTGGCCAAGTTCCTGTACTGCCATCGCTTCAACAGCGGCAATCTGCTGCTGGACAAGGTGATGCTGCTGGCAAGCAAGGAGATGCATTGCTGTGCTACCATGTGCAGAAACTTCTTCTGGACACGTAAGTGCCTTGGCAGGGAAGGAGGAGAGGTGATTCGGAGCTACTTTGTGGCCTTCCTCTTATGAAGGGCAGGGAAAGAACACTAGTTTCTAGAAGGGTAGTTTTGGTTCTGCCACCTTCCTAATCCTAATAGTGCTCTGCTGTCAGGAGATGCATTACTGTGCTGCAGGGCCTGCTGGGGACCGAGCAGAGTTTCAACAAACTAACTTGTTCGCTTGGCATGATGTCATATGCTTTTGTTTGAACTTAGATATGGCAGCTGGCCTGCTGGTAGACCTCTATACGTGGATCCCTCCCATATTTAGCCTGTGCTTCCCAAGCAGTTTATGGGGCATTAGAAGAGCCACCATAAGGACTTAGCTTTAGGTGGTGCTACCGGTCTAGTGCGGTTTACTGGGCACCTTAGCACAACCGTCTAGGGGGGTTGGTGGGCAGCCACCCAGCTCCCTGGGTCAACTGCTGGCTTCTCGTTACCCCCCTGTGCACACACTGCCATGGCATCTCGTGTGTCTCTGAGTTGACTGCATTGGAGTGAATTTTTAATGCCAACCCACCCAACTCCCTCGCCAACAAGGGCACACTCAGGAAACCAGGGCCTACAAAGAGGACATCTCTATGGGAGTCCTAGGGTTAAGGGTCCGTCTCAGTCCCAAAGTGCGCCAATCCAGTCGACTGTCCACCAACACGATTGACTGCCTGTGCTGTTTGTATGCACCCTCCAGGTGTGAACCTATGGTCTGAGGACCTCCCTGAGAAGACTCTGGTGGTCATGTCTGGTAAGGATGTGCTTGTGGACAGCAAAGTCATCCAGGACTGGCTGCTGGGTAGCACAAAGGCGCAGGTAAGCAATGGGCACCTGCACAGTCTAGGACAGTACAAAACGGACGATGTGCTTCATGGGGCGAGGTAGAAGGGGGTGGGGTGCTTGTCAGGAGTAAGAAGGGACTGGGCAGCCTCAGGCCCTCAAGAGGCAGTGCAGAACAAGCCAACCAATGTGGTTGGCTACACAAGTCCATTGATTATGCAGGAACAAAGGGGGATGGTCTGGCAGGCCTTCAAAGCCTTTTCATTGATCAGTGCAGGGCAAGCTTAAGTAGGATGTTTGGCACTGGCTATTACATGCTAGCCGCAACTCCAGGTCTCCTTGAAATCTGCGCATCATCTGACACTCTCTTGAGAGTTTACGCATAAATTTTTGTGTAACAGACAGATCATATATTGATGCGTCGGTTTGAGGCTTTGAATTGGCGTTTCACTGCAGGAGCAGAGGAGCAGAGGGAAGATTCCAGGGGTGTTTTGGTTTTGAAGCTGACCGTTGCCAAGAGAGAAGGATACGGGGCCATATATACATCCACACTACATACATACATACATCCACACTACATGCGGAGTCCATGTGATGCTTGCCTTGGCTATTTTGGTGCAGGTTCTTTGTGATCCCAACATGCCGCATGCTGGCTACATGCTGGACCTGGACTGGCAGCAGCAGATCGTGGACCACATGCAACAGTTGAATGAACCTGCAAAAGGGGCAGCAGCAGCAGCAACAACAACTACAGCAAACAAAGTACAGGCTAAGCAGTTGCAGCACAAGCAATCAGGGCTGTGCAATGGTGGCCGATTGGTGACGCGTCAGGTGGCTTAGTGATATGTACGCTGACCCAAGCTGGACGTCAAATCATCGGCTAAGGGATGGGCCGAGGAAGGGGCAGGGGTGCTGCATGTGAAAGCATCGGTGAGGGTGGCACCAGAACTGCTAGCTCAGCCCAGCAGAACTCGGATGCTGTTAAAACTTTGTAAAGAAGAATGTGTACTGGCTGAGGCAGCTGGAATCAGGCCACCTGCACTATTTGAGTAGCAGATTGAGCAGCAGGCAAGACAAGGGATCAAGCAGAATGGTAGCAGGTACTTTGAGCCGAGAGAGACCTGCATTGTCAACAGATTTAGGGTCGAGTTTGAGTTGGCTTCGCATCCGCGGTGTGCTTGCAAGTTTTTGGGGTCAATTGGATGGTGTTTAAAAGAAGCAGGAAAAACAGTGGTACTAGCAGGCACAGGGTGGTGACATACTTATCAACACTTGAAGTTCCCTAGATAGATTCCTGGTTGAGTGGATATCTCTCAGTTAGTGGTCTGGAATCATTCCAATGGCATTGTCTTTGGATCCATCCGATGGTGTGTTTGGTCGTTTCGACCTAGTAGCCCTTTGCGGTTGCCCACCTTAAATGTTTGTTTGCTTGTTTAACATCATGAGCAGCAGCACATGCACCCCTATAGTCACTTATTGGGTGAGTGGGATCTTGTTCGTGCTCAACTAATAGAATGAATTAATACTGAGGATTGAGGCCCTTCTCACATAAGATTCAGCTAAACATTTTCTTAGTAGTGCACAAACCTGCTTTCTAGTTGCTTGGCATACTATGATGTTCACAAAGGACGTGTCTCATCTAGGAGTTGGCAATAGGTTGAAGTTTAACCCTGATGTGTGTGCTGACAATGGGCTAACAGTATTGGATCGTACGGGGGGATGCTGTACAGTATGTATAAGCTGCTGGAAAGGTTAGGACTGCCTGTGTTGATCCTGAATGTCTGTTTGTTGATCCTGTTGGTAGTGCACATGAGGCCCGCCTACAATCGGATAGGCTTTGCCGCAACTCACGTTTCACACACCATATGACTGACTGACTATTAACCGACTTCTAGACACCTGGCCTCAATAGTTCTTCTCTTTTACACTCGGCTGGCACCCATCCTACTGTCCCACCCCGGTAGCGGAGGGGGGCCGGCACTTACCGCAATTCGCAGTGAAGACATTGGCAGGCTTGTAGCTAGCTGGTGGGTCTCATGGCTGCAAGCTAAAGGAGGGCAGCACAGAGTCTCTCCGCCGTTTGTCGCTGTGGCACCGTCTGCAACGGCGAAGGTTAGTGTTCCCAAAGTGACGCAGCTCCTGGCAGGAGCTGGCCGAGATACGATCATGCAAGCATGCACTCAATTGCGTCGATTAGGTTACTTATTTTGACTGTGATCTCTGGTTAAACCAAAGTGCACCAGTGAGCATCCGACATCATAAAAAATCCGCCACTCAAGGCTGACGATCCACTACTCAAGTCCACCGTGATGATTATCCGTCCATCGTAGTTGCAACAAAGAAACAAACAATGAAGGTGCGGCAACCGCAAGGGGACGGCTAGGTCGGACCGACCAAACACACCATCGGATGACAAACAAACAAACAAAAATTTCAACTGTTAAGGTATTTGGTGATGAACCAAAGACAGTGAACATAACAAACATAACAAACATTACAAGGTGTGGCAACCGCAAAGGGCTGCTAGGTCGAAACGACCAAACATGCACCATCGGATGCGGATCCAAAACACAATGGAATCCAGACCACCAAGTAAATGGATACAACCAGGTATTCATCTAGGGCACTTCAACCAGTTCATCATCAGAATTATTACCAAAATATCGGAGTCCGAATCAAACATATCTAAGTACTGATCTTCCAGAAGCAAGACGGCTGGCAAGTCCACCACATCAGTACCACCAGACTGGTGGCATTGTCGACAGACACGAACGCAGATGGCAACATAACATACTTGACCAACGCTGAGAGAGGGACCCGGCCAGTTGAAGACAATGCCCAAAAGTCAGCATACCTTAGAGAAGACAGCGCGGACACAGGTGGTACAACAGCTGACAAAGACCGTGACATCTCACCACATCTCATCTCAGTGATTCCAGACCCGCCACCAACCAGGATTGATACCCAGATATGTATTCATCTAGAAAATTGCAACCAGTTCCTCACCAGACAAATCACCAGAATGATCTGACTCAAAATGAAACACATATGTCCAAATACTGACCATCCGTGAGCAGGAGCAGGATGTCTGGTAAATCCACCACATTTGTACCACCAGACAAAGATTACAAATGTGCCTGCACACAAGGCAGCTAGGTCAACGACCAAGTACGCCATTCGTATCTGCCAAACCAGTCACTATGCCTCAGTGTATATGTAGCTAGGCACACATGCCAAGCTTTCGGTAGTGCCCGTATCCAGCGCCAGCGCCTTGCTTGGTGCCGTGCGCCACCTAAAATCCTCAAGCAAACGCATCCATGAACAGGTGCATTCGGTTCACAGCTGCCAACGCCCCTTTCCGTTTCCTAATCCCAATCCCTGCCAGCCTCTGCTGCTCCCGCTCCAACCAGCTCATCTCCTCATCATCCAACTCCCCTGCCAACCTCGTAGCTGCAGCAGCAAGTGCACTACCCCCTGGCTGTGCTACACCCACACCACCTGCTGCGGAACCAGACCCAGACCCATCCGAACCTCCAGCAGCAGCCGCAGTAGATGTAGCACTCGCTTTGCTGCCTGCATTACGACCAGGACCACAACCAAGCCCTTCTGCAGCTTCTCGTGCTAATGCTATTGTTCCTGCTGCTGGTCCCTTGGGGCCCTTTGCTACCAGAGGAGTAGCAGCAGCAGAGCCTCCAGTAGCTACAACCCCTGTATTTGGAACCTTCACTATAGCCGGAGCTGCTGCTGCTGCTGCTGCTACCCCTGCTGCGCCAGGAAATGCCAGGTTCAGCACCTCTACTGCTGTTCCTGCTGCTGCTACAGCTGCTCTGCCCTTGCTAGCACCCGCTGATCTGGCAGCAGCAGCAACAGAAACAGTAGGAGAAGGGAAGGCCACACGGAGCACCTCCGCTGCTGGTGATACAGTCCCCGTGCCTGCCCTGCCTACTGCTCTCCTTCCAGCTCCCACAGCCACCGCAGCCGCAGGAGGGAAAACCAATGCAAGGACCTTCTTTGCTGATAACCGTCTCTTGACCTGCCCCACATTGCCGACTGCCCCTGCTGCAATCCTCTGGCGAACAGCCCCGTTACCCCACCCACCCTTCCTCCCAGCGCCACCCCCTCCCCCACCATCTCTCCCCCCACTAGCACCAGCAGCATGAGCAGAGCTCACCGCATTCTCCTTCCGCCGCTGCTTCTTCATACTCCTCTCCCCAGCACTACCCATCCTCCCACCCTTCATCCTCTTCCTCCCAACCAATCCCTTACCCCTACTCCCATACCCCTCATCTCCAAGATCATCACTTGACTCCCCACCCCCAGTCTCCCAATCCCCCTCAGACTCACCCCCACCCTGCCCCTCCTCTCCATCTTCCGACCCCTCCCCTTCCATGCCCCATTTATAGAAGCCGAAATCATCTTCCACCACCATCACCTCAGACCATATGCTGCCAGATGAGTGCTCCCCTCCCTCTCCAGCCCCTGCTGCTCCCGCCTTCTCCTCTTCTTCCTCATCGTTATCCACCAATTCTTCAAATAGCTTGCTACTGAGCTTCTCGGGTTCATATAAAGCACCCAGCAACCTGATACAACCACTGCTGCCTTCCGCTGCTACTGCTGCTGCTGCTCCTACTGATACTGCTTGCTCTGCTGCTGCTCCTCCTCCTGCAGTTTGTCCTCCTCCACCCCCTCCTTCCCCTGCTGCTCTTCTGGCATCATCACTGAGCACCCTGCTGCCACTCTGCATGCTCATGGATAGCTCTGACTCCTCACCCCTCAGCTTCGCTTCCACTTTCACTCCCACCTCCCTCTCAGTCGTAGCAGCAATGACTGCGGGCTCCCCATCCTCCAAAGCAGTCGCTTCACATCCCAACCCAAAAGGCAGCTTTGATGGGACCCCTTGCTGTGCTGGCTCTGCAACTCCCTCCACCGTTTCCCCTGGTTCTGACTGTTTCTGCTGCTGCTTCAGTTGCTGCTGCTGCTTCTGCACCCTCTCCCGAAGTATCTTAATAGCCACTTGCAAAGTACCCACCACCTTTTGCGGGTTCAAGGGCCCAGAACCAGGACCAGCAGAAGCAGCCAAAGCAGCGGCGACCGGCCCACTGCTCCATTTTTGCGGCAGCGGCCGCCTCTCACCTTTGCTACTGCCACTGCTGCCAGCACCCTTCTGTGTAGCAACCTCTTGCTGCCAATACTGCAATGCTGCCGTCAGCTGCTGCAAAGCAACTTCTGCTACTTGACTACTACTGCTGGTGGAAGCATGTGGTCTCACTGCAGAAGATGAGGCTGGTGCCATATCAGCCGCTACTGCTACTGCTGCAACCACAGCTGCCCCTGCAGCTGCCCCCACAGGTGTTGCCCCCGCTGCTGCTACTGCTGCTACTACTGCAGCCCCGATAGTCTTACTGGCTGTTGTAGCATCAGCAGACTTTACCACGGCTTCACCCTCACTGCCGCTGCCGCTAGCAGCACCATTAGCAGCGGTAGCCCCAGGAGCAGCTTTCGCTGCACTAACACTCGCATCCGCCTGACCGGCACCATCTGATAAACCTTTGCTAGTAGGTGCTGGAGTACCAAGGGTCCTGACATCACCAGCAGAAGCTGCTACAGCTGCACCAGCAGCTGCAGTCCGTTGCCGTGCAAGCTGTACTGCCTCCCGGGCACCTGGTACCACCCGTACCGCCCGCGCCAGCAGCTGCTCGCAGCTGCCCGGTACATACCTCAACAGCAGCAGCAGATCTGAAGTAACTCCTAGAGCCCTCCCCAGCCCCTCCCCGCCACCACCCACCCCCTCTTCATCCCCTAAACCCAGTAGCTCCCCCGCATGTGCCAGACAAACCGCAACATCAGGTTGCCGCTCCGATACCACCGCTGCCAAGGACAAGTCCCCACCACACAAAGCACATTCTAAGCTACATGTGTTCAACAGCATGCCTGTCACAGGGCACACCTCTGCCCTAGACCCTGGAGACATCAACCGCAGCCGTGGCGGAAGACCCCCGCACTGACTACCACCCCCAGCCTCACCATCGCGGCTGTTGCACAGCCCGACAAACGGCCCCGCAGTAGCTTCAGCCAGCAGCTTCCCAGCAGCTGCCAGGGCTGACCGTAGAGCTTCCAGGCGTAAGGCCAGCTCCCCTGCTGCTGCTGCCGTCAAGGTCATGCTAGGGGGCTCCTCCATGAGCTGCTGCTGCCGCTGGGTGAACCGCAACTGCCAGGGAGCTACTGGCAGCACCCCTCCCCCAGCTCCTCCTCCTGCTACTGGCAGCACCCCTGCCCCGGCTCCTCCTCCTGCTGCTGTGGCTAGCTCTGCTGCCTGATCACCACTGTTGCCGTTGCCATTCCCGTTGCTCTTAGTAGTATGGCGCTGCTGCTTCTGCCTCAATAAGTCATGCTGGTGGGGATGTTTCTGTGGCTCCTGCAGCTTTCTCTTATGCAGCCGAGCAGACCTGCCCAGACTGTCATCCTGCCTCCCTACCTCCACCACAACAGGGCCTCCCATGTCCCATCCCTCCTCTGCTGCTGCCACTGCTACTGCTAATGAATCTCTGGATTGAGGAGGGTACCATTGCCACCAGAAGTTGCTAGATCCCATGCTGTGGGACCGTGCCACTGCTGGAACCCGAGCTACAGCTGATGAACTTGCTGCTACTGCTGGTACAGCACCTAGTGCTACTGCTGCTGTTGCTGCTGCTTGTGGCTCTGTTGCTGTGCTTGCTGCTGCTGTCACTGGGACCCTTACACATTGCAGCCAAGGTGCTTCAGGGTCAAGTATGGGGATGGCCACAGAAGATTCTGCAGTGGGCTGATCTGCCTCTCGCTTCATGTCTGATAGTGGTGCTGCTGCTGCTGCTGCTCCTTCCCCTGCTATTACTGCTCCTGGGATGCCTTGTAATAATTCTCTGTCCTGCTGAAGCTGCTGCTCTTCATGCAGATGACCTGCTGTGTGCTGCTGCCCCATTGGCTCAGTCTGATGCTGCTGCTCATAGTGCTGCTCCTGTTGCTGCTGCTGGCACTGATGATGCAGCTGTCCCTCCTGCTGCTGATCCCCCTCCTGCAGCTGTTGTTGCTTACCCTGCTGCTGCTGCTGGTTGCTTGCATTCCCCTCTGCTGACCTGGGCTGACTCTCCAAGGACTCATCAACAGAAGCGCCCGCTGCAATACCGCCACTTTCACAAGCAACAGCAGCAGCAGCAGCAATACTGACTCCACTAACAGCAGTAGCCGCAGCAGCCAATGCCTTATCAGCAGCAGCAGCACCACCATCACCAGAAGCACCAGAATCACTACCACCACCAGCAGCAGCATTCAGCTCGGCTGCCTCCCTTTCCCCCTGCCCCACCACCCCCAGGGACATCCTCTGCTCCTCCTCTGCTTCCTCCTGCATCCTCAACAACAGCTGCTGCTGCCGCTGCAGGAGCTCCATGCAGCTGGGAACACAAGCAGCTACTTTCACACATCCTGATACTGCTGTTCCCACACCCTCAACATGTTGCGCAAACTGCTGCAGCAGCCCATGTGGGTGACAGGGGCCCAACTTTACGACCCGCTCACTACCAGTGCTGCAACTGCTGTTGCAGTGCTGTGCGTCCACCAGCAGCGGTCTGATACAATGCTTACTCATTTCCTCCCTCTGCTGCTGCTGAGGCTGTTCCTCACTGTCCCCATCTTGCTGCTGGTGGTGTTGCGGCTCTGGAGGTTGCACTGCTCCTGCTGCTGGCTGCTTCTGCTTCAGATCGCACCCACCATCCTCTTGTTCCCCTACTGCAGCTGCTGCTGATACAGCCACCACGCCTGCCATAGCCGGCTCGCCTTTTATTCGGCCGTCCTGTTCCGCTGCCACCCCTCCCTCCAAACAACCCTGCTGTTCTGCTGCCGAACCTCCCTCCACCTGGCCCTCCCGTTCCACTGCCGATGAAACTGTTGCATCACCCAACTCACACTCCTGTCCCGCTGGCATCCCTTCCCCTACCCCACACCCCCGTTCCCCTGCCGACCCTCCCTCCACCCCAACCTCCCGTTCCGCTGCTGCCACCCCAGCCGCCACTATGTTCAGCAGCATAGCATCATGACTGAACGTCATGGGCCGCTGCTGCTGCTGGTACCGTGCCACGCTGTCAGTCCCAGTCGGCAGCCAATCCTGCACTGCAAAGTTCACGGCCTCTGCTACATTGAACCCTGCATTAAACCCTGCGTGGTAAGCATCTGGGAAGGTGACGACAAAGGTGCCGGGGCGGTGCACCACCCTGCACACGGGGACCCCTCTTGCTGCTAGCTGACGTGGGGAGAGCATAGTGACCAGTTTGTGGAGGAGGTTGGGGTCAGCGGCAAAGAGATGGGGTAGGGCATCACGCATGGCTGCATTTAACGCACCAGCTGCATGGCCAGGGACCCTACGAGGAAGTGGAGAATTATATATTTATTTTCATTGGACTCATCCAAGCACTGAATAAACTTTCACACCAAGCATTGCAGAAGTCAACACCAAGCATTGCAACAAAGGCTCGCACCAAGCATTTCAGCCAAGAAAGTCACATCAAGCGTTGGAGAATGATGATACAAGAAGAATGATGGTACTAAGAGGTGCTGATATGCTTAGCTGGTAGCACTCCAATTACTTGCACTGTTATGATTTCAACACTGCAATTACTTGCACTACTTTGCCAGGAATGGCAGCTTCAGACGATGCAGATGAGAGGAGGTAATGTCCTGGCTATGTTGCCATGATTGTGTGCAGGGAGACCACCTAGGCAGAAGCCAGCCCTGCCTGCCAAGACAAAGTGAGTCCTCTCAAGGAAGGCCTTGCTGACTCTCTTTGCTTTTGGTTTCTAAATCCTGCCTCTGTTCCTTGTCCTATTCTCGTGCCGTGCAATTCCTCAACCGTCAGCTTCCTCCTCTGCCTTGTCTGCCTCCTTTCCCTACCCTTCTCCCTCTCCCCTCCCAACCTGGCTGCCCCAGAACCTACCCTCATTCCTCCTCCCGACCCTCCCCTCTGCTTCTTCCCCCTCCCTACTCACCCGTACCACACCTTGGGTGCCCCCAAGTGGTTGTAGTTAATACTATACAGCCCATGATCCTCAATGTGCCAGCAGAACCCTGAAAAGCAGCTCCCCACATACAACCACGGCACCATGATCCCCGTAATTGGCTCCCCTCCCACATCCTCCCGCACAAAGCGCAGCAGCGAACCCTTAGCCAAGGGGATATTATTCAGGTTCCAAGGGTGGAGGGCATAACCCCTAAGGGCACAAGCCAAGCACAGCTGGCTACTGCTACTGCCGTTCCCCTTGCTGCTACTGCCGCTGCTGGCTTTGTGATGCTGTTGCAGGGAGCAGAGACAAGCATCAGCAGTAGAGTCATTGCAGCTCATATCAGGGCAAGAAAGAGGCTTGCCCTTTGCTGCTGCTCCAACCCCTGCTGCTTCCCCTGTTCCTATACCTCCAGCAACAGCAGCAACAGCAACAGGCATTTCTTGCTGCTTGCTTTCCCTCCTATGGCAGCTGCAGCAGCATTCTGCCTCTGCTGCCCAGGAGCCTTCACAAGACCAGCTCCTCATACTGCCACCACCACCACCACCACTGCCGCCAGCAGCAGCAGCAGCAACTTGCCCGCCCTCTCCTTCACCCTCTACTGCCTCTGCTGCTCCTTCCTCTGACCTAGCTGCTGCTCCCTTTTTCCCTGCCCCCGCGCTCCCGCCTGCAGGCACTGCTGCTGCTGCTGCTGCTACCGAACTCTCCGCTGCTTCCCCTGCTGCTGCTGCTGGTGCACCTTTGGTCCCCATTGCTTCTTGCAGCCTTGCCCACAGGCCTGGTAATGTCTCAGGAGTTGGGAATCCGCTGCTGTATGTGGCTGTGTCCAGGTCTTGTCCATATAGCGCCTCTGACTGCTCATCCCCTACCTCCACCAACCTCCAGAACTCTGCCTCTACTGATGCTATGTCTGCCTCGTCAAACGGACCAGCAGCACCATACGCAGCAGCAGCTGCTGCTGTACTAGATGCTGCGGTCTTTGCTGCTCCTGTTTTACCAGTGCTGAGTTCTTCTGTTTTAATGACAACACCCCTCTGTTGCTGCTGCTGCTGCTGGTGGCGACGGCGATCTGTCAACTTCCTGCCACCACTGCTGCCCTGAACTTGCCCCTCTTTCTTCATCAGCGTATCAAAGTGGGTGCGCTTGGCCCAGGTCGCATACCGGCAGAAGGATTCTAGGGTAAAGGGGTCATCGATATCATCATACCCAAAAGCCTCCTCTTCTGAGTCGCTGCTGTTCTCCCCACCATGCGCTCCTGGCATCCTCATGCGCATGCGCATCCGTTGCTGCTTTGCAGCACGCATGCTGCTGCTGCTGCTGGTGTGGCCTGCAACACCCCCTGCCCCTGCAGCTGCTGCGGCTGACCCTCCATGTGTGCCATGGTCCCGCTGCTGCTGTTGCCCCTGCTTCTGTTCTGAGGCTTCTGCACTGCTCTTATGTCTCTTGGCTGCAGGAGGGCCTTCTATAGCCCTGTCTCCTACTGCTGCTGCTGCTGCTGCTGCGCCATTCCCCAGCCCCTGCTTGGCATGCTGCTGGTGCTGCCCTGCTGCTGCTGTTGTTGGTGATGGTGGTGCTCCATCTGATGTAGGGAAGCGTCTGCAAAGAAGGTGCGTTGGCTGCCTGCGCACAGGGAACTCCAGGTCTGACCTAGGGGTGCCTGTTGCAGGGTTTAGCAGCATGCTGGGGGGGTCCCAGCCTTCTGGGGGGACGATGAGAGCAATGCCTGCCTTGGAAGCTTCAGGGGCGATGCTGTGTAGGTAGGAGATGGGGTCCTGGAACTGTTCCTGTGTGGGGTAGAAGGTTGGGGCTGGGGGGAGGGAGTCATGGCGGATACCTTGGTCTGGATGGCACCTGGCAATGGGCCTTGAGACTAAGGGGTTGTCTTGACAAGCACGACATCCTGCCTGCATGCAAAGAAAGTTGTTAGTGCAACCGGCTGGGGGTGGGCCTATAGTAAGTGAAGGCAGCTCTGATGCAGGCAAGGGTGGAAGGAAGGGCAATTCTATGAAACGGTAACTGGGGCGCTTCGTGCGCGTTCCGCAGCATATAAACCGAGCAATGGTGTGCACATGTATACATTAATGAGGGCTGCTTGACACAGGGAGGCACTGGAGCAGCTGCAGCACTTGCTGGTCGATATAAACCAAGTGCACAACACACACTGAGCCCAGGACCGGCCCCAGATCTGTCGGTGAAGCTCAGGAAGAACCCTACTTCTAAGCACAGCTTGGATGTTTACGCACAGCTGCAGAATGCTGGGACGGTGCCAGCTACCACGTGCACCATACCTCAGCAAACCCGCACTGATGACACCCCATCAGATATTCCAAACGAGGGCTCTTACGCCCTTTCGGTCTTGATTCTGGGTCTTTACCACGCTGAAGAGACTGAAACACCCAACAGAAGAACAAGGATTAGCCACAATCTCACAACAGCATCCCCTGCCGGACAACAATACACACCTGTAACTCCCCGGCCTCATGATGCACGACATGGCTAAAGAAGCTGGTGGCAAGGCCAGAGAGGCCTTCAACACGGTCCACTATGGTCATTGTATATGCGCATTCGACCAACGGCTACCACGCCATGAAGTCCACGAAGCACGCACGGACGCTCTTCGAGCGCTCCATGAGGTTGATCCGACTGTATCGGTTACCGCGCATGTATGAAGTGTAGTGAATAATGTACAGCAGGGCTTCCAAGCTGACTTCTGGGGCACCCGGCCTGGTTCGTCCGAGCAGATACGTGTCAGCCGGTGTGATCATAGTGCGCACCTTCAAAGCCGGTGTGCATGGGGCTGGCAACACCCCAGTGTTCGTGATAGTAGCGGCTGCGGCCTATTCTCGGCTGATTTGCAAGTACCGTTGAGGTTGGTTGCATGTCCGACTCTCTTCGGTGAGTACGGTCATTTGCTACGTATACATATATCCACGGCGGTGACCCCGCATTTGTAAGACATGTGCTCTTATTAGGGAGCTCCAAATCTGAGATGTCCCGTTGGTGGCGGTTCCTGTGACGTCTTGGGCGTCCCCACGGCTTCAACCAAGCAGTCAAGTGTTTCGATGATTATGCATGCTGCTCCCTTCTCATTTAGCGTTGCATACCCGCACTGTCGCAGATCAAAGTCCATTTCGTCCTGCAGCCTCCCTGATCAGCCAGCCAAGCCCCTGCACTCGATTATTACCACCTCCCACCAGAGCAACATCAGCGCTATTCTCATGTGTGGAAAACAATAGCCTCTGTGTGTGTGAGTCTTACATTAGCCTCTGGTGCCATCGTTATGATTTTCCATGCCTACCTTAGCAGCCATGGCATTGCCCTCATGTTCCAAGCTGCAATGCAGAGAGCCCAAGCTGTGGAAAGCCACTACTACATGCCTTCGCCTACTGCTGAATGCGTTTTCACAGCAGCTATCAGCCCAGACATGCTTATATCCAGACCTAAAACAAGCTCCCTAGTGCTGCTGCTCCCTCTGCCCCCAACACTGTCCTCCTATACAGCAGATCCATGCCTTGCACCAGCAGAGCCTTCAGTGCAGGCTTGCCTTGGAGCACTTGCATGCGAGGTGGAGAGGGCAGCTGAAGGGTGCACTCAGCTTCCAGGCCTGTGCAGGAAACATACAACATTGCAGCACAACAGGCAAAGCACTGGAGTTAGCCAAGGGCTGAGAAATTGGCAGGACAGCAAGCAGAGCAGGGTGACTTGGTTAGGCAACTCAGTGACATGTACCAGTCAACAAAACATGGTGTCTTGATGATAAGACCAGGTCTGGGCCTAAGGTGACATTATGTTGGCAGCAGCTTTAGCCGGCCTCTAAATTGGGGCTGGTTGCCAGTGTCCACTTTCTGAACAATTTTCAGCAGGCAGGTGGTGGTGGCACTTCATAACCAACACTCACGACGTTCTATGGTGCCATTGCCAGCCCCATTTAACGCAATGTGCTCTTCTGTTTCTCATAGGGTGCCCATCACTATTGGCATTTGCAAGCCTCCTCTGACTTCTTTCCACAAACCAAAGTGCTGAGGCACGCACTATGTGCTGCCGACTGTACCACGGACCATGTAAAGAATTTCTGCACTGCAAACACTCAGTTGCTTGAAGTTATCTCAGGGGTGCAGAAGACCTGCTGTCATCTATATAATGTATAACAAAGCATATGCTACCGCTGCCCCCCTGCAGCTACACTGTACCTGCTTGTTCCAGGAGTTGCAGCCGGAGCTTCTCGATAGGCAGTGCAGCCAAGTAGCGCCGCATGGCGGACTCATATCGCTCCCGATGACGCTGGAAGTTGCGCCGCTCATCAGCCAGAGCCTGCTGCACCAGCTGCACATCGCCATAGCAACACAACATATGAGCAGACGGTGGGATGTGGCAGTGATATGCAGAAGCATGCAAAAGATAGACTGCTCCACACCACAGCAATGGCACAACAGAATGTGCCAATAGCTCCTTGTGATTTTCTTATGATAATGGCGGCATAAACGTGACAGTGGCAGTTCTGGCAACTAGTAACAGGTATAGGCACCCTCTGGCAGCAGCTCCAACCTTGCCTCCTTTTGATCTCCATTGCTGGTCATTGATTCCACATCTGCTCCTGGAACTCTCTCTCCAGTTCCCAATGTTCACTTCTTCCTTCTACTCCTCCGTCTTTGTCATCATATACACAATCGGCTGACTTCCTGCATAATCTACAGGGTGTTCTATGGCTACATGAATCCCATCTACCATCTCTAACCAGCCGCTCCCTTCGCACCCACTCTATCACCACAGCCGTCACACCTGCATCCTGATATCTTCAGGCAGAAACTCCAGCAAGTCCCTCAGCCGCGCTTCCACTGCCAGATCCACTCCACCCTCTTCTAGCACCACCATCCCCACTTTCTTCCCACCCCCTGCCTTCCCTCCGCCAGCTCCACCCCCTCTCTCAGCACTCCCAGGTCGCACAGCACCTCCAGCGCCTGATGCAACTCCAGCCAACCTACTGCTTCCTGCTCGAAGTATCCCACCCCCCTTCACCACCCCTCCTGCTGCTGCCACTGCTGTGTTGGCTAAGCCCCCACTGTTACTGCTGTTGTGCGCACATCTGACACCACCACTTGCCCCTGCTGTGCCCTCTTGGACCTCCAACGCGCCTCCCCAGGCTGAAGCAACAGCTGTAGCACCAGTAGTAACTGCAGTGCTGCTGCTGGTCCCACCTGCAGTGCTATTGCAGATGACCCCACCGCTGCCAGTCATACTCATTGGCCACCGAGGCTCATTGCTCTTCTCTGCTGACCTTGGTCTCCCAGGCCATGCATCACTGTCCCCCTCAGCGGCCCTACCACCCCTGCTAGCTATGCCTCCTCGCCTGCTGGTGCTGCTGCCACTGGTGCCGCCTGCTGCTGCTGCTGCTGCGTGACCCCTTGCCGTAAGAACACCACTACCACCACCAAAACCAGCCGCAGCAGCAGCAAGAGCACCTGCTGTAGGGAGCCGTGGGGGCTTCCTCCCAGGGGATGATGGTGCTCTTTCAAGTGCAGCACTGCTGCTGCCGCTGCATGTGAGAGTACTTTCCTGTTGCTGAGGGTGGTGCGGGCCAAGAGTTGAGGGAGCATGCATCCCCCTGCGACCTGGCGAGGCAGGGGTAAGGACAGCAGCACCCCCAGAGCTAGATGAGGTTTCAGTGCCATGGTCTGGGACAAAGAGCACCAGCCGCTTGCTGCTGGAGTTCTTGAAGCTGCTTGGGAATGATTTCTGTGGCCGCAGGGGTCCTGTGAGATATGCAACGAAGGAAGATGTCAGTATGAACAGTACCAACATAGGAGCGCTGTGTGCTAGAGGAAGTGCCAGATAGACATCCTATCATTACAGAGGATGGCAACTCAAGAGTAGTTCAGGGCACCTTTAGGATGACATGCTCAGGCATCAGCCAACACGTATGAACTGTATGGCTCTAGGCATGAGATAAGGTTCGACTTCTATTGCGCTGAGTGCATCCGTTACACATGCAACCCCTGCATCAAATCATGGAGAATCAGGATGGCTTGCACGGTGGAGGGGTATCCCTAATCTGCCACCCAAAACAACTCTGCCAGGTCTAAACCAGTCCCTGGAGCAGCACAGCAGCACCAAGCAGCTGATAGTAATTGCAGCTATTTGCAAACCTTATCACAACATTACAGCCCACTAAATTGTAACAAATGTCATACAGCAATGTTTGTCGCCTACCTGAGCTACCTGCTGCTACCACTGCCTGCTGCCGGTTTCGCAGCACCACTTGTTGCTCCAGCCTGTGCAGCTGCTCATACAGAAGCCGCCTTTGCGCTGATCGTATCTGGCAAATGCTGCGCCAGTGCCTGAAGAACACCAATCAATTAACTGCTCAAAACAATACGTACATCAGCAGCAACCAACAGAGCACACACTCTCGTCAAAGGAACAAAGGCAATGGAGATTTGCAGTGTTGCTTCATCTTCACCCTTGATGTGCAGCGCAGCACTGAACAGGGAAAACCACTTGAATGTGGTGTTTGAGTATGGAACATCCAGCCAAGCACGAGGACAAAGGGTCATCCCTTATGCAGGCCTGGACCTGCTTGAAGGCACTGCCCCCGTTCACCGGCAATGCTGCTGCACCCACCCTACAGTGCAACACAGACTGCATCTCCATGGCTAAGCAAGACAAGCTCACTTCTGTATTGTGCGCACCCTCCTGTTGAACTGTGCCACTGCTACTGCCACAGGGCTGCTCCTCTGCGTCAGCTCCAAGAAGTTGACCAGCCTGTGTGCAGCCCGCCTCCTGGCTGACAGCAGCATGGCGTTTAAGTGGGGCCGCAAATACTTCCGCACCTGCATGCAAGGGCAAAAGCTTGTAAATGTTTGGGCAATCTGCACGCATTGGGTATAGTTGGCATTAGAAAACAGAGCCAGGATCAGGGCAGACACATAGTTTCAGCGCAAAAGCAGGTTTGTGTACTCTAAAGTGCACTCCTGGCAGTAAGCACTAGCTTTCAGGCCTTCCCACCTCAACTCTTGCTGATCTGCTTTGGTGATGTACATCCTCGTGGGGAATGATAATCAGCACCATACAGACAGTCGCTTACGGCTCATACCAGCAGTTGCCATGATTTGTGTTGTAAATATTGCGGGTCAAGAGGGAACACAACCCTGGGCCTACCGCAACATGGCAGCTTAGACTTCTGTAGGTATGCCACTGCAGGCTGTTGTGCACATGGCTGCGTTCTGATTGCATTTTGGTACACCATAGCACCTAGCACCGCCATATGCCTGCACCCCTCATCCCGTTTCACCCTCTCCCATCTCCCCACCCAAAAGCCTGCACTCCTTTCTCCACACCTTCATTGCCAGTTCTATCAGTTCTTTGTGCCTCCTCCGCAGCAAGCAGCCTTTGTACCAGGTGGCTATCTTCACCGCAGCCGCCTTGCGCTGCTCCATGACAGGGACACACTGCCGCTGCTGCTCAACTTCTGCTGCTATCACCCTCAGCACAGTGCAGCAGCGCACAATGCCTGCCCATGCTTGCTGCCTGCGGCAGGGGTGCAATGAAGCAAACATGGCAAGGAGAAGTGATGTACATGAGGACGAACAATAAAATCGAGTGTAGTTGCAAGTTGGTCTGGGTGCTGAGTCATTGACAGGTGGGCTGGAGGCGGATGGCATAGGAATGGCAAGGCTTCCATGAGCACCCACTAGACAATATCTTTCAGCCCTGGCCTGCAGAACATGAAGCACAACCACATGCGGAAGGCACCAGTGTCCCTCTGGAACAGCATCACAGCCAGCAACTCTGGCTGTGTGGCAGCAATATGGCAGGTCATACAGAGCCCGCTACTGAAGGATTGGAGAAAAGGTCATTGTCACCAAATTGACAATGACCGGCTGAATTTGGTGACAATGACCGGTTGAATTTAGTGACAATGACCTGTGCTTCTCCTTCGCCTTCTCTTGTCAAATGGTGAACTTGCATTTCCTCTATCCCTGCAGTGCCCTAAATGGAAGTTGAGGGGACGAATTATAGGATGATTGAACTTATCCATTTCAATGTTCCATGTACAACTTATGCTTGTGGATGTATGTTTCTGCTTGCAACATACTGTGACAATAAAAACACATAGCTCCAGATTATCAGTTCTGACCTTAACAAACAAGGTACACCAGACCAGATGCCCGAAAAGAGTGAGCAAGTTACATACCTTTGCTGTTCTGCTTCTGCTTCCTCAGCCTCCCTAGCTGCTGCTGCTCGTGCTTCTGCCCTCAGCACGTCACGCTGGGCCAGCTGCTGCCACCGCTGCTGCTGTGCTGCTTGTTGTGCAGAGCGCCGTGCTGCGACTGCTGCTGCATGGTCTGCCCTTAGCACCTTCCTGATCGTGAGCTCCTCTGCCAACTGCTGCCTGCAGTCAACGGGCGCCATGTAAGCAAACATAAGTACTGATGCTTGGAGCAATGGAGACTGTATACTTTGCTATGGAAGCCAAATTGGCATTTGCAGAGGATAGTGCCCTTCCCAATCCTGTTAGCATATTCTGGTCCTACTCCATAGTCTAGTTGCTCATGCAAGGTCTGAACGATTTTAAAGGAAGATGCCCTCAAGGTCTTGTTAAAACGTGCAGCGTCTTTGCTGCTATTGCTGTCACTCCTGTAATGCCTGTTGTTGGCCAAAAGTTGGACAAAAGTTAGGCAAAAGGTTGGACAAGCATATCTGGCAGCATATGAGTCCCCTGGTATCTAAGACGGACTCAAACAGCAGGTTGCTAACATGGAACCACTCATACACCAGCCAGGTCACGCCGCACTCAGTTCTATGTCATCACTGTCCAAACAGCAGCAGCAGCAGCAGCTTTAAGTACCTGAGTTGACGTTCCAGGAATTTGCAGGCGAAAATCTGTGTACCCAATGCATATGCCCACCATGAAAGTCTCAGGACACCATCTGCCAATCATGCCACAGCCTCTTGCTACTCACTGCAAAACATCGTAAGCTCCATGAAGCTCTGTAGATCCAAAGCCGCCTGTGAGCGCTCCATGTCCAACTACCCAACCCTCTCCTCCACTCTCATCCCAGCTTTCACCCTCCAATGCCTCACCCCGCTTCCCATGGCTCCAGATGCTATAGCTGCTCGCATCTGCAAGTTGCAGCAACCCTCCAGTCTGCCGCTGAGTACAACTCAAAGTAGCTGCAGAGTGGGGACGGTTGGTCAACCGAGCACCAGCTGTCTGTGGCCGCCTTGGTATACTGCTGCAAGTGCGGTCGTTGCAATGTTTACTACTGCTGCCATCAGCGGGCAGTCTTGCAGTCAGATGACCCTCGTCCTTCATGTTGCTCCTGCCGCTGGTGGTGGAGGCCGCAGATGCCTGCAGGATTGCATCCGTGCTGCCGGGGTTGCTGGTGGGGCCATGCTGAGCACTTGCTACTGCTGCTGTCACTGCTGCTGAAAACTGGCCAGCGGCTGCACTGGCCTTGCAAGTGCTCCTGGGAGCTTCTGCGGCTCTGCTCGAATGTGCACATGCTGACTGGGCCCGTGGCTGCAAAGGGGCTGTTCTAGGTGGGCTGAGGCCTCTGTGGTGCTGCTGCTGCTGCCTGCTGTTTGTACAACAGCCTTCTGGGCTTTGGATACTGGGCTGCAGTCTATGAGGTCCTTTGTTTTTCTCAGCTTGTCCCTTGCTGCTGCTGCTGCTTAAGGATGTGGTGGTGCCTGCGCTCAAGTGACCTGGAGGGTTACCTAGTGGGCAAGATTGCGGTGTTTGGATTGTTGCTGGAATAAGGCATGCCTCATTAGGGTGTGCTGCTGCCGGCCTGAAAAGTCCTTTGGGGTCTGCTGTTGCCGGCCGGGTCAGAGCCTTGCGACTGCCCAATGAAGTAAAGATATTGGCATCAGCAGTGGCAGGTCTTGCAGGAAGTCCAGCGTGGCCAGCTGAGAACGGTCGTCGTTGAGAGTCATTTTTCCGGCGTGGAAGTGCTGTGCTGCTGCTGCTGAATGTTGTGGGGGTGGTGCTGGTGGAGCCTGCCTGACACGTCCTGAAAACTGCTGAAGCTGGCCTGTTGTTGCTGTCCCTGGCGGCTGCGGCTGGTGTATAAGTGGCAGCAATGCTGTTGTTGTGGTCGTAGGTATCGAAGACTATGATCTCTGGCCGGCCCCTTGATGAGAGGGGGCCAATGGTTGGCCATGGAGTAACATAGCTTGCATTCTCTGCTATAAAGTCCCGTCCTGTGCTGCATGGGCTGTGCTGCTGCTGGGTGCTGGTTCTGTTATATCGTTTGACTCGTTTTTTGAGTTTGCTTAGGGCCTCTGGAGACTGCCTGTACGTGTCGAGTTTTAGCTGCAGGCCGGGAGGTATGCCTTTGTAATGGGTCGTGGATCCAGGTCTGCTAACGGTGGTGCTGCCCAATGTTTGAGTCAGTCGGAAATCCGGTTCTGGGCTGCTCTCCTTAGCTGCAACTTCGCATGACTGCGGCAAAGGTAGTGTGGTAAGGCCGAGTGGACGAGGTCACAAGCCCTACCGCTCTGCTTGGCTAAACGTGAGCTCAACCATTGAGTCGCCCCAATCGCACTATAGAGATGTAGTTCGTAAGGATTTAGACATCATCAGATCTATCGCAATGGAGCCTTATGGCGGAGTTCGCGAGACACAGGTGAAAGTCCGCACCATGGGGTTGAGTTGCCGTGATACTGGTCATATGTGTCCGTTCTCATTAACCTTGTGCTAAGTATTATTGTGCATCTTACATTCGGTCCTTGTACCGCGCGTATCCATTGCAGAGCAAGCTCTAACCTAGTCAAGTGTCGAAGCTGAAAAGGATCGGCATTTCAAAGTTTTAGAAAGACACAGTCTTTATTAGTCGCTGGTATACCGTTGCTCAGCTCATTGTAATGGCGTGCACCTGTTAGAGGGTAAGAATGCCATATCATGATTGTTGCCATTTTGAAGTCAAGCAAGTGAAACGGGGTTTAGGGGCTCTTGTCTCAGGTCTGATGATGCACTGTGCATCCCTCACTCTCCCTCACTCGATAAGCGGAGGACACTCCATGGCATGGATCCGTGATGTAGTAGTCCTGGGCATGCAGCTGCTTTTGCATTTCATCCTTTTTAGAGATGTGGCATATGTGCATGTGAGGGTCTTGTCGCTCCAAAGTGCTTGCTCCGCTGGTTATCTCTGGGCCTTGCCTGGGCCCTTGGCTCTGCTGTAGCTCAAAAGTGGACGCAATTGCTCAGCACGTACCTCCTATCTCGCCATTCAGCTAAAAACTTGGAGGACAACTGCCTGGGGTCCAGGCCCCTCTGGGGCCTTGATTGGCCTTCATCATGCAACAGAGCCAGCAGGCTGCTCCTGTACAGCAGCAGCAGTCCAAACCTACTGCATGGGAGCAGATCGTTCAGTATCGGGACCAGCTTGCACAAGACCTTCAGCGAGTGGAGCAGAGGGTGGGTGACTGACCTGCAGGACGACTTCCACTGTAGATGGCTGGGGACAAACCTGCATGGCCTGCACCATTTCTATGGAAGAACTAGTACATGTGGAGCGAACCTTGCAGGCACAGCCCGTCCCCCCCCCCCTCTCCCCGCCCCAATGACCACCCGCACAGCAGTCACTGAAGCAGGTTGCTCGCGTAATCAAACTCGAGGTTCAAAACCGCTCTTTATACCTTACATGGCAATAGCAGAAAGGAACGGGGGTTAGCATGCATGTGTGCAAGTCATACCGCACAGCGTCTACCTAGCATTCAACCTAAGTGGGCAGCAGCTGCTCAGACTTGATGGTCAGATCTTCTTTTGCGCAGTTGGTGTTTGTGAGTTGGGGCACAAATAGTGCTCAGCAGCAGCATGCCAGTTGGAGAGCAGTGTGACTTAGTGACACGGAAGTGCAGTGTCCCTTATCTGCAATGTAATGCAGACTTCTCCTAGTGGGTTCACAATTGCAGTCAATATCAGCAGCCGTCCACCTGCGCTGCTGAAATGTGATTCTGACATTAACAATGCTCTCTTTTAACTTCTAACAGATCAGCGACCTTGAGGCCGAGTACCTGAATGCTGAGTCCAGCCAGGCAGGCACCGTGCTGAAGGGCTTTGATGGCTTCTTGTCATCCAAAGAAACATTGCGCAAACGTGTGCGAGTGTGGAAGCCAGAGGACCGCATCTTCTCCCTGTCCTCTAAAAGCTCCCCTCTGGTAAGTCCCGCGTCTCCTACCTGGCACAGGCAATGTGTCTGAGATGGGAGCATATTCGGTTCAACCCCCTGAGCTCAGGCAGACGGATGTGCTTCCTCTGCAGTTTGGCGTGCAGATGGCTATGCATGCATTCTGTTACATGTTTGTCAGTGTGTGATCTTATGAGTTACAGGAGAAGGGTTGAGGAAGCCGTGGGATACACATTGCTTAGGAATGCACATTTAACGTGTCTTTTAGAAAAACGTGCTCAGGCCCGTGCAAGACCTGCTTAGCTTAGGTGCAGACTCCATGGGAGCGGCAACTGTACATGAATGTGAACCACAGCAAGTAGCTGAGATGTTCTGAAGCTTCAAGTTGCATAAAGCCTATGGTGCTTGAGTGGAATGGGTATGTTGAGCACTTAGACTCATAAGTTGTTGCTTCATCCTGCAGACACGAGAGATCGAGGAACTGGAGCAGGTGGAGGCCCAGAACACCACAGGTGGCTTTGGAAAGAAGGTGCGTATCATCGGAGGCAACCGCACACATGCTTTTGCTATCACCTTTTTGAAAAAGCAGCCTTCGTGATGAGTCATAGGATTTATGCGTGATATGGCCACCTGATTCACGTAATCTTTCGAGAAAGTAGATTGCAGAGTGCACCACATCAGGTCATTGTGCTCTTGTTAAGAAAGACCATTGCAAAGCCCTCCGGGCCGTCCAGGTTCCCAAGCAAGACCCCAATCAGTTTGTTCGGGGTATGGTACGGGGTTGTACAGGGTGAGTAACTGTGCCAGGGCATGCCTATCAAAAAAAAAAAAACAGTTTTAACGTCCGGGTCCAAGACCGGAAGTCGAAACGACTCATCGGACGGCCTTGCGGCGACGGTGTTGCCCAGTTGATCAGACCGTTAACCCATCGAACATACGAATCCATCACTGCCTTGCCAGGGCCTTCCTCTTGGCTGCCGGATAGGCCTCAGTGCGACTGATAGCCTGTGGTGGTAGAGATCTCGTAGATATGTTGGAGCTGTTTTATGCAGGCGTATTGCGGAAAAGCAGGATAGACTAGGATGCAGGCTCGGACATTTCTCGTTCCACCGGGCTGGGCTTCGTTTCAGTGCTAGTGATGTGTGATTAATGCTGACAGGTATGCTCTTGCTGCCTTGTTTGCTGCAGGGGTATGCACAGAAAGGCTATGCTCAGAAGGGATATGCCCAGAAGGGCAAACGTGGTGTCATATGACCCTGCCATGAAGTTTGCTGCCCTTTGTCCATGGCAAGCCTGGCATTGCTTGTTGCGAGGGCAGAACAGTAGCTTATAGAAAAGGGCCCGCATTGATTCTTTGGAGAAGGGTATTCTCGTGTTGGTGTCACTGTGAGTGAGTGAGTGAGTGACCCGGCAAAAATTTGAATGCGAGTTACAAGTGACATGTGGTGTGCCAGGTTCCCGGAGTGATCTTGGATGGGATCACGGATGGTTCTTGGTCGCCGTTTCAAAAGACACATACTGCAGTTCGCTCGCCCTCGTCTGCGACAGCCTTGGGCCAAAATGTACTGAGCGCGCCTGATCAATGAGGGCGCTTTCCGAGCAGGAGTGGTAGTCTTACAGGTGCACGGGCCCACAAGAGATATCTGACTGGGAGTATCCGCACCCACAGTTTGGCGTTGATAGTGAATCTCTTGTGCGTTGCTTGTGGTGGGCGATGGAGTGCTCGAACGCCGCTGTCAACTCCGGTTGGAATGTCGGCGTCAGGCTTCTTTTGCTAAGGGCCCGAAACTGATTTGGGCAGTTCAGCATTAAGGCCGAGACAATGGTGAACAGCAGGACCCAGCAGCCTGCAGGCAGCAGCAAGTCGCCCGAGCAGGTCATTTACACTATCAGGAAGCGGTACTACCAGGAGGATGTTCCAACCGATTTAGAGGAGTTGGACATGGCTGAACAAAACATGAGGCAAGCAATGTATGAGATGGGTTGGCATGAGCACTCTTTCATTCTTAAACCGCAATTGGAATGAAGAGGTGTGGACTCACCAACAACCAGACATTTCATGACCTTGCTGCAGGGTTTCCAAGTGCCTCTACTGAGCTTGTGCCTGTGCAAGATTAGGTCCCTGGCCATTATCAGCTGACCGTTATCATATATAGAATGATTGCTGTTATGTACAGCTGCCCTATTCTTGTCTCTGGTTTGCAGTACCGCTGCTTCAACTGCACAGGGTAAGACCTTGTCTGTTCTGCGTTGCGGCCATGAAGTATACTCCCCCTGTTTGCAGGACCATTGGCAGTGCAGCCAGGCTCTTAAGTGAGGAGCTATACACAAAACCAACCCACTTCATCCTGGAGCTGGTTCAGAATGCAGATGACTGCCTTTATGAAGAAGGCATGAAGCCAGAGCTGCAGTTTGACCTCTTTGAAGATGCTTTACTTCTCAGCAGCAACGAAGTTGGCTTTGATGAGGCCAACGTGCGAGCCATCTGCAACCTTGGAGGCTCAACAAAGGTTGGCACTGCTACACATGCAACAGGGCGCTTCACAGGAGAAAAAGGTGAGGGTCCATTGTGCAGATCATCTAGCTGCTACAGCTGCTCCCGAAACATCCGCATGGCTCTCCTAATGCCGCCCTGGCATCAAGCTTGCATATTTTCAGAGTGTGACATGTGGCATGTTTGATGTACGGTATCTAATTGAATGAGGTTTGAAGAGATGAGACTAGAAAGTAAGCAAAGGTGAAGTGCTGCTGACGCATGTTGTTGAGGTCACGCCTCATCTCGCTAACTTAACTTGCATGCATCTGCTCACAGCAATTATGAGCAGCCAAGAGGGGAGAGACAGTGATGTGCAATATTGGCAAACTTGCAATGGTTGCCACACTTCACGGCAGCCTGGGGAACAGAGCCTAAGACATAGCTTCAAGCTTCGCAGAGGTGCTGTTCATTGGTTGCCTGCTAACAGCTTCTTGACACATACCATTGACTAGGCACTCTTGCATCCTGCAGCACAAAGTGACATGCTGAACAACTTACTGTGCGCTCAAACGCCCCATGTCTCAAACTGCTGCAGTAACATTACTCAATACTTGAGTTCATGTTGAGGTGCCACGCCAGGCCCTTGGCACATGGTTGGATGCATCTGCATGAGAGGTTGGAAGGAAGGTGCTGCTATTGATACGTGGCCTACTGAACCTTTGCTTGCCTTATCCTGTGCTGCAGGGATTGGCTTCAAAGCAACAGCAGTCATGTCAGAGGTCACATACATCAGCAGCAATGGCTACCACTTCTGCTTTGACATGCGGAAGGGTACTTATCCCATCCCTGGCCTGGGCCTTGTCTGCCCTCGCTGGATGGAAGATCTGCCTAGTAAGCTGGATGCCTGGATACAACAGAAGGCAAAGGGAGGTATGTTTCAGCATCCTTCATGAGCAGCTGTATTGCGACATAAACCCCAGCAAGCTTGAGCTTGGAATAGTGGTGAGAGGGCTCACAGCATCTACTTTGATCCCGAAAAGTTACTACGGCAGTGTTCAATCAGGTCATGATGGATGCATAGCCTAATGGCTACAGTTCTTCCGCCTTCCACTGTATGTATCATGAGCCCGGCCCTTGTGTAGGGCAAAAATGTCGCGGAGTGCAAGCTGTGATAGCCATAGAATTTCACTGAATGCTTGTCATTGATAATCAAACAGACTATTCATAAGCGTCTTGTGATGTGTTTGCTGGACAGGTTTGGCTCCTGATGCTCTTAGAGGCTTTGGCACCCGCATCTGGATGCAGCTTAAGCCTGACTGTGACAGAAGCAACCTGGAGGCACAGGTGGCAACCCTGGATCCCTTCATGCTCCTTAATCTGCGCAAGCTCAGGTAGGAGCAGCTGAAGGTAGCCCATGCTGACTGGGCCATGCCAGCCAGTTGTTTCAGCTGCTACACTTCCCACAATCTTGCAGACTTTGCATGGTGGGGCTGCTTCCACAGCACTACTGTTTATGCTGTCAGGTTTAACATAAGCACAGGCTCACTGCATACCAGCTTGCACCCCCAGCAAAGGCGTAGTATGCACCTGGTTTTCATTGGAAGAAACCTCTGTCACCACCATCACCTTTCACACTTTTAGGATCTTAGCAACTGCTAGGTCATCCCTCAACGGCAGTTGATGTACTGCCAATGATTCAGTGTGCATAAGCTGGCAGTTCCAGACTTGCACAATTTGGAACAGACCAATTAGTTCCTTTGGGGTCACAAAGATTGAGCATGTCGAGCAGATCTATCAAGGTGCATGATGAGGCATAGGGAGCTGCTGGTCCAGCTGCATACGAGCAGCGACAAGGTTGCTTACCAGTCATACTGAAATCTATGCATAGGAGAAGCTGGGTATGTAACTTATGGCAAGGCTCTGCTTTGGAGCTGTACACAGCATCCAGTCCTCACCTGAATTGTGGAGGCACATCCCTGTGAGGGTGCACATAGGACATGCGGATGGAGCATTTGTGAGCAGGCTGTGCAAGGTGCACGTCTATGCATAGATGATTGCTTGTTCAACTTCCTTCCTATTAGTGATTGAACTGCTTGCAAGACTTACTGACAGCTATGCATTGAAAAGCAGGATGTTATGGCAAGCAGTGCTTGGAGCTGTCAACAGCATCCAGCCAACAAATGCTGCTCGGAGTCATGATCACATTTTTTTAAATATCCCATAGCAAATTTACCATGGACACCGCACCTCAAGCTGCCACAAACAACAGCAAGGTGGAACAGTGCTGCACTCAGTCTCTTCTAATGTGCTTTATGTGCAGGCACATGACTGTAAGGGTGCACACAGGAAAGGAGGTCACCATCCAGCGCTTCTCCAGGTCAGACTCTGCAGATGCTCAAGCCCAGATGACCATTACAGTGGAGAAAGGTCCCATTGGCGCGGCTGCTATGGTTAGACAGCATCATCTGCTTTGCATGAGCACAAGCCTGCAGGTGCGGAGTTTCCCCACTGCTTCAGCATTGTTCAGATGTGAGAACGAATGTGGAACTTATTTGAGTTCGGAGGCAACCCATCAGGTCTTGAAATTGGCAGTTTATTTGCATTGATATCAGACATGGAAATTGCCAGGGAGGCTGAGAATCAGTCATGATCCAGCTCTGATATGATGCTCGCAGGTTCTGAATTGTGTCAATATTGATTGCAAATACAGCCTGCACATATGAACATGCTTAGCTGCGCATGTTCCCGCTGGATAAGCGGAACAAGACCCTTTTGCACGCTCAGAATCACTGGCCATGCCGACAGCTACTGCAGTTGGGTCCAGGACAATGTGTGCAGCTCTCTGTGGGTTCTCCCTGACTAGTATATGAGATAGATCACTGCACAGCTTTCGGGCTGTGCAGCACCCGTCGCATGACTCCAACCAGTTTGTTAGTGTTTTTGAGAGACACCGATACTGAGACCTAAGACGACGAGAGCGGAGACAATTAGACATCAAGAAAGCTAGCGGAAGCTCTCCCTGACTAATATAGGGCATCTTTTGCTGCAGGTCCCAGCAGAGGTTTCTGCAGCAGAGGAGAAGAGGCAGGCAGTGGATGTAGTGGATGTGGTCCTGGCTTTCCCGATCACTGCGGAAGGCAAAGCAGCCCCAGTTACAGATGCCAGGATCTTTGCCTTCCTTCCTGTTGCCAGCTTCGGGTTCAGGTATGTGCTTGGTTTACCGACTAGTAAGGGGTTGGTATATTGGTATTCTACTTATGTGTATATGGCAAGGTCTGTACTGGGGATGGAGTGTGCAAATCCAACACTGCCCCTCTTGCTGCATTATACATTTCATGATATGCAGTAGCAGAAGTGCAATACGCCGCGCATCTCAATGTGCAACGAGGTAAATTCACATGCGGGATGTCCTCGATGTCTTGCTGCACTCTCAGCATAGTCATCACCCAACAAGCATGAAGTCTAGGAATGTCTTCTGTCAAGTTGTCTGCGCATTCATTAGTAGGGCGCTTGCATCATCATGCCTTCTGTCTTCAGTTCAAGTGCCTCTCTCGGCAGTGTGCTGTTGCAAAATCCACAATTAACACAATCTCATCGTTACTAGTCTGTTACCGTCCTCTTGTTATAGTAAGCTCCTACGCTGATACCGTACGGACTTGCTGATGCAGCACCGTTTTGCTACTTGTGCACAGGTTCCACATCCAGGCAGATTTCATTCTGCCAAGCACAAGGGAGGGTATCTTGGAGAATCGGCGTTGGAACATCTGGATCAGAGACCAGGTAAGGCGGGGAGTAACAGACATCCAGATCACCATTAGACAACCACAAAGGCAGCTCAGGCACGCAATGCGTGCATGACCGCTATGCATGCATGACCGCTATGCATGCAGTTTTTGTGTTTAGGCAGAGAGACATTGCAGGCGTGCATTGTGGGCTTGAGCAGCTGGCTTGCCTGTGTGATTTGCCTGTTACAGCATTCTGTTCAGTTGACAGTCACAATAACGAGAGGAGCTTCGTCGGTGGTCCTTGTGTCAATGCAACTGCAATGATCTTGAGAAGTTTAGCACATGCTGCTTATCAAGGTGAAGGTCCAATGATGAACCCTTCCAGCTGAAGCATTTTGGTTCCTACTGTCCGCAGCTGGCAGCTGCATTTGTACAGCAAGCCATGGCGGCTCTCCATTCAGCTCATAATCCCCAACAGCAGGATCAGCTACAGCAGCAGGGGGAGGAAGGTCAGCAGCGGCAGGAGCAGGAGCAGGACGATCAGCAATGGCAGCAGCAGCAGCATTATGGCCCTAAGATGAGCTGTGCATCCCTCCTCCGGTACCTCCCCCTGCCAGGAGAGGTGCAGAACCCCTTCCTTGCCAAGGCCAGCACAGACATCCTGCAGAGCTTGAAAAGTAAACCCTGCATCTTATCAGCAAGTGGTGTGCTGCGTTGCCCTCATCAGCTGCTGCTGCCAGAGCCTCATCTCACCCGCCCTAATGGACAGCAGCTCATACCCAATGAGTGGCTGCGGAAGGGCCTTCCAGGTGTAGAATACGTGCACCCAGATGCACTAACTACAGCAGGAGGCGATGGCCATACCCAGCGAGCTATGGATGTGCTGCTGCAGCTTGGCACTCGTGGGTTTGATTCTAAGGTACTGGTGGCGTGGCTGAGAGCAGAGGGGACTCGTGAGCTGCTTGGGGGGTTGAAAGAGGAGGTGCGGGTCAGCTGGTTGCAGGATCTGTACAGCTGCCTTAGAGTGCTAAAGGACCAGCCCAGCTGCAGCAGCAGTGTGTCCATGCAGGATGGCAAGAAGTGGGGTTTAGAGCTCGCTGCTGCTCCTATAATCCAATTGCACGGCAGCGAACAGCTCGTCAGCTATACGGAGGCTCAGGGAGGGTGGAGCAAAGGGGGCATGGTGTTCCTCTGGGATGGTCGGTTTGGCAGGGAAAAGGAGCTTAGCCTGTTCTCAAGCAGCAATGGCAGTGGCAGCCGGCTATTATTTGTGGACCCAAGCACCCTCGGAGGCTCGGGCAGGACTGTCCTGAGTCACTTCTTTGGGCTGAAGGAGGTAGGCTTGCAGCAGCTAGTGGCGGCCATCGTAGAGTCACAGAAGGATGGGGTATTAAGCCAGCAGCAACGGCTGCAGCAGCTGCTCTTCCTCTTCAGGAACAGGAGCCTATTAGGCACACAACAATTAGCAGAGCTGCGCTATAAGCTGCAGCTTCTCTGTGTAGCTGCTGCTCCTCGTGCTCCTGGTGGGGGGGGTGAAGGTAGTGTTGCCACCTACTGTACTGCCGGTAGCGTGTTCATGCCCCTTGCACCCTCCGGGGCTGTACCAGCAGAACTTCAGGGTGATCTTCTTGCTGCTGGGGTGAACTTCCTGCACCCTCAATACCAGCAGCTATGGGGCCGAGCAGCAGATCCGCCTCGGCCAGAGCTGAAGCTATGGTTTAGCACAGCCTTGGGCATACGTGAGCTACCTGTGCTGGAAGCTGCCAGGAAGCTGCTGGGGTTGTACCAAAGCCCTAAGGGAGGGTTCTGGTCTTCAGAGGGGTTTTCTGGTTGCAGCACTGTCAGTTTCAATCAGCACCTGCGCCACCTTGTTTTTCTCGTGCAGAAGCAGATGCAGATTGCGGCGTGCTTGCAGACGCAGCAGCTCTTGCGGAGTGTTTTGCCGCTCTACGGGGAGAAGCAGGTGGTAGAAAAGACAGCGCCGGCTTTCAAGCCCGCCGAGCTGTGGTGGCCGGTTACGCCGTGGGTGGGTGAGGGTTTGAAGGAGCAGCTGAGGCGGTGTGGGGTGGTGTTCCTGAACCCGGAGGTGGTTGACCGCTGCTGTAAAGCTCCGGGGTTGGATGCAGCAGGAGCTCTGGGGTTGGATGCAGCAGGAGTGAAAGCGTTTATTGTACAGGTGGCAAGTGTGCAGGAGTTTGGGGCAAACAAGGTAAGTGGGGCTGTTGTGAAGCTGAGGGCTGTTTACCTGCATTGTGCCGAGCAAGCAGCATAGAATGGAGTGATCGGGCCGGAAGATTGCAGCTCCTCTTAGACTCTCCTGTTACGAAGGTTGACTTGGGCAGGAATCCTTGTGGATCTGTTTTTACTGCTCAGCGAGTTTACCGTGCTGCCTGTGAGAATGTCTGCTCACTCATCCTTCATAATTCAAGACATTGATGTGGTGCTTCCGTTGAATTTTTAACTAAGTTCTCAGCTTCTTACAGGCCTTCTTGAGCACATACTGTATACAGCTTCAACCACATGTTGCAGTGTGGTATGGGGCCTCCTAAGGGTCTCATGTACAGGAAGGGACATACCCTGTTTGCCGGAATGTAGTTGTGTGGCTTCACAAACGGTGGATCCTGTGCTCCTCACTCCATATGGCTTGGGTTACCAGCAGCACTGTCTTGGTGGTGGTTACATGTTTATAGTTCATATGGTTGACCAACTGAAACTCGGGACAGCCATCAGCGCCACAGCTTCAATTGCAACTCTCTGCTTATTCCACCTAGGTGATATTGTGGCAGATGATGCAGCTCCATGAGCTGAACACAATGTGCTGGTAAGTTTCCTGTTGCAACAAAAGGTGGCAACGCTCTGGCAGAAGCCGTCAATGACTTGGTAACTACACGCTAGAAACGAGACATGGTGCTCGCAGGATCCGGAGGCAAGGGACTGATATGTTGGCTGCCCCTGGCTGCTTGCAGGTTGTTTCTACCCTACTCACACTCCACTCCACCTCCCAAGCCCTGATCAACTGCAGCACAGCCCTTGACCTGGACCCCCCGTCCTTACTGCTCCAGCAGCTGGAGTACCTCTCCTCTGTCAGGACCCAGCTTCTTCATAGCACCATAGCAGCATGCAAGCAGCATTTCAAAATCATCAGCAGTAGCGGGGTGTTGCTTAGTGCAGCAAACCTCTACCTCCCGCCTAGGGACGTGGCAGCGGAGGAGCTCTTGCAGGATCTAACTCAGGCAGGTAAGGGGCTGCAGCTGCTGTCCCCTGCCTTCCAGGAGTTCTGGGCGGACGAGGAGAAGTGCCTGGTGCTGACCAAGGTGCTGGGGGTGAAGCAAGCAGATGCTGCTGCTGTGATAGGGGCACTGGCAGACCTCCACAACAGCAGTAGCAGCAGTAGCCACACGAGAGACAGCAGTAGCAGCAGCAGTTGGGTCAGCATCGGTGAGCAGCAGCTTATGCGGCATATGCTGTACATGGCTAGGCATATAGACCTACTCGCAGGCGTTAGCGGTGCGGGACTGTTAGCCCGGGTCAAGGGAGCTGTGCAGCTGCCTGATAAGCATGGGGTATACAGCAGCCCTGGGAGCCTCTTCTTCCCTCTAGGTCATCAGTTTAGCAGCTTGGAGCAAGAGCTTGAGGCAGCAGGCATGAGGTTTATCAGCAGTAGCTTTGCAGCTGCGGCTAGCTGCAGCAGCAGCGGTTACGGGGATGTGTTTAGTCACAAGCGGATGGAGGAGCTGCTGCTGCTGCTAGGGGTGAAGGAGCCGGATGTCAGGGCTGTGGTGAAGTTTATACTGCAGCTGTATGAGGAGCCATCAGCAGTGGCTACTATGGGAGCAAGTAGCCACATGCTACATGTGCACTTCTTGTGTGAGAGGTGGGGGGAACTCAGTGAGCAGCTGAAGGAGGAGGTCAAGGGGAAGCTGCTGCTGAGAGTCGCAGTCAGCGGCAGCAGCAGCAGCAGCAGTGGGGATTCTGGCAGCATGAGCAGCAGTGGGAGCGGCAGGGGCATGAGCAGTAAGAACATGGGAGATGGGGGGACGCCGGTGGTCTATGCCAAGGCAGGTTTGCTTTATATCCTGCCCCAGGAAGGCACTCCAGAGGATGACCTGCTGCGTGTGCTGGAGCTGGGCGGTGCGAAGTTCTTAGCAGAGGACTATTCAGCAGTAGATCTTGCCAGCAGCAGCAGCGGTCGGGGTCTCCTGTACTGGATGCAATGGCATCTTGGAGTGAGAGAACTCAGCACGCAGCAAGTGATCAGGCACATCATATCAGCACATGCTCATAGAACGGAGCTGGAGGCGTTGTGTACACCTAAGCAGATCCTGCACCATGCTCTGTACATAGCAGATCATCATGAGCTGTTCCTAACGCAGACACTGCAGAATGAGTTGCAGCTGAAGCAGCGGCTGCTTATTGGAGTCACTGGCACAGGTCCCAGCAATACAGTCAGCCTCTTAACAGCTGACAATTTCTCGGCCTCTGTTGCGCTGTATTGGCCTGAGAGGGGAGATGGCTGGGAGCTGTCGGAGGTCCTCTTGCCCGAAGAAGTGGTGTATGTGGCTCCAGACTACGTTGCAGAGGTTGAGCGGCTAGCTGAGTCAACCAACAACCGTTTCTTAGCTGCCAGAATTAAGAAGTTTTTCACGCAGCAGCTTGGGGTGGTGACGCTGCCGAGGGTGGAGTCCAGGGAGTTGCAGGCGGCAGTAGCAGCAGGGGACAGGTGGAGGCCTATCTTGCTGATGCTGAAGGAGCGGTGGCACTCGTACTTAGCAAAGGAGCAGCAGCAGCTGGCAGAGCTGCTCAGCAAGATGGAGGTATGCTGAGATGTTTGGTTGTTAGCTTTCATTTTGATCCAGAACTGTAGAACTGTACTACATCTGGCGAGATCCAAAATAGTCACTATGCATTCTTTTTTTAATGATTACTCATCTGTTTTCTTGAGTTTCATTTTCACACCCACAAAGGTACTGGTTGCAATTAGGTACCAGTGCTGCAGGGCGCTAACCCTGTGCAATGATCTACTTTATCTCTCTTCGTTTACTTCATTATCAGACATTAGGTGCTTTATGTGTTTGCCTGGCATTTGCCTGGTCCATCTTGCAATTGCAAGGTACATAGAAAATGAAATAGGTATCTTGCTTTATGTCTCCTATAGGTTACCACCAGTTGTGGCACCAGACCCCTCAACCAATGCTTCCTTCAGACTGAAGCTATCCCTGCCAGCCTAGCCAGGCTCCTAAGGGACCTGCAGCTGCCCTTCCTGAAGATCCGCGACCCCCACAACCCCAGTTGGTACTTCCTGACATTAGCAGGTGTAAGCTGTGCTTTGGAATGGGGAGATCTGTGCAAGGTGCTCACTCAACTCAGCCAGGCTCGAGCAGCTCCTGAGTTGAGCAGCATGCAGGAGCTGTATCAGCAGGTTGCAGCGGTGGCTATCCGTGACCCAATAGTTGGTGCTAGTGTGAAGCGAGGTTTTAGCGAGAAGCCATTGATCTTTGTGCCTGGGCCGGCTGGCAGTGGTGGTGCATGGGTGTCTAGTCAGGACGTGATGTGGAAGGGCAGAAGGAAGATCTTCCCTGGCAAGATCTTCATTGGGTGGCATTATCAGGTGAGTAGCTGGAGTGTTCGGCTATCTAACAGGAGGATGAAGACTATGCCCTCAGCCTGTCTTGTTTATATGAGATAGATCACTGCACAGCTTTCGGGCTGTGCACCACCCGCCACATGACTCCAACCATTTTGTTGGTGTGTGCTGAGAGAAACCGATACTGAGAGCTAAGCCTGTCTTGTTTATGCACTTATTTTATTCGGTCGCTGCATCTGTCAAGAAGCTGGACCAGCCTAGGAAAAAGTTCACTACTTGATGCAATCAATTCAATCACGGCCTTTCAAGATACATGCTGTGTAGTGAGTCCAAATAATCATGCATGTATCATACTGCTTGTGGATTCAGGCATGATTTGTTTACCTCACATGTGCCTGACCATACCAGCAACAGTAGGGGATGGCCGGTAAAGTGCACTAAACTAATGTATCATATGGCATGCTCAGAGTTTCCAGTGACAGTTCAAGCGGTAAAGTGATCACAAAATGCCAAATCTTTATACAACCCCAAAACATTGTATAATGAACACTCGTCCACTCGCCTTGCTTCTACCTAAATGCCATCTCTGCAGGACCTGGAGCAGTTCTTCTGCAAAGAGCTCGGTGTAAGGAGTACCACTGCTGATGACCTGCAGGTAGGTGATCTGGTTGGACGAGCCATGTCTTGCTTTGTGACTGACTGATGCCCGAACAAATGCCCCTGAGAACAGCAATACGACCCCTGTGGATAGTCTGTAGCTTTCCCTCTTGCCAGTACACACCAATCAGAGGCATCACAATGTTGGATCCACCACCTGGGACAGGCATTTGACAGTCTGGTCAGTGTCCTCTGGGCACTTGCTGCTGGGTGTGATAAGATAAGATGTGACCCCCAACTTAGCAGGCAGGTGAAAAAGGCAAGAGTACATATGTGACTGCTGCTTTGGAATCTGGCTTATCCCGTATACGACAGCAGTTTCTAGTTACACATGCTGCCCCTTATAAGTGGCTTGACTGCCTCTCCTTTCCCTCCTACAGGATGCCTTACTGACCTTCAGCAGACAGCACCCCATCACCCCTGCCACAGCCGACGCGGTGCGCTTGATATACGATGAGGCAGCTGCCAAGGTATCTGAACTCAAGTGGCTGCCTCAGTTGCTCAGCAACCACCCAGTGCTGCTCGTGGAGGATCAGCATGGGCAGCTGAGTTTTGCTGCTGCCAGTAACAGCAGCGGCAGCAACCGCAGCAGCTTTACCAACAGCAGCAGCAGCCATGGCAGCGCGTTCTTTGTGCCTGATGCACCCCGCTTAGCTGCCCTCTTCAAAGGGCACTGCAATTTGCTAGCAGTAGCTCCAGAAGAGGTCCCTAAACTGCAGCCGCTTCTAGACTGCATCAAGCCGCCTCTTCCGCCCCTTTCCAGCAGCATACGGAGGTCCTATGCAGTCAGCCCAAATGCGGAGTCTACGCTAGACAGCAGCTGGACAGCACGGTTGACAATGGCACTGCCGCTGGTAGCTAGGGTTCTGTATAAGGACCATTTTACGCGTTATAACCAGCTGCTTGAGAGTGGTGAGCTGGAGCAGTTCATGGGCATGCAGGTGTATGACTACCCTGGGCTAGAAGAGGTGCTGACCTTGGGTGATGTGACTCTGAAGCAGAGGGCATTTGCAGTAGCAGAGACAAGGGAGCTGCATCAGGACAGTGGCACTAGCAGCAGAAGCTGCACCAGGCTGCTGTTAGACTCCTCCTGCAAGTCCAGTACCTTGCTCCGGTACGTTGCAGATACTTATGCAGACCTTTTGCTTGGAGACGGCCTCAGCACGGTGGATGGTGGCAAGTTCAGGCAGACCGTGAAGTCTCTCCTTACTGCTCTGGGGGCTGAGGATGGGAATGAGGAAGCAGAGGAGGAGCTGCAGCATTTGCAGGTGGGGGAGATACCGCGTGAGCTGAGGCTGTGGCTGGTGGCGGGTGAGGGTGGGGGTAGTAGTGTGGTAGGTGGCAACCTTAGGCAGCTGAGGGGTAGCAGTAGGGCGCTCTGGGAGGGTGACAGCGAGGAGGAGGAGGAGGATCAGTTCATCGTTAACAGCAGCTATCATCAGATGGTGACGACAGCAGCTCCTTACGCGGAGAAAGCAGGCAAGTAGCGGCAAAAGGCTCTTGCAGCTGTTGCTGCTGGGTCAGGAGCTGGTGTTGGCAGGGATGACACGATCGCTCATAGTGATCAGAATGATACAGCAGCAGTTGCTATCACAGCTGTTGCTGGCACGAAGGGCTCAAGTACACATCGCAGCAGCAGCGTGAAGCAGAGCTCTCAGCAAGCAAGCCTAGCTGCTGTTGACTGCAGCAGGGCCAGCAGCAGCAAGGGGGTGGGTCACAGCTCTCCTGCACAGGCTCCCATCTATATGCAGAACAGCCAGCAGGTGCATGTCAGCGTCCTCATGGAGAGTGCCGGTGCGGTAGTGCTGCCAGCAGCAGCAGCAGCTGCTGCAGAGCATGCTGCTGGAAGGTTTGAGGAGCAGCTGAAGGTGGTGCTGGATGCTGCTGATGTTGACTTGCTGCAGCTTGTGCAGGGTCAAAGCTGCAGCAGCAGTAGCAGTATTAGGAGGGGTACGAGCGGAACGAGAGGGTATAGATCGTATATCTGCAGGCCTCCAGTAGACCCAGTTACCATGGAAGCTACTGGTTCGGGGGCCTGTAGCAGCAGTAGGAATGAGGGCAGTAGTGCAGGCTGTGGCAGCAAAGGCAACAGTGAGATTGGGAGCCCGGGCGGTGGCAGCAGGGGCAACATGTGCGGTGGCAGCAGTAGCAGTAACAGTGTCGATCCAGCACATCAGCATGCAGTGGTGCCTAAAAGCCAAGAAGGTGTGGCTGCCAAGCATGACAGCAGCAGCAGCACCTTTGCATACCGGGTGACTGAGGAAGTCAGACAGACAACTGAAGTGAGCCGCACAGCAGAGGTGGTGGTGTACCCTACGGGTAGCAGCAGCACCAGCAACAACAGCAGCAGCAGCAGCGGGTCTCAAGCTCAGCCGCCAGTCTCACCTTCTGTTAGAAACGATGCAGCAGCAACGGATGAAACCGGTACGCTTGGGGAGGCTTTCGTGTATGCTGCATTCAGCAAGCAGCTTCCGGGCTTTGGCTCTGAAAACTGGCACTCGAGTAGGAGAAGTTGCCTGGGGCTGCCGGTCGGGGCTCAGGACCCTCCCTATGATTTCCTCTATGAGGATGTGGAGGGGAAGTTGAGCGGTCAGGCTGGGATGCAGTGCTTCATAGAGGTGAAGTCCACGCGCTTCGCTGATGGCGGTGCTGAGATGCATATCAGCCAGAATGAGTGGAAGCTGGCGCAAGAGCTGCACTGTGGGGATGGGTCTGCGATGTATGTGGTTGTTAGGGTGGCTGGTGTGTATGCAGGAGGGCAGCCACGGATAGCAGCCATATACAGCGACCCTGTGGCTTTGTTGCATGAGGGGAAGTTAGGGCTTAAAGGGGAGCAGCTGCTGCTGTTCCCGAGATGAGTATGAACCACATGGGAGATTTATTATGCTGCTCAGTTGTGAACTGTAGCACTAGAGGATTGCATGTGCTGTTGCATGTCACACGGTTGAGACAGGGTGGGCTGGGCTGATGGACTGCACTGGTCCTCCACCAAAGGGTCAGTGTCCGGGGAGTGAGTGCAGTGGGCAAATGTCGTGTTGCGGGATGTCGCTCTTATCCGCATCTCCCTTGCGGTTTCCCTTGTCGATTTTTAATATGTTTGTGTCAGGGAAACAAGTAAGCCTTCTAGCATGACATATGACAAAGTCCTATCTAGTGCAGAAGGTGCATCATGTGGTACCTTCCTGCCAGGTTGACCTGCTTGTACTCCTTTGATACCCTGGTGGCTTCTACAGCACGGATATCAGCCAGGGCTTTAAAGCCTGAAAACTTTGGTGTTGATCTGAGCAGGTGTGACGGCCTATCCAGCCTTTGACTGTCCTGCAAGTTGGGGTCGAGCGACGCCTTCTTGGACTAGTTGGTAATCTGAGTGGGACCGCAGAGGGACCTTCGTAGTCTAGCCGATGCCGGCAGGTGATAAGCAAAACGTTTTTGAGATCGGTGACTACAATGATTGAAGCTCTTTGTTCAGCGAATAATATTATCTCCTGAAGGTATCCTTCCCTGCCATCCTTGTCGACAGAGGACGCGTGTTGCGTTTTTGGATGTGTCAATACCTTTGCCTCGCTCGGAGTGCCTGCCATTACTGCACAAAACGTGCTCCTTACGATTGGAGGAGCTCAGTACACCATGCCGGTCACCGCGGCAAACAACAAAATGTCCAACCCCCGTCGGTAGAAACTCCAACCTTCACGCACCGTGGCCTGGAGCCTGGACATACGACTGGCAATTCATGCGACATTGCTCTGATGACGCTGGGGGTGTGCAAGTTACGCTGCAACTGGCGCTGGTTAAGGGGTCACATTTTATACCAGGGGGTAATGAGCTCGACACAGAGGACCCTAGTTAATGCTTTGCCCCGAGCAAGACAAAATTTCAGCCGGTTGGGGGGAAAATGCAAGATTTAGCGTCACGTGGGTTACCGACACGTGACGGGACACTTTTTTTGCTATATATATGCCGTCACAGCATGCTAAATGTAGATACGTGATACAAGATAAAGTCCACGCAGATCCCTAAGATTGTAATTGTTGATTCCGGACTCTTTGCTCTCTCGATCCTCCAGCCGGAGGGTGGTCAGGCAACCCCAGTTGTGCAGCACTCAAGCAGCGACACAGGTGAGTCCTTTGGTGCTGCGACCAAGTAAATCCAGGGCGGCATGGACCTGAATAGGCCGTTTACATGCAACATGCTTGGCAGGTGGTGCCCCTCCTCCTACCGCCATGGCAGGGAGAGCACCTTCAGGCTTCCCTCATCTGTATTTGTTCATACGCAAATGGCTATATTCATATAGCTGGCTCACACCTATTGCTTTCCCTTGCCTTGATACCATCGAGCCCAGGAGCAAGCGTGACGTTTCGGCACTGCTTAGGGTTTGTGGCAACGCACTGCTTCTGGCAGCAGACGTTGTTAGATCAGCCTGGAAAGCATGCCAGTATGATACCAGCCAGTGTTAAGACGCCTGTACAGCGTGCTTAGCGTAGCAATGGCGGTCATCAAGTGACCCTGTCGGTCACCTACGCGCAAGCACGTGAAGCGCCGCTTGCAATGCCCTTGGTTGCCTTGGAATTGACGTGGAGCAGTAGCTTCTTGTGCATGTGTGCCTCGATTAGCATATTTGCGTACTTGTGTTTTCAGGAGTCCAGCTGTAGGGTTGTTTGGCTTTCGACGATCTTCCGTTGACCCTACAGTGCCCTAAGCTAAACTTTTCCAATGCCTCCTCACGCTCTCCCAGGCAGTATGTCTTCCACGGTCGTATATGGTCCTATCGGCAAGGTTGAGCCCTTCTTGGACCACGGCATCACTCGCCACTACTTGGGCGACGGCATCCCCAACCAGGGAGGGAAGATTATTGCGGAGTATGTGTGGATTGGTGGCACAGGAGCTGATACCCGCTCCAAGGCCAGGACCCTATCCAAGGTACCCGAGAAGCCTGAAGAGCTTCCTCACTGGAACTACGATGGCTCCTCAACTGGCCAGGCTCCAGGGCATGACTCAGAGGTATACCTCATCCCACGCAAGATCTTCAAGTAAGTTGCCTGTGAACAGAGCTGACACGTGGCAGGTGTCCCATCTGCTGTTGGGGCTGTGTGCAGGCTTGTCTAGTACTTGCCATGTTGTGCCTGCTGTTCTTAGGGTTTAGGGGCACAAATTGGGGGCGTTCCCTCCTAATAGTAACATATCACCTTGCATGTCCAGGCTATGCATGCCCTCCTGATGCTAGCGTATTGCAGCCTGGACTCCGTTTGATCCTTGGCCTGTGATAGATATGCTGGGAACCACATGGACCCATGCCACAAAGGAGAATCCCAAGCACCGACATGTATGTCTACATCCCATCTATGGTACCTGCACACTGCCACCATGCACACCATCTTTTTGAGGTACTGCGCTTCTGTTTGCCCTATATCCTTAGCAATTTGCAATCCCAGTGTGTCCCTGCCCAAGGCATGTGCTCACGTACCGTACTGCGGGTGTCCTGCTCTGTACCTGCAGGGACCCCTTCCGTGGTGGTGACAACATTCTGGTAATGTGCGACTGCTATGAGCCCCCCAAGGTCGTTGAGGGCGTACTACAGGACCCCAAGCCCATCCCCACCAACACCCGCTATGGCTGTGCTGCTGCCATGGAGAAGGCTAAGGACCAGGAGCCATGGTAAGCATTGTACTGCCACTTGTGTAATGAGTATTACATTTCACGATATGCCACAGCATTAAGTGCCATAGGCCCCGCACCTCCGGCTGTAATGAGTAATGAGTACATCAAAGTCTTCTGTTGTTCCCTGGTGGTTTCCTCTTCTCATCGTCTTAGCTTCCAGTATCTCTCTCTCCCTCTAACAAACGCTTGTCACAATGGGCGACCCAGCTCAGCCCAGGTCAGCAAGCAAAGCTTATGAGATAGGCTCCATGCTTACTGCTTGCAGCACATGATTCCTCTGCACCTGTATCCCCTTCTCTCCCTTATCCCACCATCATAAGTGTGCTGCCTGGCACATCTCAGTATTCACAGCCTGCTCACATACCTGTGAATGCTTCCCCTTGCAGGTTTGGCATCGAGCAGGAGTACACGCTATTGAACCCTCTGACCAAGTGGCCCTTGGGCTGGCCCTCCAATGGCTACCCTGCCCCCCAGGGTTCTTACTACTGCTCTTCCGGTACGGGCAACTCCATTGGCCGTGATATTGCTGATGTACACTACAAGATGTGCTTGTATGCGGGTATTGACATCTCAGGTGTCAATGCTGAGGTGATGCCTTCGCAGTGGGAGTACCAGGTGAGCCTCAGATATATGCTCTTTGCTTTGTATGTGCTGTGCCACCCTGTCATGAACCCTGTGTTTGTCGCCTAGCCTGCATCCCAGTGTTTTTGCCTGTACCACATCTGGGTGCTAGGCGATCTGGGGCAGGCCCGGAGTGGTTTGGGAGCGAAGAAGGTGTCCAAGGGGCTCCTGCACTGTCTTAAGGTGTTGACTGAGCTTGACCTTATGGCGTTCACCAAGGCCCTAGTCACTCTCAGGGGTAAATTGTCGTTTACCCTAGTATAAGGGACTGTTTAGGGTATAAGAGTAGTTACCCCTGGTCACGTGCTATTGGTGGGCATTCACCCCTGCACAATATGCCGACCAGGCATGCAAATATTATGTGCTTCAGCACACTGATCTGAACCCTGCATTGCCAGCCATTGCTCATACAGTGATGCCTGGTCCATTTGTCATTAATGTGGCACAATGATCATGCACATATGAAACAAAGCAGCAATGTATGCTGCAGGTCATTTCTCCAGACACTGTTTTCAAACATGACATGATGGCTGTGCGCCAGCCTGCTGCAGCATGATGCTTCAGGCAGGCCCCATTGCTGTTGCAGAGCACCTTGCTACGCTGTGTTGTTTTATCCCATGTAGAACACACACTGTCTGTGAATCTGATTCGACGTTGGCCATTGCTTAAGGCGAAGGCTCTGCCCACCTCTGTTGCTGTTGCTAATGCTCTGGCCCATCCCTGCCTGGTTTTGCTTTCATCTATGGGATTCTGGTTCACCTCTTTCCATTTATTCACACTATTCAATCGCTGCCTGATTACTGAGTCCACCTTTGCATGTACTTTCCATTTGTAGGTTGGTCCTTCCCTTGGTACTGATGGTGGGGACATGATGTGGATGAGCCGTTACCTCTTGTACCGCATCACGGAGCTTTATAACGTGGAGGTGTCCTTTGACCCCAAGCCCATCCCCGGGGACTGGAATGGTGCTGGTGGCCATGTCAACTTCTCCAACAATGCTACACGTGCTCCAGTCACTGGTTGGGACGCCATCCAGGAGCAGATTGCCAAGCTGGAGAAGAGGCATGCCGTGCATATTGCCCAGTATGGAGAGGTGAGGGAGGAAGGGGGCTGGATGCGGCAGGGGAGGGAGCAGAAGGAAGTGGTTTGCATGCGGTGCGTCTTTTAACGTTAGCCGGTAGTTGAGGGGAAGGTGTTCGGACAGCTGGTTTATCTGTAGACTCTGCAGTTTATCTACAGCAGATTGGTGTCGGTTGGTTGTCTTATGGCTTGCCCGTAGCCTAGTAGGATGGGGGTGCTGGTCACGCTTTCAGTAGGAGCAACAGCAGCAGCAAGAAATTCCTGGGAAGTTTCTGGCTGCCTACATTCGATGTGCTGTTTTGTTTGTATGACTTGTGTTAGTAGCTCTTTTTACTCAGAGAGTGCGCTAGCTTGTCACATAGTCCTTTGCTTGCTCATGTAGATCAGCGTACCCCGCTTAAGTATGCATTCAGACTTGGTAGGCTACGAGGGGAAGCAGGGAAGGATGTCTTGGCGGGGTGCGCATGCTCCGAGGGCCGTGCAGTGTCTTGAAAACTGATTGGTGTCACAAGTAACATCTGCGGTTGCGCACCTTCCAACCCCTAAATGGTATCGAGCGCAGGGGGCAGGCAACGAAGCAAGTACCCATTGAATGCTTCTGTCTATCTGCATTGTACGACCGCTGCACTCGCTAATGCTTTGCCTGCTGCCCTGTTTACTGCTCCCTTCCCCACCCCACTGGTCTCCAGCTCCCTGAAATATCCGCAGTGTATCCACACTTCGCTTGCTGATGTCTCTTCTGTGCTGTTTGCTTCTCTCTCATCCCTCAGGGTAATGAGCGCCGCCTGACCGGCAAGCACGAGACCTCCTCCATGAATGACTTCTCCTGGGGTGTGGCCAACCGCGGCTGCAGTGTACGTGTGGGCCGCATGGTGCCTGTCGAGAAGTGCGGCTACTATGAGGACAGGAGGCCAGCTTCCAACCTGGACCCATATGTGGTGACCAAGCTGCTGGTGGAGACCACACTGCTGATGTAAGCTGGCAAAGGGTTAGGTCAGGGCCATTTTTGAGGATGGATAGTGCTTCCTGGCATAGAATGCGATTACCTTGTGCTGGGTATGTGTCTGTGGATTTTGTGTAGAGTTTCCCGAAATGGATACTAGGTTGTCAAAGCTGGAGCATGATAAGGCTGGAAGTGTATGGTCTGGTAGCCATGAAGAACTGGAGCTTGGAAATGATGTTGGCATTGGCGATCTTCCCTGCTGCCATATGGGGTGAGGCATTACCGGGTTCTTGCGCGGCCTGCTGAACAAATCTGTACAGAGACTGGGGAAAGCCATATGTTGATGATGGGTAAACCTCTTGATTTATGGTGTTTGGCAGCTGCGTCCATGTCCTTGTTGACATCTAAGCAGGAAGTGGCTCAAGGATTGCAGGAAGTTGAGTGGCTGGCTAATCAGTCTGCTTCTTAATCTTTCTGTGTGACTCTCGGGAGCAGTCTGCAAAGCAAAGGCCAAGTACCTCTGTGCACGTTTGGAGGGCAGTGCCTCTGGCATCCTGGGCTTCCGGTTAGCCCATGCCTGCTTGTTCCCTTGGTGTACCTACTGAAACCTTTCTGTTAGCACATCCAACCAAATACTTGCTGATATGGTTGCAGTGTCTAGCAGAGGAGAGGGTTTTGTCAAGCAGGTTGTGCATGTTCAGCTGGGAATGATGGCAGGGGTTTTTGAGGGCGTCCTGTGTTTCAATCGGGCATGCCAGCAAGGACATTGTTATGTAGCAGCAGCTGAGCTTGCATGGTGTAGTTGGGGAGAGACAGTTGGGGTCTTAGGCCAGTAAGGGCGGCCCTCAGGATCTGCTGACTGGAATGTTGCGTAGAATTTGCCAACGAGTCATTTGCACCATGGAGGCGGTTGTGGTTGAATGGGAAGCTGGATCAGGAAGCTATATATGCGGTACCGCTGACCTCACTAAGCAAAGCGTGCGACTTGGTCGCACATGGGTCTGTCTTCTGTCGGTATATGTATGTGCAGTGTGTGCTGTTTGTGTCTTGTGGGAATAAGGAGGAAAGCTGCAATACATGAACCTTGCGGCAAGTCCGCCTGGCAAGTTTGTAATTCGACCTGCTGGGGGGCCTGCAGCGGTGGTTTTGAGGATAACTCCTCCATTGCTAAGGCCTTGCTGGACTGCTAGGACAGAGACACATTGGTGCTAGTCTGGGCTCAGAGTCTGTATGCGGGTCATCCTGGCCATGCTGTGAGTTGACGCATTGCTATATATGTCACCACTGTTGCAGGAAAGGCTTATCTCCATGGCGTGTCCTAGCTGTAGCACGTATACCTGTAAATCTGCTAGTAATTGTATGTCTGGTGCTGTTTTGGTTGTGTTTCGTGGTTCTTCATGGATCACTGATCTTTGCTTTGACTGATGTCAGAGACCAATGTCAAAGTTGTGTCTGCCGCCCCTGGCCTGGGGTGTGCAGCTGTAGCCTGACTGGTAGTGTAATCATATAGGTGTTGTACAATTAATCACTGCTGCATTGGTTGTTGGGGGACAGCGGGGTATGATATGCTGTGCTGCACGGTCCAAGGGCTGTGCAGTGATCTATCCCATAGGTATCCCAGTGGTCTCTCTTATAATAGGTATGACATGGTGTGGTGGGCATGGACGGGTGTTGAGCAAGCGGGAATAGTCTCACGGGCTCCATTATCCTTGCATTGGTAACATTTATGGCAATCCAGGCTCCGATGTGGCCGACCAACGTGCATGCAGCACTTCGACTCAGCTCTCTCGCAGGAAGAGCCGGAAACATATTTTGCCCAGATTGCAACAGAGCCGCCTTTGTTCGGCACGAGCTGCAGCTTCAATACTATCCCACCATACAGCCGATGGAGTGCAAGAACCATGCAATATCGGCAGCCTGCACACTGGCAATCAGCGGTTCAAGCGAGCAGGTAACAGCTGGCAGCATCTTGGTTCATCCTGGGCAAGCAGATAAAGCAGCAGATAGTGACTTGCAGTCCTGGCGGGGTTGAACCTGATTGCGCTATCGATGAGTGGTGAGGCCTTTCGTACAGCAGTTCCCGCCCCGCATCACCGAGACAACACTCATGATAGCTTCTGAACTTCACTGCACGCCAAGTAGCTTGACACTTCCTCTCACAGCAGCATTCGCTAGGGCGGCACGACTTTCACTGAATAGCAAACGAGGCGTGACCTCACCTACTTGCCACGCTGACAAGATCACCCTAGAATATCTTCCAGCCTATACCCGTAGTACATATCGTCTTCAATTCATTCACCATGACAGTCATGTGATCTACATCACGCAACAGCGGAATGTTTGTACCCCACATACCCGCCCATCTGCAGCCTGCCGAGTACGATTGCAGTGTTCCAGAGTAATGGTCGATCGGAACGAAATGCGAATGAATAGGCCTGTTCACACGCGCGGTGGGTTGGGTTGGGATCGGGGTTGGACACCACGCAAAGTGGGTTGGTGCGTCAACCCTGTTCGGCGTGTCAGCGAATTGAGCGAGCCAACCCGCATTCCCAACCCGCTTCTTCAATCCACTCTAGTAGGTGGATTGACAAAGAGGGTTGGTGCGTCCTTCAGCCAAACCCGATTGGCATGTGAAGCGAACAGGGTTGACCTTTCGTAATCCGGATTGCGCCAGGTTCAACCCACTTCCAACTCGAAGCCAACCCCAATCCACTTTGAATCGGGGTCGGCAGTGTGAACAGCCTTAATGAAGAGAGGTAACTGGCATGTGTGTATGCTAAGGAGATCTGCCCTTGCAAAGCACCAGTAAGATGCCAAAGCACCCAAACAACATTCCACAGTAGAACACTTCAATTGTTACCGCTCACTGACAGTCACCAGAATGATTCGACTCAGAACGTCAGAGCAAAGCAGATTACCAAGTGGCCCTGTCAAAGCGTAAACAATGGGTATGGCCAGCCACATAAGCAGTGCATGCAACTAACTGTAGCCCAAGCCAAGTAGAGTAGCGCTGTCCAGTACTTGCTATGCATTTACTCAAAGTGACATACAACTTCTCTAGACATTCGGAAGCGTATGACTTCAGCAGCCCCCTAGAAACACTGGCCATGCGGTTTGGCAACAAGCAGCAGCACGCAGGACATTCACCAATCAGGAAGGGTCAAATGCAATGCTGTGCGCACAAATACAAATACAGGGTAACCAGAGTGATTACAACTACACTAGGCCACTGAACCGCTCAATCCCATGTCCACGTCAACCATTAACAATAGTCAGTAACCCACTATGGGGGGGAACTATCAACCTATGGTGGTGGCACCTAGACATTGTGGCCAGCACCAATGCCTATTCTTGTTTCTACATCAAGGGGGTGTGGCAGCAGCTGCCTGTGCACTTCCAATTAGACCCTTTCCAGACACGCAGCCTCTGTGAACCCTGACTGCATGGCCAAAACCAGCGCTGGTGTAACTGCCCACTGGAGGCCTCCAGCGTCAACCTAGTCCATACTTCCACCAAAACTGAGACACCGGTTTTCCTCCCCTGATCACTCCCACCTATGAGCCCCCGTCCACGACCATTCACGCCCGCTGAGTCGCTAAGTGACATTCGCTGCCACACAGGTGATGTTGGCAGTGCTCATGTCTCCCACCACTCTTCAGCAACAAAGCCAAACTTGAGGAATGCCTCCAGAGGAGTGTACCCGCCATGATAAGATATGAGCAGCTCATCACCAGCAGCCATGGGAACAGCCTCACCCTGAACAACACGTAGGATGGGAAAGACTGGGTTTAGGTATTCTTATCATTGTTATCATTATTATCATCAATGTATTATTGTTACTACCAAGGTATCAGCTGCCCCCGCCCCCACCAAACTCACGTGAGAACAGCAAACCATCCGGACTATCCTCATTATTACATGACATGGTGTGCCTTAGCAAAATGTGCCATAGGCCCTGCACCTCAAGCTGTCACAAGCTGTTTAGGGCTGACATCACCAGAGTACGACTTTGGTCTGATGATGGGAATGATGACGAGAGGCAGGAGGAGTCTGAACAAGAGATCAAGCAAGCTTCAAATGCATTTGGCGTCTTGGCACTGTGCATCTGCAGGGTGAGGGTCTACCACAAATGTGCTTGCAGGTATGGTATCACCACCTGCCGTTGCAAGTTAAAGAACATCTGTATGATAGTTTCCATTGCAAGCAAGGTACACAATGAATAATCATAATGCAGTAGCGCCGCAGCCTATTCCATGCACAGCTTTTCTCAAAGATCACGGTGTTGAATGCACAATACAAAGCGGGAGTGGCACTAGAAATGCAGCAGTATGCTACCAACATAGCGTATAATGGCTACTTTATGGATATGAAAGGCCGTGAACTAGTCGGCAACACTACTCAACAATTGTTCCTTATGCAGCTTCCTACGATGCAGACCGATCAGGGTACATGCAACTGAAGCGACAGATGATAACCTGGTCAGCAGAGTATGTGGCAAATCAATAGCATGTGCCCCAACGTAATGGCAGTAGCTGTTTCAGGACGCAGAAATGCAGCATTGTTACAAGACATGGTCATTGGCTGAAGCAAGCGATGACTTACATTTTTGATGGGCAGTACAGTCACTGCCAAGTTGTCATTGTCATCTAATTGCAGCATGGGTGCAGCTGCACCAGGCCCGTGGTTTAAGAGGTCAATATATGGCAGCAAGCCGCTGCTGTTGCTGCTGGAAAGCATGCGGGATGTCACGTGTCCCAGAGCTACCATGATTTGGTCAATTTCAGGTCCAGGAGGGAAACCATGGGAAGTTGGCTGCAGTAGCGCTGCTATGACTTTGGATGTCTGTAGCATCTGTTGTCTGTACTCAGCGGTAGCTTCTGGCCAATATGCTACTGCTTCTGAGCCTTGGGAAGCTGCGTAAGGGGCTATGGCCGCTGCTAGTTGGTTGGGTTGGGTGAGTAACCAAGGGTTTGGGGGGGGTGCAGGTAGGGTCCTGAGGTATGTTGTCCAGAAGCTACTGCTATTGCTTCCAGGGCTGCTGCTACTGCTGCCGGTGCTGCTGCCAGTGCTGCTGCTACTGCTTGTGTCCCGACTGCTGCTACTGCTGTTGAGTTTTGAGAGCTCTTGAGCGAGGGCTGCTGCTATAAGGTGCGTGCTGGAGAGCTTTCCCTCGGCTGCTGCTGCTGTTACTTCGCCAGCATGCTGCGAAATGAGGCTGAGTGCGGTTTTATCTGTGAAATGAAGTCCCACAGGGATGGAGATGATAGGTCCTGCTTCTAGGTCTTCAAGCGTGATAGGAGCAGAGCTTACGATGCCTCTGCAGCCGGAGGTAGGTGCAAGCTCTACCAGCCGAAGTGCGGGATGTATGTAACCGCCATGGCACGTGATCCATTCTCGAAGGGATGCAAGGGAGTCGCAGCCCTGTTGTGGTGTTGTTGCAGACTGTGCAGGAAGAGCAGCGGAGCTTCTGCACCTCTGTAGGGCTTTATGCAATGGATATGTTGATGGTAAGCATATATTGCAGAGGTGGCTAGCATCACGCCGCTTGACCAGCGGGCTTGCTTGTAGACTTGCTTGTAACATCCGTGACTAGCTAAAGCGAGAAGGATCAGGCAGCTAGAAAACATTCACAGTGAACGGGTTGGATTTTGATGGCTTTACTTATGCAACTGCGTATTCCGAACAACGTCAATGGTGGACAGGCGATATCAGCTAGCTTGAAAGGAAGCACCGCGCGCGACAGCAGCAGAGGTACTCGTTGACCCTTGCTGCACTTCTCAGCAATTATGTCTTTGAAAGTGCGTGATCCGCTACGCACCGCCCCGATCCCGTTGAGATGTGTGTTGAAAGCTCATCCTCAGAAAGAACAGGTGCAACTGAGTGCGACCAGCTGTTGGCGGCGGGTGATACGATGAAGTGATACAAGTGACCCTTGTACAGCTTCAAGATCGTCCGAGGGCTAGGAACACTCAACGCCCCAACAGCCACGACACAGGCATTATGAGGTCCCCTGGACACACACAAGATGTCCATTTTACCCCGCATGTCGACGTGTGAACCTCCCGAGTTGCCAACATGCCTAATGGATGATAACGCGGGCAGATCCCACATTAGCACGATCCTTCTGGGATATTTAAAGACTGGAAATGGCCCTTTATATATACACTCACTCAGCCAGAGTTATCCTTTGCTCTCCGAACATGACCCATGACACATACCCACTCAGACACGCAAGACCAAATCAACCTCCAAATCAATCATCAACCTCACAACGCCCGCTGAGCACCTACGTGGTCTCCCGCACAACCTCTACTTCTCCTTCTTGGGCTTCTTTGTGCCATACTTGGAGCGGGCACGCTTCCGGTTCTTCACGCCAGCACAGTCATACACACCTCTCACGATTTTGTACCTCACTCCTGGAAGGTCCTTCACACGTCCACCACGTACCAGCACCAGAGAATGCTCCTGCACACAAGCAGCAGCAGCAGCAGTGTAACTTAGAAGCAGCAGCAACAGCAATGAAGAACAACAGTAGCAGCAGCAGCAGTAGAAGTTTGAAGCAGCAGCGACAGCAACGAAGAACAACAGCAGCAGCAATAGAACATAGCAGCGGCAGCAAAAGCAGGAACGTTGCGAGCAACAAGAACACGATGACCTGCAGCAGCAGCAGCAGCAAGGGACCACAGCAGCAAAAGTCAACGCTTGCATGGATGGCAGCATGAAAGAGCTCTTGGAGGGAAGCCGGCAGCAAGGGCACCAACACACGCAGCAGCTCCAATGCCAGTGGCAGAACAGGTTAGAGGGCTAGGACTCCTCTACCATTGCCAGAAGGTGCTAGCAACACATGGGCAATCAATATACAATAAGCCCTCCCTCCTGCCCCCCCCCCTTGGCTTGCCTTCCCCATCTCCACCCAAGCCTATGCCTGCCCCAGTACCGCATATAGGCAGCTTCCCGACTCCCCCCCAACCCCCCGTGCACCCCCCCCTTCCTCATGCAACCATGCTCTGCCCTCCTCTATTTATCAGCTACCATACCATCAAATACTATCGCACCCTTACTTCCTTTTCTCAGGGCCCCTCCCATTGCAACTATGGACACTTACCTTTCCAAGGAGTAACTCTCCAAGAATGGTCACGACATAAGCAGGTATAGACGATTACAAAATCCCCTTCTGTATGTCTTGCAGTAGTTCACACTGCTCTTTCAGAATCCCCCTTCAGCTGAAGCCATCCCTCCTCCACAAAGACAGCCCCAGCCCAGCTGCTTTTCCCTAAACCTAAACCCTAAGCCTCGCCTCTCTAGCCCCTGCGAGTTGCTGTGCCGCCCCTTCCCCTCTGCCTCCTGGTTGGCGCCCACCCCTCCCCTCCTCTTTGATTATTCTTGCTCCTCCTCTTTCTAAACTGAGGGCCCTCTGTCTTGCAGACCACTTCCTGCCCCCTTCCTATCCTACCTTACCAACAAATTTCTGTCATCCCTCTTAGTCATATCTGCCCCCCCCCCCCCCACCCAACCCACCCCTGGGTCCCCACCTGCCGTATAATGCACTGAAATAACCCTTTCCTTGACCGCGGCTGTACACCCTCCCTCAAGTACATCAACTGATTAAAAAATCAACTGAATACTGACATATTGGTTATCAGCTCGGTTGGTTCCCGGTTGGGAGATTGGTTATTGGATCCAGCTGTACACCTGTCTCAAGGACCTACACCTGACTTCCTCCAAGAACATTCACCAACACATTGGTCCTTCACTACGGCTCCCAGCTCCATCTCCCAAACCTTTTGAAACTCCCTCTTAGCCTGCTGTGACTGCCATTCTCCTGGGTCATACCCCTGCCCTTCACCATTGCCCTGCTGCCTCTTCCTTCTCCACCCACCACAACATCAAACCCCATTGCAACTCCCTCTTTCCCTCTGCCAGCCCTATTCTCCTGCTACGTGTGCTGGGCCCTTATGGCGTACACCCCCACATGCACAAGCACCATGTGCTTCTGCATGTGTCAGTAGCATTTGTCCCCTATGACAGCACATCAATCTCCTTCTAACCACCAGCGCCTTCTGTCCTTACCCTGCTCAACCTTCCCTCCTCCCCCTCTCTCTAACACCTCGCACTCAGCGCCCTACCCCATGCCCCGTACACATTCAAAATGTCCCCACCTCCCCCACTTCCCTTCCCTTCCCTTCTCTTCCTCCCCACCCCACCCAACTGCTCCTCCTTGCTTTGTTTCTGTTCCCCTCCTTCCCTTCTTGTCTCCTCCGCACATTGCCTCATCTGCTCCTCCACTCTTCTTGGGTGCCTTGTCTCCTCTCCCTGCTCCCCACCATTTCCTGCTCTTCTTACCCTGCTGCTTCCCCTCTTCCCCTCTTCTCCCTTCCTTCCCCTCTCTTCCCCTCCCTCCCTTTCCTCCCCTCTCCTCCCCCTTGCTCTTGTTCATCTACTTCTACTGCATCTCTCCTCCTTGTCCCTCACATCCCACCCCACCACCCACATGTGTTCCAAACACCCTTCTGCCGCCCCCTTCTACTGCACCCCCCCCCCCACCCCCACCCCCTCACCTGCAGGTTATGTCCCTCCCCTGGTATGTAGCACACCACCTTGATCCCAGTACTCAGCGCCACCTTGGCAATGCTCCGGTTAGCTGAGTTAGGCTTCTTGGGGGGTACGGTGTATACCTTGACGCAGATGCCCTTGCGGAAGGGGCTGCCTTCCAGATCCTTCGTGGGATTTCGCCTGAGGCAGCACATGCAGTTGATTATGTAAGATGAACATTATGGATGGTAAAACAACACTCAGAGGTTGGGTACAGCAGGCTCAACTACAGAGTACAAAAACAGGGAGGGTTAATCTGTAAACTGTAGCCAAGCACAGGTTAGGCCCTGTATCGACCATACGATATATCAGTTGAGGTTGTGAATTCGTGGGGAACTTCATTTTGGGTAAAATGGGGAACTTGCAGCCATTGCTTATCAAAAGGTGCAAAGATCCACATATGCACATACGAGTACAAAGGAAGCAGCCAAAAAAGTGACGCATGACATGAACTCCTTAATAATAAGGAAGTTGCATGTAATCAAGGCACGGTCAAGAACGATTTAGACCAACAGTGTGCAAGTCCCTGCACCAGATGATCGTACGATAACTGCATGAGAAACCTAATCATACCCTAACATGCCCCTCTCCTGGATGGGGATAGGTACCAAGATGGTCAGTGTATGAGGTGCCTACATACGAGTTTGTACGATGTAGAGGGACGTTCATATGCTTAAGATTGTTCTAGTTCCTTTCAGTACATGCTACACCTGCACTTCCTATGAATATGCGACAGGGCTGCATCTACGAGTACTCTCTGCCACATACCTGATAGGTTTTGGTTTGCGGGCACCCTTCAGGAGCTGGTTCTTGGTTATGGTGGCTGTCTGTACTAGCGTGGGCTGCGGCATGCATGGTGAAGGGAAGAGCTGCAGACAGGATACTGCACTGCTGCTGCTGCTGCTGCTGCTGAGAACGCCCCATGGAGCTATGCTTCTGCTGCTTGTGCTGCATGGGCTGCTGCTGAGAAGCGCGCTGCTACTGCTGCTGCTAGTAAAGGATCGGACCATACGCGGAAGGCGTACTGAATGAACTTTATGGTGCAGAAGAGAGGATGTAGTTGCTGGCTGCTGTTGTACTGCGGTACTGCTGTTGAAAGCTGCTTGCCGGTGCTGCTGCTGCGGTAGGTGCATGGGACCTTTCGAAGCTGCACATGACAACTTTCGAAGCTGCGTAACTGCTGAGAACGCTGGTTCTGACTTTCGTTGCTGGAGGCAGCTGGGTAATCGCCAGCACGACAGGGCGTCCTGCTGCAGCTGTGCACCACACCCTGGAGGCAAGGTTAGGCTTAGCCCTGCGAGACAGAGGAGTTAATCTCAAAGGTTATTGGTGCCTTCTACTGGATAGTTGTCAGGGTTGGCGGTTGGCACGCGACCTTACCAGAGGGCAAGCCACGCAGAAACCGGCGCATGGGAGAAGATGTGTCAGCAGGTTGTGCCCATCTGATACCACAGCGTATACAAATGGGATGAAACACAGGAGGTCGTTAAACTCAATGGGGTGGCTGCACCTTGCTCAGACACAGACAACGGACGCGATCAACGGTGACAGGATGGTGCTAGGAAGAAGGTATGGGTACGGTATAGAAACGCCACGCTACGTAGTGTACCGCGTCTTAACGATATCCCCGTAGGCAACGTGCATTGGCAGTTCGCATTCCCCTATAGTATGATAACACCCCTTCTCGATTCTCACCCCTGAGTCTCTCGGAGTTACAACCGGCCGTCTGTACTGCTCCGTTCCATTACAGCAGAATGCCACATAGCCTTCGTTCGTAAAGATTGTAATGCATTAGCTTATAGTGTGTTGGCTTCTCCAGCTCTAAATTAGAGATCATTGTGGGCTTTCTGCTAAATGTAGACATATATTCAACCTGTCAGATGGACCAGATTTTCTCCGCCTCGTTGGGCCTCTTGCCAATTCACTCACCCTCGGCCACTTGCTTACTTACCGGTACTTCCCCTATTGTAAGCTTGCAGCATCGTATATTGACCATGAAATACCCAATGCCAAACACCCACACTAAGCATCTAATCCTGCCTCAGCGACTACACATGGAGTTGTTTTAGATACAACAAACAAGCAGACAGATTTGAAGGTGTCTGTGGCACACAAGGCAGCCAGGTTGAAACGACCAAACTTGCTAAATAAGAAGATCAAGAGTTCATTCAAATGCGGCGCCACACCGCAGAGCTACTTTGGCATCCCCTACATGCCTGGCGAAAAGCAGCAAGATGAGAACAAGTAAAAGATCCAAAACCCCGTGAAAATGTACTTCAAACAGGAAGATCTAGTTCTACAGGGCTAGCAGAGGACCAGAACTCTCAGCACACTCAAAGAGCCAATGGTCAAGGCAATGGTCAAGGCACTTGTCGACAGCCAGCAGCGCATAATGCATACTGATCTAGCCATTTAATCCCCTGATAATGACAGCCACAAGTAGCCTCTGCAAGGTGGATGCAATGCTGGGTGCAACAGTTGTACTGTCCCAGGATCTTGATTAGGATGCAGAAAAAGATTGCCGGCAGCCCCACTGAGGCTCAATGGTATGACACACATCAAAGACTCCTTATCACCTTGCAGACATAGTAGTAACGCGCGTTACAGTCCCGGTCATGCCACCCCACAAAATTCTTGTATATGAACGCACAATCCTCATCATCCGCCTGCTTATCATCATCTGGTTGTGATGAAAAATCTCCTATGCTGCCAGAGCTCTGGTACCAGTCTTTGAACCCGTAAGTCCACCCATATGGACTCCCGTCAGTCCACCTATATTGCCCCTCCTCATCCTCATCATTCAAACCGATCCAGCAGCCTGGGACATTGTCAGTAGCAGTAAGTGTAGTGCACTGCTTCACCACTGCTTCGTTCTCAGCAGCAGTGATCAAGGATGCCAAATGGCCTCCGTTTGCCACACAGCTACCTTCAGCAGAGCGCCAGTCCAAGGCTGATTTGAAGAAGAGGAAGCTGGCAGAGTCCACATCCACCACGCTATACGGTGCTTGGCCCAAGGGTGGATGGAAAGCATCTGCTGTCGATTCTGCTGCTGGTTCTGCGGCTAGGTCAGCCCCTGGTGTTCCTGCAGCTGCGGCCATGGCTTTGGCTGCATCTTCGGCTGCGGCTGCAGCTGTGGCTAGGGCAGACCCTTCTTCACCTAGGGCTACAGCAAACACCACACAGCACGCCTTGAAGTTATTACATGCACCATCATACCGATAGTCTCACATAACAACATGCTGCTGCTTGTAAGGTCCATATGCATGCCAAGCACATGGGCGCTATGACATTCTGTTGCTGCTGCTTGTCTGCAGGCTGTACCACGGCCAGATCAGCTGCTGCTTGTATGTAAAAGTGTGGTCTGACATTCAACTTCAAACGCGTATGTCATTGCCTATGTGCATTCAGCTTGTCACGTGGCTTGCTGCTGCAGCAACAGCGGCTTGCAGATCACTTGATTTACATCCTGATTGCAACTACAACCCTTCCTGATAGAAGCGTGCCGAGAGCCTCGCCATATCAATGTGCAGTGCATGCTGCTGCTATGCCTACAGTTTCTATGAGCCTCCCTTGGCCTTAGACTGGGAGGGCCTAGTGGTGCTATGGCAATCTGGCAGACCTTATCACAACAACTAGACCCTGCGGCCATCATGCCAAGCATCTTCCATCAGTTTGGACTCGTTAGTTGAGGGATAGGTGGAATTGTGGCTTTCACAACTTGGGTAGTGTGCATCTAGCAAGGGGGGATAGGGGGCATCAAGCACCTTGGATTTCTGCTGCTGATGGTGTAGCAACTGATGGTACTGGCATATCATCTTCTGAATCATAAACAGCACCATGAGCTGCAGGTGCTGGCGTAGCAACTGTTAGTGCTGAGCCATCATCTGCTGTTGAGGTTGGAATCAGGCTGGGGCTGGGGGGCGCTCCAGTTGGCTCCCAGATTGGGGGACCAGGCCACACTCTGGGACTGGGGCTGGGGGCCGTTCCAGTTGGCTCCCGGATTGGGAATTCAAGCCACACTATGGGGCTGGGAGTGGGGTCAGGGCTGGGGGTGGGGATGGGACTGGGCTCGGGGTCGGGGCTGGGGATGGGGTCGGGGCTGGGGCTGGGGCTGGGGATGGGGATGGGGTCGGGGCTGGGGATGTCGATGGGACTGGGGATGGGAATGGGGTCGGGGCTTGGACTGGGACTGGGGCTGGGACTGGGGCTGGGACTGGGGCTGGGACTGGGGCTGGGACTGGGACTGGGACTGGGACTGGGACTGGGACTGGGGCTGGGGCTGGGACTGGGACTGGGGCTGGGGCTGGGGCTGGGGCTGGGGCTGGGACTAGGACTGGGACTGGGACTGGGACTGGGGCTGGGGCTGGGGCTGGGACTGGGACTAGGACTGGGACTAGGACTGGGACTGGGGCTGGGTGGTGGTGATGGTGAAGGTAGAGGTGGTGGTGATGGTAGTGGTGATGGTGGTGGTGAAGGTAGAGGTGGTGGTGATGGTAATGGTAGTGGTGATGGTGATGGTGGTGGTGGTGATGGTAGTGGTGATGGTGGTGGCGATGGTAGAGGTGGTGGTGGTGATAATGGTGGTGGTACCACTGCTGGTGATGGTGCTATGGGTGGTGGCTGTGCAGGATCTGACATTAAGATGCCTCCACCTGCTGGTCCCTCTTGGACTCCTGTCGCGTTGGTGATCCTACCAGAAGGTGGGCTGGTAGGCTGAGAAGATGTCACCTCGGAGGTGTCTGCAGCAGGCAAGCAGATATGTAGAGGGGCTCCAGGCCAGACTACATAGCTTTAGTTGGGCTATGCTGAAACGATTGCACTTCATCTGTTCTCCCAGATTGGGAACCAAGGATGATTGAGCATGTATGTAACAAAGAGAATTGGAAGTGCTGAACTGCATAGTAGTGCCATTTGTCAGTGAGATTGCTCCTAATAGGTACTTGTGTCTTACATACGCCTTGTTCCTGGTTGCTTGCTTGTCCGATTGTCACTTGGAACACATATGCTTTGACCCTGGATTTGCATCCTCTGTAAAGTAGGCAGCTCGTGAAAAAACTGCAGAAGCATGTCCACCCACCTGCTGCCTGAGCCTTCTTTGTGCCAAGGTAGATCCCCACTCCAGCACCAGCGGCAGCAATGATCACCAGAACAATGATAGCCACTGCCCAGCTTGTGCGAGTGCAGGACCTGATGCTATGCCGGCTGCTGCTGCTGTGGCTGCTGCTGCCGCTCGCCACATTGCTCTGGAGGCCACCTCCTGCATCCTTCTTCTTAAACATCTGCACCCGCCCTGCTGCAGCAGTGTACAAGCAGCTGCTGGGCCACCAAAGCTGCTGTTGTATCTGGCGTCTGAAGCCCTGGCAGCACTAGGCTTCTTGTTACGACCATCCATAAGTATATCAATATCCTCTGCTGTTGCTGCTGTTGCTGACAGGGGCGGCGGCATGTGCGTTGCTGTTGCTGCTGCTGCTGCTGCTGCTGTAGCTGGTATGATTGGGTTGTACGTAGGAGCAGAGGGCAGATGCAAACCTTTCTCCTCTGCCCACTGCCCAATGCTACCTTTCAAAGCGTAGTTTGGCACCATCTGCTTACTAGTGAGCTGCTTCTTAGTTACAGGGCATGTGTTGTGTACCTCCAGCCAGCGCTGTATGTTGGCAGACTCATAGCTCTGGCCTGTCTCTGTGAGCATGACTGGGTTGACCATAATCTCTCTGCTGATGGGGCACATGTACCCATGGGGGATGGAGGGTGCTGCTTCTGATGTAAGCGGCTTGTTGGATTGGGCTGCACGGGGTGCAAGTGCTGCACACAGCTGACGACACAAAGATACAAGAGCAAAATGCACACAGCACAAACACACACAACCGACTATCAGAGTTTAAATGGATGTACAGACTACTCCATTGTATACCAATATCTATGTATCTATACATAGACATATCTAGAGAGAGATGGATTAATTGCAACATTCAGCATTCAGCATTTGGTTCAAAGATTAGGCACTGCAAGCTTGATGTGGCTAGAGCATGCCATGCTGCTGCTACTACCCTTCTTGCTCCTGCAGCCCATTCAATCAAGGTGCATAAGCATGAAATTGGGCAGCATTGTAGCTCTATGATGACAGACTGAGCCATGTTCATCATCCATGAATACACCCAGCCCGTTTGGGACTAATTTGGGACTTGGCCCTGCTTGCATAACATCAGATCTGCTTTCTTCACCTGATCAATCAGGAATTGCTCTGTCATACTGCCGAGAAGCTTCTTGCCTCTGCTGCTGCTGCTGCCCTCCTGGTCCCTGTCATACATGGCTTCAAGCTGTAGTGCCTGCAGCTCCAGCAGCAGCTCCTCAGGGCTCATGCAGGACACCTCCACCACATCCTTTAGTTGACGCAACAGCAGGGAGTGCAGGGCCTCAGGGTGCAGCCCTTGTTGCTGGGCTGCTGCTGCTGTGTCTTTCAGCCTGACAGGATCAATATGAGAACACAAAAGCTTTGGCAGGCTGAGAGCAACAGGTGCTCAGACAGGAGATAGGGAGGACGGTAATAGAACAAACTATTGGCTTGCAGGAGGTCCAAAAGAGGGACAGGACCATGTAACTTCAAGGTGTTCACATTAGGTGAAATGATAAAGCCCAAGAGGTAAGCACCAAGCTCCGGAAAGCTTTTGCTATGGAGGGGCGCGGCACTAAATTGTTACACCCCTGGCCCCCCTCCCTTTGTTCCTACACGGGAGGGCAACTCATGCCCCTCTGTCTCTTATTTAAGGAGCCCATTACATCAGAGGGATGCATCGTGGGACATCTTTTGCATGGGCAAGCAGCAAGCTTGGTTAAAAGAGAAGTGGGCAAGGAAAGACACTCTCGGTTTATCTACTATTGCCTGCCATTCTTGTCCTGCAAACTGGTCTTCAGCACCCAGGTACATGGCATACATCTAGCGAACATTCATGTACTGGAAAGCTGGTCCTTGGCAAATCCTGTTCGCAAGGGGCAGCTCCTGTCTAGTCTCTTGTTCATGCACAGGCCTCATGCCTGAAACATGACCAACTAAGCCTAGCTCCATGTCACTTACTCGCTTGCAACCTTCTCCTTGTCGGTGAACAGGGCTTTGAGGGTGCGCAGATCCCTTTGCAGGGCTTCCAGCATATCACGCTGCTCATGGGAGCGCTGCAGAAGCAGCAAGCACACAGCATGGTGATATGATATGTTGAAGTAAAGCTTGGCAGAGGTCCACAGAAGCTGCAGGCTCACAACCTAAAGAGAGTGATGGAGGCAGCAACAGCAGAGTGCTGGCACTAACAGGGTAAAATGTTGCTGTTGGCAAGTTGCTTTGAATAAGCAGATGCATGAAGAGCACAACCATGGCTACACAGCAGCTAATACGCCACCCCCATAGCATGGGTATTGGGTATTGATAAGAGGATTAGCTGTCACCTCAAGGATTGGCTGCATGTCAGCTGCAAGGCAATAGCAGCTTTGCTGAGCAACAACTAGTTTTCAGGAGGAGGGTTGACTGTGATGAAGGCCATTGCATGGTTTTGGTAACTAGCAGTGCAACTGCAAAAAAAAACATGTCAAGGTTGACAGTATAGCTGTATGGGCTTGAAAGCTCAGCTCAGAAGCAACAATGCTGAGAAGGACGCTACTTGCTGGGTGACTCTACTGTATCAATTAGCACCACAATCCGTCTCCCAGGCACCCCATGAAGTTTCAGTGAGGTGCTACATGCTTAGCGCTTAAAGCTGCAGTAATGGGTATGCAGGCCACCAGCATGCATGGGTCAGTCTGGCATGCTGCTCCCGAGCCCTGAAAAGGTATGAAGGCTTGAGCGGGCTGCCAATGGCTCGTGCTTTAAATGATGCAGACTGTACAGCATGTACTACAGTGAAACTCACCACCAGGTTCTCTCCAGTGCCCAGTGTGTGGAAGGCTGAGCTGAGGTCACGGTTGAGGCGCAGCAGATCATCACGCATGTTTGTGGCCAGCAGGAGGGAGATCAGGGGGCCAGACTGAGCCAGCTTGCACAGCAGACTCTGGCTGCTGAGGAGTGTGTCATGAATCTTCTCTGGCCATGAAGACGTGGTGATGAAGCAGTGAACAGGAGTAAAGAAGTGGAGTGGTTAGCGCTAATTGTAGCGCTGATGTGGCCGCCCATGCACGTTGAAAGAGCTGGCCACAAAGATCACATGGTTAGCACTCACTGTTAGGCAAGCCGCTTTGAATAAGCAGACGCATGTAGAGCACAGCCATGCATGCCAACATAGCAGCTATTGAGCCACCCCATAGAATGGGTATTATGGGCAGTGATAAGAGGATCAGCTGCCCCGCCAAGGACTAGCTAGCTCCATGTTCAGTGCTGCATCAAAAACTTATTAATGGACATGCAGGCATGTAGATGGAAGACATTCCTGAAAACTCTCGTAGCCATGTCTGTGTGGCTTACTCAGTGCTTCGCTGCCTTCCGGTGAGAGTTCTTTGGAGGGGAGCTTCTGCAAGAAGCCTTGTATGGACTCTATGACACCAGCCAAGCTTCTGCATTCCTTTTTGTTTTGCTTGGCTACACGCAGCTGCTCTACAATCTTCAGGCATAGAGTTATGCAGGGCGCGAAAGGTGCCGCTGCTGTTGCCATTGTGTCACGGCTGTTGCGTCCCTTTCAGGGCGAGGGTCCAAAGAATAACTGTACTCTTCTGGTGCGACTTCAGGGCACGCCGTTGAGGGACCTAACAGCAGCAATCTGAGAGGAGGCTACCATAACTATAAAGTGTGAGGCATCTGTGCCCATAGTTTCTGCAATGTCAGCGATTCTAAGTACCATTTCGAGGTCCTGCCCTGATTCGCGCCCAAAAGTTGTTACCTTTCGTAAGTACTCAGGTGAGGGCCTGCTGAAGCCTGCAGGTGCGTGGCCGTAGTTGAGCAGAAAGGGGACGGTACTACAGGTGCAGCTGGGGAAGGTGACCATCCTCTGACCTGTTTGTCCTTAGTTGGCCTGTCACCTGGCAGCCCACACACTATGCTCTTGGGATCACGGTTTTACTAATTTTATGAATTAAACTAAGTGTACTAAGTTCTCACGGCCAAGTCAACGTCAATTCCTTGGACTCGGCGATCGCCGGCGGGGGGACAACTGACGGCGCATTAAAGCGGGCGCCTTCGCCGGCTGCATGGCACCCACCAAGTGTGTGCACCAGGTGACCGGAGCCAAGCGAAGCGGATCGAGTGCAAAGTGGCATGCTTTTCACTCGCTGGTGTTGCCTAAGACCCGTACTCACTATGAGTTACATTCAACCGCGGCCATCTGGGCTGCATACATGCCCCGGGCGTTTCGACAAAAACATTTGGCCAATTCTATCTCCCATAGCCTGCGCTCCTGCAACAGTGTAAAGCGTTAAAGCCAACGTTGGCTTGTAGAGTCTGGGCTGATCCAACTCTAGGACAAAGATTCTTATGCTTCCTGCTAAATAAACCCGGTCCCCGGCAAGTTACGAACTGTCAACTGAGGACGGGACCAAATTTATTTCAAGCCCATCACATCCACGATCGTTTGCTCATTCATCCTTCCCGGTGTTTCAAAATTTACAAGACACAGCTTACGATGCTAATTGACGATGACACACCCACTGCCATACTTCGTAATTACTTGTCCTGACTCAGTGACACACATGGGAAGTATTCAGAAAAACAAACAGCTGAACAGATTTCAAGTGTGGCTGCACACACACACACAGGGCAGCCAGATCGAAACGACCAAACACACTAGATAAGAACACTACTATAGACGCAAATGTTTTGCATGAAGACTGTTTAGCCGCTAACACATCTGCGTGCATGTCTTGCGGCTGAGCAAAAGGGCGGAGCCCTGGACGAAGCAGCATGGCAGCCAATCCTTAGCCAGGTAGGGTCGGATGCGCTGTGTGAGCTTCCCTGTCGAGTCCGGATGGATAGACAGGCGTTCCATGGGCTCCCTCCCGAGCCAGGGCATCTGGGCGCGAACCCAGAAAACAGTTTGAACACCCCAAAGAACACAGCGCGAGGCTGTACACAAGATAATACATATAAAGGGACCGTACGCGTCCAGTTACCATTGCCAGAGGCCGGCTGGCCAGACCAGACCGCACTGTGGAACAACCAGCAGGGATCACGGGACTCAAAGCAGCCAAAACATGCAGATACCAATGCTGATACCAGGAGTGGATACATGCAGCAAGAATGCCCCCAACAAACAGAGAAAGAACCTATGAGAAGTTCAGCAGCGAGCCCAGAACCAGGCCAACAGCGCATCGCGTCCATCTCGACGCCTAAGCAGCCCACAGCGAACCAGCCAATACTGCACTCCCCAACAGGACTTGGCAGACTAAGCAAAGCCTCTACAGCCTTTCTTCAGGCCACCAGCCTCAGCATCGCAGCGGACGGAGCAACTGGAGATAAGGAAGTGCTCACCCAGCACAGGATCCTGAGCAGCTGCAGCTCTGCTGCCACCACGCCAAAGACTGGCTCCTTAACAAAGCCCAACTACCACCCCCTGCGAACAAGGAGGCAGCACACAACCTCAGTAAGCCAGGTAACTCAAGGGAACAATGCAGCCCTATGCCTGTTTGATCATGGTTGCAGCAATACCTTTTACCAGCACCTGCTGGAAGCATGTGTGCTGTACTCAAATGCAAGTATGCTTCTAATGGCATTACAATACTGCTCAAAACCAAAGGGGGGTACTAATTGCAATCAAAGACAGCAGGATGACAATCAGCTAAAGGCATGTACAGCAAGCACCAGAATGCAGCTGACTCCTACAAAAGATGCAGACCTGAGGTCAAGTAGCAATAAATTAGCAGTAGCCAGGAGTCCCTGGCATTATGTGAAGATAGCTCGAGCACGACATGACAAGCGGAGCACCCAAATGGCAGCTGGGCGAGCACAGCGAATGCACTGCTACTCCATGCGGTTCAAGGACACTGCCATACTAGAATACGAAAGAGTGGTTATACGGCTGCAGCTCACACCAACTAACACTGAAGCGGAGCCGCTGAGCGTTGACCTTACTGCTGCTGACTTCAAAACCAGTGAAGGGCATGTCAATGTGCAGATCATGACATGCTCGGATCCAAAACGGCCTATATCTCTACAGCTCTACACGAGCCCGTACAAGATTTACACATTTCACAGTGATCTTGAATGCAGCCTGCCCCAAAACCAAACCCAAACTGAGGTTAAAGGCCACAACCGAAGGAGCTACTGCCAAATTCCGCAGGATACTAATCCTCCTAGCAATACCACTTACAAGCAGCTGCTGCAAATGGCACTGCACCAGAACCGAGTTGTTGCATGCTGCCAGGAACCATGCCATGCTGCCCCAAAGACTGTGTGGGTGTACTGTCCTACTCACCTGCTGGTGATGCCCAGACTGGAGGACCGGCTGATTCCCTCATGGGTGAACAACACAATCTCAATCATCCAGGACCCAGTGGACACCCATCTGTATGCAGCTGTTCCTGCAGGCCAAGGGCTGATGCCAGCAAACAAGCTCCGTGTAACGCCCGAACAATGGGCCTGGCTACCTGCCGACTATTTCCTGGAACATTTTGGAATCCCAGCCCTAGCAAGCTCGCATGAGCGGAAATTATATGTAAAACGCCTGCCCAAAGCCGCACGACACGCACTAAGACCGCTTGAGCCAGCACGAGCTCTACCCTCTGACGCCATGACACTGCTCAGGCAGCACACATATGCACGACGCTCACAACCCGCCCAGATCGGCCAGCAAATAGGTGATGCTTACGGCAAAGAAGGTGCAAAGAGAGCAGAGCAGCAGGAACAGCAGCACAAGATCTCTGGTAAGGGTCCGGTGCAGAAACCCGGGGTTATTGGCAGTACAGAGCACACCATGGCAGTACTCCGCCCTGTCCCTCCCCTTCTGCCAAGCATGCAAGGCGGAGGCAAGATCCCCAGGACTACACAGAAGCGCTGTTCGAAAGCCCCTTACACAGTCAAGCGCAGACCAAAACCGGAGCATGGCAGCAGACGAATCGATGATATGCTTGGAGCAGCAGTCCCTGGACTGGCCCTTGGCAGCACCAGCACTAAGGCATCGACCAAACAGAACCCACCCGCGCCACATGCCCACCAGCCAGAACATGTCGCACGACCCCTGCATACCTCGAGATACGATCGCCAGTACCATGTGAACCCCCTCTTTGAACCTGATGGTGAGAGACAAGATGCTATAATGAGTGAAAATGAGGACGAAGAGGCTATGATGATTGACAGTGAGGAGGAAGATGTTATAATGATCGATCACGAAGAGCCCAGCGGAACGTGCGATGAAACTTTGATGCGCAACCGGGATCACTTAGATGCGCAGCCTCAGGCTCCCTCCTCAAACACACTGTGGGTCACACCAGAAACAGTAGGACTGTACTGCCAAGTCCAAGATCGCGGGAACTGTGCACCGCACGCACTAAATGCAATGGCAGGCAGAGCAATCATCACTCCAAATGAAGCCCAAGCACTACTCCGACACCCACAAGTCCCCAGACCAGCAGACGGCGAGAGGCCTGACTGCAATGCCGACGGATGGTTCAGATGGGAGGCTATTAACAAGCTGCTATACTACACAACAACCATAGACCTAACCCTTCTTGTCCTGGAGAACCCCCAAAACCGCCCACAACAGTCTGTCAGTACTACCTCAGCAAAGGCACGGGTACTCGCCCTAGCACCGCAAGGCTGCAATGCACTGTTCCTGCACCACCCAGGACACTTCATATCCTGGAAACGCAGCCCTGTTAACGGCAAATGGTACAGCCTGGACTCAATCCCCTACGCAACATCACACAAAATAAAGGAACTGACTGAAGCAGACTGGGCAGCATTTGATGGCACAATCAGCACGACCATAGCGGCTGACGCCTACCTCCACCACTCCACTGGCTAATTACTGTACAGACATAGACACACACGTGCCCCCGACAACAGAAGTCACATGGACTATGTAGACCTAGAAGGAATTGAGCTCACCAAAGCAGGCCCCACTGCGCGCCCTGCTGCTGCATGGATCGCAGAGGATACAGAACGAGCCCACGCTCGGGACCAGAGAATAGCACAGGCCCGAGCCCGAGCAAGACAATCTAAACAGCTCCCAAAGAGCACGCGCCAGAACCATGCACAGAGCAACAAAGCACCACAGATAGCCCAGGCCGATTTGAAGCACTCCCACCCCCACAACAAACCTACCAAAGCCCAAAAACAGGCAGACACACGCCACCATCACAGTCTTTGGAGGCCAGCAACCCCACTGAGGATTAGAGCGTGCCGTCAAATTGCCAGTCACTGTGGGCTACACGCCTTAGAAGCCATGGTAGGACATGCCATTGCCACTCCACCAGAGGTCACCAAATACCTTCAAGCGACCTGGCCTGCAGGGGAGGACAAACAAGAACAGCAAGGAGGTCATTATTCCAGAACGGGTAACTACTCTGACCTTGCATTACAACGTATCCTCTATTGGTTCTGGTGCAGAAGGGTCTGCGAAGGCAATGAATCTCTGGAGATGCAAGTGGTAACTGGCCATGCCCAGCTGCAAAAGGGCAGTTCCAGTGAAGCAATCATAGGACTGCTACACCAGGCAGAGGCTTTCATGATAAACTTTGCAATTGATCCATTCGCTGGGCAAAATGGCAGCAGACACTGGCAAGTTGTGCGAAAGGGAAGGACTGACAATGGCCCTACACCCGACTGGTATTTAGTTGACTCCATCGACCAGGCTGCCCATACAGCCCAGGTGAAAATCATGACCGAGGCCGACTGGAAGAATATCCATGGCACTCTGTACATAATCAAACAATGCACAGAAAGCAGGATGCTAGATTCCTGTGAATTCACAGACGAGGAACTACTAGCACATCAACAGAGACTGGAAGGGGAGGAAGCACGAGCAGCTCGTGTCCCTATGAGAAACCACAACACACTCCCTCACCTGAACACACGGCAGGGTCCAGCACAACGTGCAGGCCTGATTCAGACTACCATCAATAAAGTGGATGAACATGCACCAATGAACCCCAGGGAGCCCAGGCAGCCCAGCAAGCCACAAAACATCCAGGCACCAAAGACAGCCAACCCAAATGCCCACAGCTCCAGTACACCGGACATAGGCAACTATTTCCACAAGCTAGCACAGCCCACAACACACACTCAGGAGGTCATGCACCAACCCCTACACACAACAGACTACTCAGTCCCTACTACGGACGATGGCACCCGTCCGACCCCACCAGCCCCCAAAATAGGTTGCATGAACAAAGACCCAAATGACACGCTGCAAGCACTCCCTGAGTCCTCCCCGATTAAGCAACAAATACTGGCCCCTCCCGCTCAGGCAGTCCACCTCAAGATCATTACTCTCAACATCAGAGGACTAGGCACGGGTACAGCAGATATTGTGGAGATGATACATCAGCATAAACCTGATATCTTGATTGTGACCGAGACAAAAACCACCAGGAATAGCAAGAAGTCACTAAGCAAGCAATTGGGAGGAAATGGATATTACCAATATTACAGCAATCGGGAAAGCAAGGACAATGAACCGCAAGCAGGAGTCCTCATCATGGTGCAAAAGAAATTTCCGGACCTCGGGGCAATAGTGCCACTTGCTACACCAGAATCTCTCCAAGGCTACATCCAAGCCCTCCAAATCAGTCTGCCCAGCTCTACACCACTTGATGTGGTGGGAGTATACATGCCTACAGGCCAATCACAAACCAAGCAGCTCCGGGAACAGATATATGATGCAGTGGCCGCGCTGAAGGTACAAGCAGATAGCGACGAAGACACACACCACTTAGTCATTGGAGGAGACTTCAATGCCACCCTCTGTGATACAGACAGGCGCAGTAATAGGTGCGTTCATACGGACAGGCAACACAGGCACAAGGTGAAAGAAATAAAACTCCACCCCATGGACCCCCCGAACACTGCCCAACCCAGAAGCTATACATGGCGGCAAGGAGCAGGGGAGGATCTAGCCAGCAGGATTGATGACTTCTATACCAATGAGGCAGAACTAGCAAAGGTGGCCACATGTACCGTCCTAGACATGGGAGGGAGTACTACTGACCATGACGCACTACAAGTAGACATCCCGTACCGAGCGCTGAACATGATTCCCCCTCCAGACAGACCCCCCACCATCCCAGACACTAAGAAGCTCAAGCTCCCTCTGACACAGGATGAAACTACCACACTCCGCGACATAATTGAGCTCAACCATGGAGAGTGCTTCCAAAGGCTCAGCAACCGCCTAGAACAAATACTGCAGCAGGACGTATACCCCCACTGGGCAGCCATTGCTGACAGAGCCCCTAGGATGCCGGCAGCCATCCCATCCATTGCAGGTTTTCAGTCAAGGGAAGATATCCAAAACTTTGTAAACACCTTAGGGGAACAGATTATTGACCTGCTCACAGCAGTACGAGATACGGTCCTAACAGAAGGGCCCACAGTCCAATCCAACCCATCTGGATTTCATTTGTACCCAAGAGGCGTTGCCAGGCAAAGGAAGGTCATCAAAGCCAATGTTAAACAAGTGGCAGCAGCCATTAGGCACCAGGACGATACCCTGATCAGCGGGTCCGCGCTCCAGAAAAAGTGGGAAGCCTTGCAACTAGAGGACCCTGCAAGAACACCTGAGGAGGGACTGAAGCAACTCAAGAAAGACCTCAGTAAAGAACTCCGAACATTAGACCAAGAACACTCTAAACTGTGCCAACAAGAGCACCTGAAGAAAATGCAGGCACTGTATGATAACAAGCAGAAGATAGGAAACAAGATGATCACAGGACAATACAAGGGGAAAAACAATGCTGCCCTGCAAGCAATACAGACAGAGGGCGGTCTGGTCACTGACCCGCAAGCCATTGTTGAGCTCATTGAAAAGTACTACACCAACAAAATGATCTCAGCAACAGGTAATAAGACAGGGAAGTACATGCCTGACGAGGCACCCCGCCAATATCCGTGGGAACAGGAAAACTCCCTAGACAGCTTCAAGCTAGAGACCGCAATCACAACAGGAGAGGCACCAATCCGCTGGCTACACACCCACATACAAGATGCGCAGGCTTTCCAAGCATGCCTGAAAACCCTTTCCCATGGCAAAGCCCCCGGCCCAGACGGGGTCACCAACGAAATGCTGCAACTCCTCCCTGTCGAGGGACAGCAGATACTGCATGCTTTCATTCAACTGATGTGGGCCTCAAGCTGCACTCCAACATCCTGGAAACACAGCATCACGGCGTTACTTTGGAAGGAAAAAGGCACAGTCCTGGAGCTGAAGTACTATCGACGCATTGGGCTAGAATACACCGTCTACAAACTATGGACGAGGATGATTACATGGGCAATGGCAGATCATGCTGAACGCAATAACATCTTGACCTACACACAAGGAGGGTTTAGGAACAAACGAACCACAGCAGACCAGCTGGAGCTGATGACAATGATTCTAGAAGACGCCAAGCTTACCCAACAGGACATCTACCTTGCAATGATTGACTACACAGAAGCATTTGACACCATAGACCATGACCGTCTGCTACAGATCTTGTATGATCTAGGGTTCCCTACAGATGCAATAGAGGTTGTTAAAAACCTGTACACTGGGGCCACCACAGCCATAAAAACACCGCATGGAAGCACTGCTGCCATTCCCATGGAAAGAGGCACTATACAAGGTGACAGCCTTTCACCGTTTCTCTTCATTGTATACCTTGAACCCCTTCTGAGGTGGCTGCGAGTTGGTGTGAACGGTTACATACCGGGCGTCTACAAACAATGCACGGAGGAAAGTCGTGTTAAGCAACAAATCCCTGACAGTACATATGCGGACGATCTCAACCTTGTAAGCCATACGGCACCCAGACTCCAAAAGCAGCTGGACAAAGTCACAGCGTACTCTGCATGCATGGGGACACTTATTAGTGAACACCTCCAAGACCTTGCTTACCGGAGCGAGATACCACACACACCCCAAAAACCCCTACGAGTGCAGCAGCTTGCAACGGATCCTCTCCACAGTAAGAGTACAGGGACAACCAGTCACCTTCCATGACCCCCGCAAACCATTCCGATACCTAGGTGTACATTTCACCATGCACCTAGACTGGAGCCATCAGCTGCACCTCACCACCAAAGCGCTCAGAAGCATGCTGAAGGGTATCAAAGCATCTAACGCCAAAGTCTACCAGAAAATGCGCACAATAAAGAGCTGCATTAGGAGTAAGGTTAGATATACATTCTGTGTTGCACCTTATACGGACAGAGACATCCAAGGCATAGACTCTCTGATCAGCAGAGCATGCAAATGTGCCCATGGACTCCCAACATATCTCGCCCAAGCCTTTGTCCATGAAGACCAAGAAAAAGGGGGCCTAGGATGTCGGTCAATGCAGGTGGAATACAAAGAAGTAGCCACCCAGTGCTTGATAGCTGCCCTAAACGACCCAGGACCCCTAGGCAACTTCAGTCGTTCTAGGATGGAGCAAGACCGCCACTGCCTGGACCATATGACTGCCAAGCTATACCCAACGTTGGCAAAGTATAGCTTACGATTGCGCCAGCAGATTGCATGCGCAGACCTACAGCTGACCATTATGAAAGAAGGACAACCAGTCTTCTGCCTGCATGAACCCACAGAGCTCTTAGCTCAGATCACAAGTCTGCAAGACCAACTCAAAGCCTCAGTTCCCCCCCTATTGAGACGAGATCTACAACGGCTCTGCAAAGCAGGAATAACAAGCCTGAAAGACATATTAGCCCCGACTGGCCGCCAGCTAATGGCACCCAAAGCTGTGCAACGCAAACTAGGAAGCAAATTAAGCACCATTGAACAAGCAGCTCTGAAGCGGATCATCCACATGCTGGTGGTGGCACCAGGCATTACACCAAAAGACTATAAATGCTGTATGGCACATGGTGCCACTGCCGCCCATGCCCCCATGATTCATGCGGACCATATGAGAACCCTCCAGGCACTGGAAGTTATTGACACAGCTGATGCAAGAGAAGCCCCCCTCTGGAGCCTTGAAAGAGTCCAACGGGAGCCTAACCTAACAAGGGACGCAATTGGGGAGCTGCAAGCCTACCTCAAATCCATGCACAGCCGCAATAAGTGCGCACAGACAACCATTCGAAGACCCATCCACGCGGCCTCCCAACCCATTAGGAGTACCAATGCCACCTCAGGGTACATGATATATAAGAACCTCCATGCCAAATCAGCACTAAGTGCTGTGGATGAAAGGCAGCTTGAACATCTGTATGCTAGATACGCCGAGGATGTCGATCAGATAGAAGCTATTGTTGCACTAGCCAAAGCGGCACATCACCGAAAGGTCAGGGGACAGAGAGTACGCACAGCACAGCAAGACCAAGTAGTGGTAAGGTGGAAGCCCACCCTCATGCAAGGATGGGTAGCAGATATTGCTCAAGACCTCCTAAAATATAGGATAGTAACGGCTAGAGAGGCAACAATGGAGGAAATCATGAATGAGACGTTGAACACGGTAGTTGAGTGCTGCACCAAATTCCCAGAGCCTAGACGGCCCAACTTGGAGGACACAACAGCTATTGCATGTGACACCTGCCACAGGTCCTACCACATAGCTTGTTTGCTACCAGAGCTCAGAAGGCAAGCGAAACATGCATGTGACCATGCTCACGATTGGAAATGTCATGAATGCACACATAACAACTGGACTCGCAGCTCAGTCCCACAAGAAATCACGCACATGATGATCACATGGGAGAACAGCTCCGAAAACAGGGATACCCTCATGGAGAACCCTGGCTGGGGGGATGCATGGGCAGCATACAACTGCAACCGCACCCAAGGCCAAGATGCACTGCCGAATCAGCAAGAATCTTGTGCACACAGCCGCCTGGGCCAAGCTCAGCAAAAGCTGCCCCCTCTGCAGCAACAGGGCGACTATTTCCCCCATCACTGCACGAGATACAACATCACTATCGGGCAAGATTGTCGTAACAAGCTCCAAGTCCATACAGACGCTATCAACCCGCACACCGACATTGAACCCACAGGGAAGCATGAAGTCTATGTACGAAAGATACTCATGAGGATTAACCAGACAAACGTGGAGGAAGAACTTGCATGCATTTACACCCCCGACGGTCAGTGCCGTTTTACGATCACGGTTGACAGAGCAGCCATACTGTACCAACAGTATAAGCGGGTTCAGGAACTGAAACCAAAGCTAAGCAAGAGAATGAAAGCTGGTAGCTTTGCAAAGGAGCTCTATGCCCTCATGTGTCGGTACAAGGATGGCGCTATCATAGACAACAAGGCCCAAAGCAAAGTAAAATTGGCCAACCACTGGGCGACACCAAAGGAAATATACAGAGTGATCCAGCACCACACTGGGGCTTCAAAAGAGAGATTTGCAAGCCCATTAAAATATAGCCCTGAGTTTGCTCACTACTACAGCATTCACAAGCGGGATCAGCTATTCGGCGCAAGGTGGAATGCGTATCAATACCAATGGACGGAGGCGGCCGTACATAACCCAGAATACGAAGATCAAGACCTAAACAAGAACATCGCCAATGCAGTTGCTGCGGCACAGCACACAACAGACCCAGTCTTTGGAATCCACATCATGCCGGCCTGGACGGACAGCAACAAAACCGCCTATATGAGGTGGCTCGAAATCTACCCTGACAACTGCAGGCATGTTCTGCAGATTCCGCGGCAACACTTCCGCTTCGAGCGGCCTACAGAATGGTACAGGGGCGACAGGTTTGCCAAAGCCCCACGGTGGGACGTCAATATCCTTGTAACAGGCAACCAAGCAGGATTTACCAAGCACTTCCAGCACTGGAACCAGGAATACATGGACAACTTCCTAGATGACCTACAAGAGGCCATCAACAGCACACTCTCTCAAGATAAACAGATTTCCCAGATTCGAGATTTCCAACCACAACACTGCCAGACTCGCAACAAACAGATGGAGCACCAGCAACTGAAGAAACTCGGGTATCCTGGAGAGGCAGCATATAAAAAACGTAAAAGGGACCTTACGACCCCGCAAGAACGCACAATACCTATCATAAGCTCAGATTTCACTAGGGAGCAAGCAATCCGTGCGCTGCAAGCAGCCCTACCCCCAGCCCCACCTCTGAAATACGATTGGACCGTCTTCACCTACACAGATGGGAGTTGCTTGCCACCAGACACCACATGGCCAGAAGGCAGTCCCGGCCTGGGCTCAGGAGTCTACATCCCTGAGCAACAATCAAAAGAAGAACGGAAGCTTTACATCAACCCCAGAAGCTTTGGAGAGGGCAACGAAAACACGATCAACAGGGCAGAGCTTGTAGGCATATTGTTTGCTCTTAAGGAAGGCTCACATCATATTGCCACGGACAGCATGACATCCATGCACCAAATTCGAAAGCAACTCCTTCTGCCACAAGAATTAGAAGGGCATAAGCACCAAGACCTGATTAAAGCAATCGATGCTTGCATTCAGAGTAGCTCCGAACCCATTCACCTCTACAAAGTACCTGCCCACCAGGGTGTGGTAGGCAACGAGCATGCTGACGAGATAGCTCAAGCCGCCGCTAAAGGTACTTCTCCAGCTGCTGAAACTCACCACTATGACACGCCAAGCAACTCCAGGACCCAAATATACTGGCCAGTCGAAGCACTGGAGCCAGCCGCAACCACAACAGAAGGCACCGAGGAGGGTCAAGAAGAAGCCGATGGCGTGATTGTCTGCAAGGAAGGAAAACACAGTAGGTGGATGACCCGCGAGGATGCGGGGAGGGAAGTCCGGAGTGACATTACTGGCAAGACATACATTCTCAATGACGTTGCATCACCCCTAACTCCAGAGGATATGCCGCAACCTCTGCCCACCAAGCGCCCCCTTGAAGACCTCAAGACGGACCTCAAGAAGGTGAGCCACAAGAGGTGCCGGCTGGGCAATGCTAATCGCAAGACGATCTACTTTGAGGCCTGGGCAAAGGCATCAGCGGACAGAGACGAGAAGGCGAGCAATCGCTTCCTGACAGACGCCAGCCTGAAACATGGGGTGCGCAAAACGGTCCTCAAGTACCGAAGTGGCACCTTATACAACAGAAAACGTGCTTACTGGTTTAAACACGCGGATAACAGCAACTGCTTGCTGTGCGGGCACGAAGATGGATGCCATCACACAGCATCCGGATGCACAATGCTTAGCAGGCTGTACACTCACAGACACAATACAATCGGTCGATTGATTCTCAAGGCCATACTGCGAGGCCGCAAAGGAGGATTTGTCGTCATGATGGACCTGGGGAGTGACACGTACTGCAGTGACGAAGGCCTGGTGCCACGGCCACACCGCATCCCAGAGACGGCCCTCCCTGACAGCATGCCGGCTCATGTCAAAGAATTGCTGCGGAGACAAAGCATCCCAGACGCATTCCTCTACCGGCCCGCAGCAGATGGCCAATCTGCGGAGTACTGGATTGTTGAGATCAAATTCTGCAGGGACACCGACAAGGACGGAAAACTGGCGCAAGCTGTAGAGCAACACAGGGGCCTATATGACGCACTACGAGAGGCTGATAGAATGGCCACTGTACACTACACTCCCTTAGTCATAGGAGTAGCGGGCAGCATCTTCCAAGACCTGAACACAAAGCTCCTGGCTCTTGGAGTTAATGGACAAGACCTTAAGGCAACAATCAAAGCCATACACCTCAAGACCACAAAGCTGCTGCACTGGATCTACACGACCAAGCAAAAGAAAGAACGCAACAAAGACAAAAGAGCACCCTGGAAGCGCAAACGAAGATATCAAAGGTGGCGAGATGCCCACCCACGCCAGCCAGGACAGTTTACGGTAGGGGACACGAGGCTAGGCACCCTAGCCTCAGTTGCCTCTCCCTTAACTTACGCGGGCTGGGACTGCAGCGGTGGTGCTTGCCCCCTGCAGTAGCTCAACCAGTTCGGCGTAGCTCTTCTTCTTCTTCTTCTAGAACACCAAGAGCTCATCCGCATGCGGCGATGCAACCCAGGTCTACTTGGGTCTCAGACCCAGTATATATAGGCGAGGTAGCTACCTGGCCGCAAGCAGAAAAAGGAGAACAACGAGGGTCCCAGAACCCCTTGAAATGTAAGTCAAACAGCTTGAGTGATCTAGTTCTTCTTTGGCTAGCAGGGTGGAAGATTGTTGAGCCCACATAAGGAGCCGCTAATCAGGCAGTAGTCAAGGCAATCCCGCTTGACAGCTATCTAGCAGCGGAAAAGGCGTAAGATCAAGCCTTTGTACCACCCGCTCATGCAAGGCAGTTGATAATGACCATGAGTAACCTCTGCAGGTGGGATGCAATGTCGCCAGTGGACTGCCACAGGACCTCATGAAAATGCAACTAAGGAGGATTGCCCACCAGGCAGGCCCCACTCTGGCTCAAAGCTGATGACACTACCCAGAAAATGCTCAAGATCTCATCACCTTGCACACATAGTAGAAAGGCACATTACAATCCCGGTCATGCCATCCCACAATCTTCTTCCGTAGCAGTGACTGTTGCGCACTGCTTGACCACTAAATCGTTTTCAGAAGCAGAGGTCATGGGGGCCAATCAATTGACTTCCTTTTCCACACAGCTCCCTTCAGCAGACTTCCAGTCCAGGGCTGCTTCTGAGAAGAAGGAAGCAGGCAGGGCCCACATCCACCACATCACCTTTGTGCTTGGCGCGAGAGGGAACGGAAAGTGTTAGTGCTGTTGCTTCTGCTGCTGCTTTGCGGCTCGAGCTGGTAATGCACTGGTATCCACTGCTCCTGCTGCTGCTTCTGCTTTGGGCTATCCAGCACTGGCTGCTGCTGGTAGTGCAGTGGTATTAACCATTGCTGCTGGTACTAGCGCAGTGGTATTAACCGCTGTTTCTTCTGCTCTCGGCTCTGCAGCATTGGCTGCTGCTGCTGGTGGTGCAGTGGTATTTGACGCCGCTGCTTCTGCTCCTGGTTCGGGGGGGACTGCTGCTGCTGGTACTCTGGTGCTATCCATCGCTGCTGGTTCTGCAACAGCACCTGCTTCTGGTGATGTGGTGGTATTTGCTGTTTCTTCTGCTGCTACTGGTCCCACAGCTGTTGCTGGTGGTGTGGTAGTATTTGCTGTTTCTTCTGCTACTGGTCCCACAGCATCTGCTGGTGATGTGGCAGTATTTGCTGTTTCTTCTGCTACTGGTCCCACAGCATCTGCTGGTGATGTGGTAGTATTTGCTGTTTCTTCTGCTACTACTGGTCCCACGGCATCTGCTACTGGTGGCGTGGTGGTATTTGCTGTTTCTTCTGCTGCTGGTTCCGCAGCTGCTTCTGCTTCTGGTGGCATGGTACTATTCAAAACCGCTTCTGCTGGTGCTGCAGTAGAATTCGCAGCTGCTTGTGTTGCTGGCGGAGTGATAGTATGTGCAGCCGCTTCTGCTGATGGTGGCGTACTTGTAGCATTTGCATCTGCTTCTGCTGCTGGTGTGTGCGCCCCTCCGCTTTCCGGCGTAAAGCTTGGTGGTGTTGGGTGTGTTGTAGGAGATGGAGAGGTTGGTGCTTCTATAGCAGGTGACGGTGAGGATTCTCCTGCTGCTGCTGCTGGTTCCTGTAGAGGTGGCGTTCCTCCCGGTGCTGGTGAACTAGCTCCAGGTCCTGTTGCTGTTGGTGAAGGAGATGGTGGGAGAACTGCTGGTGGTGGTATGGGTGGTGGCTGTGTGGCATTGGAGGTTGAAGTAGCTGCATCTGGTGGTGCCTCTGAGACTCCTGTCCCATTACTGTTACTTGCAGATGATGGGCTCCCGGCCAGAGAGGTTGGTGAAGCGTCTGCAGCAGGAGGCATGGAGCAATAGCAGAAATGGGACTTGAGGCCAAGGCATAACTTAAATTCTGTGAGTGTGCTGGAGCTGCATTCAATATGGTTCCACAGCAATGAGGACTTGACGAGTCAGGGAGGAGCCAGGATGGTCAAACACATATGAAAAGAAGGACTAACCAATGTGCTAGACAGCGTGAAAGGTATGCTTGTCGAGCCTTGCCTGCTGGCAGTTCTCACCAAATGCACTACCAATTGACATACCGGTGACGATTGCTACTAACACATGCTTACAGTGTACAACACATGCCCTGTTTATAGTTGCTTGCTGTCCCATTGTCAGTGACTGTTGACACATTTCGACCGCCAACTCGGCTTCTTTGGAAGGTACTGTAGTCATAGTGCGACAAAGGGCAGAGGATTGCCACCCACCTGCTGCCTGAGCCTTCTTTGTGCCAAGGTAGATCCCCACTCCAGCACCAGCAGCAGCAACGATCACCAGAGCGATGATAGCCACTGCCCAGCTTGTGCGGGTGCAGAACTTGCTGCTGCTGCGGCTGCTGTTGGTCACATCACTAATGCCACCTCCTGCACCCTTGTTCCCGACCCAGTGCACCCGCCCTGCTCCAGCAGCTGCTGGACCAAGAGAGCTGCTGTCGTATCTGTGACCTGAAGCCCTGGCAGCACTGGGGTCCTTGTTACCACCATCCACAAGTAAAGCAATATCACTTTGCGCCTCTCCTGCTGCTGCTGCTGATACCGGTGGCAGCATGTGCGCTTGGTTCCTGTACGCCAGCCATCGTGTGCTGCTGCTGCCGTCCTCTCTCATACCATCCCACGCAGCACCTGACGTGACACCGATGGAACCCTGCAATGACCCTCCCATCCCTCCATGCCCCACTAATGCTCGCCCTGCTGCTGCTGCTGCTGTTCCGGCTACCCCTGCTGCTGCTGCTGCTGCTGCTGTTGTAGCTGGTATGATCGGCTTGAAAGTAGGAGCAGAGGGCAGATGCAAACCTTTTCTCTCAGCCCACTGCCCTATGCTACCTTTCAAAGCGTAGTTTGGCACCATCTGCTTGCTAGTGAGTTGCTTCTTAGTTACGGGGCATGTGTTGTGTACCTCCAGCCAGCGCTGTATGTTGGCAGACTCATAGCTCTGGCCTGTCTCTGTGAGCATGACTGGGTTGACCATAATCTCTCTGCTGATGGGGCACATGTATCCATGTGGGATGGTGGGTGCTGCTTCTGATGTAAGGGGCTGGTTGGATTGGGCTGCACGGGGTGTAAGTGCTGCACACAGCTGCAGTTGGCACACAGCACAGAGGTATACAGCAAAAATGCACACTTCATATCACATATGTAAAAGAGGTAGTGACTAAACACATAAACACACACACACATTGATTATTTATGGCATCATTCAGCACTACAGTTGATGTATCGGCGATGCATGCTCAGCATGGGGTAATTTTCCATGTGACTAAAACATCTCTTGCTAGAATATCTCATCATGTTTTGCTGCTGCAGCCGACCATACCAAGATGCGTAAGCATGAGACATGGTGCTAGACGAGTATGTTGCTGTATGATTATCTGCTGGCTAATCATTGCTTTTCTGACAGGCCCCCTTGCAGTCGCAAAGCCAGCGCATAAACACAACTCCCATGCTTTCCTTCCATTAGCCCCCAAGTCTCCCAATGAAGGTGCTCATGTCACCAGCCGCCTTATCCGCAGGCCCTCATCTATACTGTGCTGGGTAGGATTTAAAATCAGAAGCTTAGGATCTTAACGCCGGCAGGCTACTCAGCTACGCTAAGGGCCCCCCTAGCTCACGAAAACATATGTGATGGGGACGCTAGGTTCGAAAAGGCTTGCCAGTAGCGAGGCATATAGCTCTATATACCCTCCTGCTACACATACAGGACAAGTTTCCCTCCATTCCTGCTGCATTGCCACTGAGCCATATAAAACAGCTAGGTCCAGCAGTTCCCTGAAACCACACAGCTCAAGCAAGGGAAGTTGGCCCTGCTTGCATAACATCATAACTACCTTACCCACCTGATCAATGAGGAACTGCTCTGTCATGCTGCCTAGAGGCTTCTTGCCTCTGCCGCTGCTGCTGCCCTCCTGGTCCCTGTCATACATGGCCTCAAGCTGTAGTGCCTGCAGCTCCAGCAGCAGCTCCTCAGGGCTCATGCAGGACACCTCCACCACATCCTTCAGTTGACGCACCGACCAAATAACAAATGAGATGCTGAACATGCTGCCTCCCCAAGGACAAGACCTCCTACACGGTTACATCCAATTGATGTGGGCAACAGGCTACACCCCTAAAGCATGGAAAGAGAGCACCACAGTGCTCCTGTTCAAAAACAAAGGCACACCCCTCAAACTGCAATTCTACAGACGCATTGGCCTAGAGATGACAATATACAAACTATGGACCAGAATGATCACATGGGTCCTTGCTGACTATGCCGAAAGACACAAAATTCTGAGCTACACCCAGGGTGGGTTCCGAAACAAACGAACCTGCATGGACCAGCTGGAGCTGTTCACCCTCTTGCTTGAGGATGCCAGACTGACCCGGAAAGACATCTATCTCCTTATGGTTGACTTTTCCGAGGCTTTTGACACAATTGACCATGACAAGCTGCTGCAAATCATGTATGACCTGGGCTTCCCGACAGATGCCACAGAGGTGGTCAAAGACCTGTACACGGGTGCAACAACAGCATTTACAACCCCATTCGGGAATACCGAACCAATGCCCATGGACAGAGGGACAATTCAAGGTGACAGCCTCTCACCGTTTCTGTTCATTTTATATCTGGAGCCCCTGCTACGCTGGCTAAGGGTAGGTGCCAGAGGATACATCCCAGGTGCATACAACAACCGAGATACGCTTTTCAAACTGAAACAGCAGATCCCAGATGTCACATATGCGGATGACCTGAACCTGATATGTTCATGCACTGGGGATTTAACCAGCCAAGCTGACAAGGTCACCCTGTATGCTGACTGGGGACACCTAAAAATAAACAACACAAAGACCCTCCTCACAGGTGCCAGATATAGGGCTGACGCCAAAGACCCTTTTAACCTGGAGAAGCTCCGGCGTAGCCTAACTGATGTGAAGGTCCAACGATCCCCTGCAACACTCCACGACCCACGAAAACCGTTCCGTTACCTGGGCCTGCAATTCACCATGCACCTTGACTGGTCAGCCCAATATCAACTGACCAGGGATACCATTCGAGACATGTGTCACATCACGAAGCACTCATACGCTACAACCTCCCAAAAGATGCGCACCCTAAATACATGCATACGGACAAAAATTCGGTATGCATTCTGTGTGGCCCCTTACACCAAAGCTCAGCTCAAAGCGTTAGACAGCCCCCTCTGTAGGGCAGCCAAAGAAGCATATGGTCTTCCAAACAGTACTGCCACGGCAGTAGCACATGAAGACGTCAGTAAAGGAGGTCTAGGGTGCCCCTCCCTACTAGCAGAGTACAATACTGTACAAATACAGCGGTTGACAGAGGCTCTCAATGACCCCGGACCAGTGGGAGAGCTCAGCCGTACACGCCTGCAGACAGATGGCAGCTGCCTGGACAAACTGACAGCAATGGCTCGCCCTGCCCTAACACACCACAGCCTGAGGCTGAGGCAGGTGATTGCATGCGCAAGCATAGATGTCGAGCTCAAAAAGCAGGGACTTGGCCCAACAGAACTACCCGATACCAGCCCACTCTTGCAAGACCTGCAGAAGATGCAGGCACTTGCAAGCCCCCAACCACCAGACCTCCTCCTAGCTGACCTTCACCAACTCAGACAAGTAGGTATGCACCGACTTCAGGACATTATGTCTTCCACAGGTAGAACTGTCCTTACAACACGACAGCTCATGTTGAAACTGGACAAGGATATCACCGCTAGGACGCTGACCGCTTTTAAACGTATTGCATACATGCTCACTCTCCCGCCAGGCATAACAAAAGAAACCTACTGCAGCAGGCCACCTGTGCAAGCAGGACATGGTGCAACAATCCATCCGGAGTATGCAAGGCTGCTGAAGTTCCACAACCTCATCGATGACATAGACATACGCAATGCACCTCTCCCAGCATTGTGGGCTGCACAGACACATGCCCCAAGCACAGAGCAAGCCCTGACAGAAATTCAGGCTTACCTGTCCTCACTCAGCGCACCACCAAGAGACCACACTAAAAGCAGCAGTGTGCGCCAGACTGCAACAGACATCACAGCCCCACTGGTGTACCGAATAGAAACAGGCTATCACGTTTACCAGCGAATCAAGAATGAGAAAAGACAGCCCTTCAAAGATATGCGAGAGCAATTATATAACAACTTTGCAGAAGGGCAGGACCAAGTAGAAGGTATAGAAGGTCTGGCAGTGGCGGCACGCCACACCGGACGAGGGCAAAAGAGAAAGAAAGTAGCAACACAGAACCAGGTCATTGTGCGATGGGCCCCAACAGTTATGCAAGGATGGGTGGTGGAACTGGCTAAGCAAAAGGGCTATCACATTGATGATGCTCCAGAGCACGCTCTACAGCCAATGACCCATCATGAAGTCTGCAACACACCAAACCTCCCGACTGAATGCTGCTGTCCTAACGCCCACCTGCCAGCACGACGAATCCCTGCACGTACAACCCTAGCACATTGCAGCATATGTAGCAGACGATATCATATTGATTTTCTCCCGCTAACCCATCGCCCTGCAAGGGACATATTGGAAGAGGATGTCACGACAGGCTGGACCTGCATTGAATGTAACAGGGATCAGTATGCCACTAAAGGCCTCCCTCTTGATATAAGGCACTACAACGTCCATTGGAAGCCCAGTCGAGAAAGTGAGAGTGACCTCATCGCACATAATCCAGTTGTTGCTGAGATGATTGCTGCTTTCTCATATCGATGCACAACTGCTTGATAACCAGTCTGCTTTTAGGAAGGGGAGGGGCCTCACTGATGCTCTGTTCACCATACGCCAGGTCATCTCTAAGTCTGTAGCATTCGATCAGCCTCTATTCATGGCTTTTGTGGATTTGCGTAAGGCATATGATTCTGTACCGCGAGACACGCTATGGCGCATCCTGCATGTGTACGGGGTACACACAAAGCTGATAGAGTTGCTGATGGACTTGCATACTGGCACACAGGCTGCTGTTAGGATGGGTGGTGTGGTGTCTGAGTGGTTTGATGTGCATGGCGGGGTGCGGCAGGGATGTGTCATTGCTCCCTTGCTGTTCAACATCTACATGGACTTTGTGGTTCGGCAGGCAATGGCTCAGATGCCGGAGGGATGTGGGGTGAAGCTAGCCTATCATGCAGATGGGAAACTTGAGCGTGATGGGTGTGGTAGTGGTGGGTGTGTGGAGCTGTTGTCTGTTCTGCTGTATGCAGATGATATGGTGTTGCTAAGTCCCAGCAGGGAGGAGTTGGTGGTCATGCTGCAGGTGATGGACAAGGTTGCTGCTAGTCTTGGGTTGCGCATCAATGCAAGCAAGACTGAGATCCTGTCCATTGACAAGGATTGGAAGGAGGGGGATGTGCCAGTGCAGCAAGGACCAGAGGTGGTTATCAGTGAGGGTGTGGTAAAAGAGGTGTCACAGTTCAAGTACTTGGGAAGTGTGCTTGTGACTGATGGCAGGTTGGATGTGGAGTTGAATATCAGGAGGGGTAAGGCTGTGGGGAGGTTTAAGCAGTTTGAAAAGATGTGGGGTACCAAGCATCTGTCATTGGCTACGAAGGTGAAGTGTTACAAGGCATATGTGTTGCCAATTCTGCTGTTCGGGAGTGAGTGTTGGTCCCTGACCAAAGTGCAATCGCAAAAGCTTGAGCGGGTGCACTCTAGCTGCCTTAGGAGCATCCTGGGGGTCAGGCTGTCAGATCGGCACACCAATGAGCATATCAGGAAATCATGTGGGGTAGCCACCTTGTCAGCATACATCACAGCAAATAGGCTGAGGTGGCTGGGGCATGTGGGCCGCATGGAGGAGGGCAGGTTGCCGCATATTGCGTTGTTCTCTTCATTACATGGTGACATGACGAGGCCAGTGGGTAGGCCTCGCCATACCTGGGAGAAATGCGTGTGTGCAGATCTGAAGGTGCTTGGTCAAGATGAGGGGAGCTGGGAGGCTTCATGTCAGATTAAGAGTGCTTGGAGGAAGAGGTTGTGGGATCTTACGCACCCTTGGGAAAGCCAACGGTTAGTGAGGTGTAGAAGGCGCACTAAGCAAGCTATTGATAAGCATGTGGAGCGCTATGTGGTGCCTTTCAGTGGCTGGGAGGATGGTGGTTCACCAGTACCTAGGTGGTGGGAGCCACCTCCAGCCCCTACTAGGGTGGTGCTTGATCCTGCTGCCTCCCCGCCACCCATGTGTGATGGAAGTGGAGCAGGTTTTGGGTTTTAGTGGTGGTGTTTGTTTCCCCTTGGTGTGCACGCCGTTGCATCTAGCCTCAGCTTGTGTGTGGCAAATCCACCATCGGTTGTGTGGCTTCGTGATTGTGATCAGGAGCCTTGTGTTTGTGGCCTAGGTTTGTTTGGCCATTGGCATTGCTGGTCTTGCGTTTTGATTGATTGATTGATTGATTGATGATTGCTGCTTACCGGTTGCAACAGGCAGCAGCAGCAAATGACCGGTCCCCGGCAACTCCTGCACTTGGCGAGCTGGCTCAAGCTCAGCAAGGGTTATCGGCACTGCAGCAACAAGGCGACTACTACCCCGATCACCCTCAAAGATACAACATCAACATTGGACAGCAGTACAGCAACCTTTTCGACATGGACACATCACCAATGAACCCCCATGCTGATATCCACCCCACAGGAAGACACGAAGTCTTTATTAGAGAGGTAGAGATGTGCATAGATGGACAAATGTGGATAAAAACGCTCGCCTGCATATACACACCAGATGGCAAATGTCGCTACACCCTCACCCCTGAAAGGACAGCAATGCTGTACCAACAGTACTGCCACAGCACTCGCCACAAACCAAATGTTATGCGGAAGTTGAAGGCAGGTACCTTTCCCCAAGAACTGTATGCCCTCATGTGCAGGTGCAGAGATGGAACACAGATCAAAGATCACAAAGCCATTAGGAAGGTCCAAATAAAGAACCACTGGGCCACTCCCCCTGAGGTGTATGACGCTCTCAGGCAGCTCACAGACATAACAAAAGAGAGATTCGCAAGCCCACTCAATTACAACCCAACATTTACGATGTACTGGAGCGCCCACAAAAGGGACCAAATCTTTGGGGCGAAATGGGATAGCTACAGATATAGGTGGACCGGCGGAAGCGTGCACAACCCAGAGTATGAGGATGAAGACCTGAACAAGAACATGGCTACTGCCATAGCAGCGGCCCGTAACACAACAGCCCCTGTCTTTGGCATACATATCCTGCCTGCCTGGTCCGATGCAAACAGAACTGCCTACCTTGCATGGCTACAACACTTCCCAGAAAACTGCATGCATCTCCTACAAATACCCCGAAAACACTTCAGGCTCCAGAAACCCACAACTTGGGAACGGGGCGACATGTATGCAGGAAACCCTAGATGGGACGTAAATATCATTGTCACAGGCAACGCAAAGGGTTTTGAGGCCCACCTCCCTTACTGGGAGAGCGGCTACATGACCAGGTTTCTGCAAACGCTGCAGGATGCCATTAATCAGTCCCTGCCGGACGACAAAGAGATACAAGACATCAGCATGTACTACAACCCCCCAAGCAGCAATGCCCCGCCCAGCACATCTCATCAGCCAACATTGCTGACGCCAAAACAGCTCAGCAAAATGGGTTACCCCAAACAAACAAACGGCTCTGAGTCCCTCCGGGACGATTCAGCCACCAGTCAAGACCCTCCAGCCATGGTTGACGCCAGCACTACACTGGATGACCTGGAAACGCAATTAGCCACTGCCCTACCAACAGCCCCACCCCTCCGGTACAATTGGAAAAACTATGCCTACACAGATGGTAGCTACAAGCAAACAAGCCACAAAACATCACCAATGGATGCAGAGTGTGATGCCCCAGGCATAGGGGCAGGCGTGTACTTCCCCCCACAAGCAGCCAATGAGGACGATGAACGTGGGGTTCCAATTGTCCCTGCAGGCGACAGCCATCCCCAGAACACCATAAACAGAGCAGAACTGGTTGGTATCCTTGCTGCGCTGAGGCATGGAGCCCACATGATAGCCACCGACAGCCTCAGCTCAATGTACCAAATCAAAAAGATGCTGAGACGCCCACAAGATCTCCTAAATCACCAGCACTGTGAGCTAATCAAAGAGATAGTAACCGAGATCGTCAACAGGGGACTGAGGACAACCCTTCACAAGGTCAAGGGCCATGCTTCAATTATCGGTAATGAAAGAGCGGACGCAATCGCTAAGGCGGCTGCGACAGGGGACACCTCCGACTATGAGGAATGTGAGAAGTACGAGAGTCCTAGTAACAACAGGTTGACCCAATATTGGCCGCACAAGACCCAATGGAACAATCGTTGGTCACGGACCAATAATGGGCAGCGCACGTTAATTGACCGTTTCAAGCGGGTGAACCCTTTGACAGACCTTCACGACTCGGTACGTCATTACTGCCACCAAAAGAGTCGCTTTGGGATGGCAAACAGAGCTACCTGTTATTTCGAGGCTTTTAAAAGGATTGAGGAAAGACTGGACCTGCCTGCTAGCAACGAGTACATGACCTCGGGAAAAATCAAGTATGCAGAACGTAAAACCGCTTTGCGCTACCGGTACGGGACCATGTGGACAAGGAAAATGGCCTATAGGTGTGGACATGCACCTAGTAGCAAATGTCTCCTGTGCGGTGACGAGGATGGCGGACACCACACAGCCTCAGGATGCCCAGCTTTGAAAAGAATGTACATCAACAGGCATAACAAGGTCGGCCGACTAATCATGACAAGAGTGTTAAGGGGACGCAAAGGAGCATTTGTCATTCAAATGGACCTTGGATCAACTGAAAACTGTGCAGAAGACGGCATCATGGCCCACCAGTCTAGAAACATCCCGTGGGAGCTCCTTCCAAGGGGACTAAAGGAGGCAGTGCAACAAGCACAAGGCACCACCGACAAGCGCCCTGATGGTATGCTCTACAAACCCAAGAATAGAAACAACCCAGCAGAGTACTGGATAATAGAGGTCAAGATCTGCAGGGATTCAGACCCAACAGGCCAGCAAAGCAAAGCTGATTATCAACACCAAGTACTCATTGACAAAATCAAAGACATAGACCCCACTGCCAAAGTATGGTACTATCCCTTGCTTGTCGGAGTTGCAGGCACCATATACAACAGTACCACCATGAATCTTCAAGCCCTCGGTATCAAAGGGCAAGCTCTAAAGCAATGCATTTCAGAAGTACATACTGCAGCAGTTAAGTCCTTACACAGCATATACACAACAAAAAGAAAACTGGAAAAGCCCAAAGAGCCTCAATGGCACAGGAGGAACTACAAGAAAGTAAGCTAACAAAGGCGGGTGGGCGGAAGCCCACCCACGGATGTAACTATCCTATGGTAGGCTGGCCCAGTGTAATCCTTACACCAATGGGCCCCTCCCTTAATCTTACGCGGGAGGGCACCTCACGCCCCTCCTTGCGTAGCTCTCTCTCTCTCTCTCAGTTGACGCAACAGCAGGGAGTGCAGGGCCTCAGGGTGCAGCCCTTGCTGCTGGGCTGCTGCTGCTGTGTCTTTCAGCCTGTCGGATGGAAACAATGTGGGAACACAGCGTGCGTGGCAGTGGTGAAAGGAGAAGATGCAGGATGCAGGAGAGGATGACGATGGTTATGCAACAATGCATTGCAAGAGGTCCACTAGTGCGACAGAACCATCTAAGTTCAAGCCTACAAGAAGGTTATCCAACACAAGGAGGGTGGGCGATCAATTTTACTTGTAGGCCACAGCCCAGTGTAAACCTTACATCCATGGGCCCCTCACTCCCGCAATCCTACATGGGAGGCCAACGCATCCTCCTCCTTGCATAACTTTCTGTCTCTCTGGCAAGGAGTCTAATTCTACCCAGAGGTATGCATCATGTGGCAGCTAAAGTACGAGCAAGCAGCAGACTTGGTCAGAAGTGAAGTGGACAAGCAAAGAGATTATTGGTCCACAGTAATCTGATCTGCCTCTGTTGCAACTTCTTATGTCCTCTTGTTCATTAGATTGGCATGCAAGCCACAAAGATTGCCCAAAAAGCCCAGTTCTATGAGTACTTACTCGCTTATAACCTTCTCCTTGTCAGTGAAGAGGACCTTGAGGGTGCGCAGATCCCTTTGCAGGGCTTCCAGCATATCACGCTGCTCATGAGAGCGCTGCAGAAGTAACAAGCACACAGCATGCTGAAACAAGGACTGCCAAACTAATTTGGGTTACAAGTTCACAGAAGCCGCTGTGTAAGCACAACACACAGATAGTGCAGTGGAGGCAGCAACAGCAGTATGCTGGCCACAGCTGCTTTGCCAAACAAGCACTAGCTACCACTAGGAGGAGAGAAGACTGTGCTAGGGGCCTTGGGTGGTTTTAAGAACTACCAGTGTGACTGCAATGGCCCCCAGAAACATGCAAAGATAGGTGATTTTGTACGGGCTGGAAGCTTGACAGCATAGAAACAACACTATCAAAAAAGAACCCGGTTTGATCGGCAATCTCCTTTCCATATACCCAACAGCATTTGTCTGTCAGGTCTGACGTGCTTTTCTGTCGGGCGCTATATGCCTAGTGCTTAATCCTGCAAATTGCTGCAAGATGCTGCAGGTCCAGCGGCCAGCATGCGGGTCACACGGTAGCAATATGGCTTTCACTCTGAGTGATGCACGCTGTACAGCATCAATGCCGGCTTATAGTGACACTCACCATCAGGTTCTCTCCAGTGCCCAATGTGTGGAATGCTGAGCTGAGGTCACGGTTGAGGCGCAGCAGATCATCACGCATGTTTGTGGCCAGCAGGAGGGAGATCAGGGGGCCAGACTGAGCCAGCTTGCTCAGCAGATTCTGGCTGCTGAGGAGAGTGTCATGAATCTTCTCTGGCAATGATGACAAGCAGTGGTGGAGCAGTGAGAATGAACGGTGAGCATCAAGAATGAAAAACATAATTTGAGAGAGCTAGCCACGAAGATCACTGTTGGAAGCAGTGCCAGCACAGGATTAAGTGTTGCTGCTGGGCAAGTCACATTGAACAAGCAGAGTGCGTGTAGAGCAAGCCCAGTCATGCCTACATGGCAGCCAGCAATGAGCGGCTCCTCATAGCATGGGCCAGGTAACGGGAACTGACCAGCATCGTGTCCAAAGAAAACCTGTTTGCTGTCCCATACATAGTCTATTCATTGGACATGCAAGCAAATCAACAGAAGACCCTGGGAGGTAGCCGTCCCTGTGTGGCTTACTGAGTGCTTTGTTGCCCTCTGGTGAGAGTTCCTTGGAGGGCAGCTTCTGCAAGAAGCCTTGTATGGACTCTATGACACCAGCCAAGCTTCTGCATTCCTTCTTGTTGTGCTTGGCTACATACAGCTGCTCTACAATCCTAAAGCACAGATTTAAGCAGGGAGCAAAAGGAGCCGCTGCTGTTGCCATTGTGTTACGGCTGTTGCTGTTGCGGAGGTTATGGTGCTGCTACTCTTTGCACTTCGACGGGCTGTAGGGTGTGGCTGCCTGAGGCGAACACCTGGACAGCAACTTCCTATTGCGGGGGAACAACCATGACCAGTTAAGTATGAGGCCTCTTAAGGGGGGAAACCTCGCTCAGTAGGCCTGCTTCCTTAATCGTACGCCACTCAATGTAGAGTGGGCGTAGATGTTAACATGTTAACAGGCTTTCTCCCTCGGCGCCCATTTCTGGACTGCAAGCGGATCTTTAACAGTCAGTCCAGGTGTTGCCCTGTTTTGCATCAAACGTTGTTCTTCTTCAAAGTATTCAAGCTAGCGCTGCTATAGCCTGCCTCTGTGCCGCAGTCGGGCCATAACTAAGCAGAGAGGAGAATTGCTCGGATCATACATACAGGAGTGCAGGTACCGCGCGCTAAGGAAGGTGGACATTCCTATATGTTCTCGTCTGCAGTTTGCACCAATTGGCAGCTTCATTATACTCTTGGGATCAGTCAGTTGGTTCCCAAGTCCGGCCCACTCACACCAAGTCGACTCGTCACCTTGGACTGGACTCCCCGGCCGGACAACGCAGCAAGGGGGCGTCGCCGGCTGCATGCACCCACCAAGTGTGGGCACTCCCGGCAGGCCGGGAGAGATCCGGATTGAGGGTACGGCATGTTTTCCGCTCGCTGGCCACTGTACCGACAACAGCTTAGCAATATGGCGACCTGCGTCGTGTACTTACCTTCTAATAGCAAATTTGCTTTAAAGGCATGCCATTGCATGAGTCCGACAGGACATACAGTTACAGTTAGGCACTTCCGGCCACGCAGGGCCGCCAGCGCCTGTCAAAAACCCGTCCTGCCCGCAGGACATATATAACTGTCACTGTTCCCAACGTTTATTGTTTATTGTACGGAGATTTGCTACTCATGACATACCCCGCAAGCAGGCTGGAATAACAACACATCCATAATCTGCAATCTCAGACCCTGTTGCTGCCCACCAGGATCTATCCCACTGTCGCCCCATCAACAAATTTTGGGGCCCCAGCATTAGCAGCCGCCTTCTCCTGTGCCTTCTAAATCTCAAACCACGTTTCAGGACAAGAGCCTGAGTGGCTGCTGCTCCTCCACTTGTCAACTAGCTGCTTCACCTCTTCCTCCTTACACGCCCCAACCTTCACACTGCATACCTTATCCAACTTTTCGTCAGCCAAATTAGTGGCCATGGTTGCTGTGGTGGGGTTATTGGCACCAAAAGGCAAAGGATTAGCGCCAGCAGCAAGCAAGGCGGCAACTGTGCTGTTTAGGCTTTCATCCCCTGCACCAAGCCCATTGTCACAGCTAGCAGCTGAAACAATAGGGGTGAAGGACTTCCTTCCAGAGGAGTACACAGCATTGACATCGGCCCCACCCCTGATAAAGAGCCTCACTAGATCGGTCAACCCTCGGTTGGCAGCGGTATGAAGTAGGGTCATTGAAGTGCCATTCGTGTCGGGACCCGCAGACTGAGGAGACATGAGGTTCACCTTAGCCCCCTTGCTGATAAGATACTCCGCCATTTCCTTATTGAGCCTTGGCGAGCACGCCCACTCTTGGTTCAATGGATCACATGTCATGGCCACTTGCAAAGGTGTGAGCCCCTCATCATCTTCCTCATTCACATCATGCTCTCCGCTCTCGATCAGCTCCTTCGCAGTAGCAATTGTGTTTCCTGCCACAGCCACATGCAGGGGATACTCCTTCTTGTACTGCTCATAGGCTGCTTCCTCAGTTGTCCCTTGCATCACCTGGCTCCCTCCCTCGTTTGCAGGTGAAGTAGGGCTTGGTGTCGGGCTAATACTCGGGAGGGTTGCAGCAGCTGGCGCGGGGGCTTGCGCTGCATTTCCGGTGCCTTCTACTTTTACGTATGTGCTGTAGACCACATGTGCTTCAGTAGTGGCTGTCGTTTTAAGAATGTAACATGACTTGGCATCGTAGACAAAAGCTTTGCAAGCAGGGTTGCTCGTGCAGGCTTCCTGCAAGCAGCAATGCATGCATGCTGGTGAGCAAGTGCAGATCATTGGTCAAACAGACTGCATTAAAGACAAAAGAATGGCGGGCCTGGATTTACATCAGCAGGTGTAGACAAAGAACAATATCATCCGTCCAAGGGTTAGCACCAGCCTGTGATGCAACGAAGATAAAACCAATGAAGCAACTGAATGCATTGTACTCCATGTAAAAAGGTCCGGAATAGGTCGCACATACATGCAACTATGCAGCACATGAGAAGTATGACAGGCTGCTTCAATCCCAAATTAGATTAGTGCCTCACAAAAACGGCCTTATGTTCAACCCTTGCAGGCCCCTAGCCAAGCCTGGACTTACCTGAGCTTCCGCCTGATTACAAAGCATACAGAATGGGTTGCCCTCAGGAGTCACCAGCTTTGGCAGCTTGCAGTCCAAATCATTGCCTGGAATGTAGGCTTTCAAGATAAGGTCAAAGGATTGTCCTGCAGTACAGCAATCACCACAGGGCAATTAATGATATATGCGGTAGGGCTAACGCCCGGCATCTGACACTCATTCACTTTTTGACACATCTATATTGTCAAGCTCCTGACATTATAGTACATTAAAGCAGCCTGGTGTTTGACATTTATGTAACCTCAATGTGCATGGGGCAAAAGGCTGAGAGGATACTCTTTAGCACTGCTTGTATGCAGGCTGATAAGCCGGCCACATCTGGCTGCTGCTGTTTGTATGTAAACGTGTGGTTTGACAATCAGCTGCAGCCGCCTATGTGCATCCAGCTTGTCATTTGGTGTGATCAGGCAACTGCTTGCAGATCCCTTGGCTAAGTAGTCCGTTGGCCAGCTGCAAATCTTCCCCCCCACAACCATGCGGAGCCTCCTGTCCACACCAAAGCACGGTGCATGCCACTGCCAGATATTAATCGGATAGGGTTCTTATGGGGCCCCCCTCGGCCTTAGTGCATAGTTAATGCTATGGGAATCTGGCAGCCCCTGTCATAACAAGTAGACCTTGCCCTCATGCCAAACACTCAAGCAAGGTCCGTTCGGTTCGGATTGGTTCAAGCCGTGGTTCAAGCTGAAAGGGTAGCTAATGTTGCTTCGGGTAGAACTGCAGGTTCCTCTAACTGGGTGAGGTATGTGCAGATAGGGAGGGAGGAGGCGGGGCAGGAAGTACCTTCGCTTTCCAGGACAGCGGTAATCAAGGTCACAATTGCCAACCAGCACAAGCTGCGAAACGAGCCAACCATGCTCTTGGGATGGAGTTGAGTCTAGCGGGTCCGCACCCGCCAGATCAAGTAAACCTCGGCTTAGGAACAAACATGACTGCTACGCCAAGCATCGCCTACTCTGCAAAGCCTGGGAATCCGCAGCAAGCAACTGCTGAAGCTAGCACACTGTAGTCCAAGTACCGATCCGAAGCAGCGGAATTGCTTAAATGCTCCACAGTGGCAGTCACATACAGCAAATCCAATAGATACATCTCCGCTCGTCGTCCCCGTTTGGGGTTGGGTTATCCCGAGGAAACTCTGAGGGTTCCTTTCATGCTGCCTGCATGCCCTTAAGGATCAGGCAGTACCGGTTTGGACCAGTCACTGCTCGGCAGACACCAGCTGATAACTCACAGGAGAGCTATATCAAGTGACGAGGTCAGAAAGCCATTTGTGCACAGGAAGATTATTTGGGGAATCAGAAACCTCTGAGCAGGCACCACTAACTGAATTGAGCCACCCACCGGCGGCGCCACGCGCCCTCTGAGTTCTGCATGCTCTAGAAGCTGCAACCTGTGGCACCGCCGGCTGGGCAGCTGTACTGCCCAATGACGAGCCTCCTTGGACGTCGGTAGCAAAATGCACCCCCCACTTCTCCAAAATCTGTCAGTGAATATCTTACTTGGGTTCGGCATAGTCAAGTAAGGCCATGACTGTGCCAGTCAGGCTTTTGGTCAACTTACAACACATCCATACTTTGCAATCTCAGACACTGTTGCTGCCCACCAGTATCCCAGTGTCCAAATGCATTAAGTACTTTTGGGACCCCACTCAGCAGGCAGCTCATCCACCGAATGCCCACTACTCAAATCTGACAGCACTGGCACGAAATGACCCTTCGGCTTCGCCAATTTTCAGACGCATCTTTAAAAAGATCCACTTGCTACTTGTGCTGGTTGCTATCGTTCTCAACTTGCGTATGCAAATGCATCCCACCTGCACAGGCATCGATCCGAAGTTGCCGCCTGACAAATAAAGCCGGCCGCCAGGACCTAGTTGACTCATGGATCAATCTATCTGTTACAACCTCAGTATAGTGTGCGGCTGTTCACAATCAAAATCGATGCCCTTGACAGTCTTGTCACATTCGATTGAGTCCCAATCCCAATCCCAATCGCCATTCCAATGTACTCTACTACTATATAGATGGCAGGCCAGCCCAGTGTGGTCAGTGAGCCCAGGCCAGTGAGTCCAGTGTAGTCCTTACACCAATGGGCCTCTCCCTTAATCTTACGTGGGAGGACAAATCACCCCCCTCCGTGCGTAGCTCTCTCTCCATCCTACAAACGTTAGTGCAGCAGGACACGCCGCCGAGCCGGCCCATCTCAGTCAACTTCCGACAATACCGTCTGTGCCACTTAGGCGAATGCGTGAGGTAGTGAGGCCCACCGCCAACACAGGCTACTGCAATTGATACATCCCTCCACAGTACATGCATACAGTATCAAACACAGGCAGAGCATACGTCTGGGCAAGCCCCGCATAAGCAAAACCGACGGTGCCCTACATCATTCAGACAACATGTAGATGAGGCCTGAAGGTGGCCTAACCTGTTAGCAGCATTTGGTGAGGCCATACTCAAGCAGGCGTGGACCTTGAAAGGTTTCAAGCCTGGCGTGCTTATTCGCAGGCTAGAGTCTTTTGCCCAATCATCGAGGCCCAGGAACTGCGTGACTGGAAACTGCATTCCAACCGGCATAACCAACGAGATTGCACATTAAAGACAATATGTTTCATCCATCCCACATCAGTCAATAAACAGAACCGAATGGCACATCAGATGACAGCACACTTCTCATGCCCTACCACGCTCAGTATTGGCACAATCAAATCAATTATCATAAGCCAAGTGTCACAACAGCAGCAAGACCAACAAAGCTACACAACGTCTCCATTGAAACCCCTTTTCTACTCCCTGAGCCTCAACAATATATCTTCCGTTTAGCTTACCCTGCAGCAACCCCCTTGTTTCCCCCAGGTAGAGAGAGAGGTCTACGCGAGGAGACCCTCAGCAGGCTGTGCATTAGCAGCCGCCTTCTCCTGTGCCTTCCAAATCTCAAACCACGTATCGGGACAAGAGCCTGAGTGGTCGCCGCCCCTCCATTTGTCAACCATCTGCTTCACCTCTTCCTCCTTACACGCCCCAACCTTGACGCTGCATTCCTTATCCAACTTCTCGTCAGCCAAATTAGTGGCCATGGTTGCTGTGGTGGGGTTATCGGCACCAAAAGGCAAAGGATTAGCGCCAGCAGCAAGCAAGGCGGCAACTGTGCTGCTTAGGCTTTCATCCCCTGCACTAAGCCGGAAATCACACCTAGCAGCTGAGACAATAGGGGTGAAGGTCCCTCTTTCAGAGGAGTACACAGCATTAACATTGGCCCCACCCTTGATCAAGAGCCTCACTAGATCGGCCAGCCCACGGAAAGCAGCTTCATGAAGCAGGGTGTAAGTGCCATTCAGAGTGTCCCCGGCATCAGGAACCCTGAGGTTCACCTTAGCCCCCTGGCTGATAAGATACTCCGCCATTTCCTTCTCGAGTCTTGGCCAGCACTGCCACCCACCAGCCATTGGATCACATGTCATGGCCACTTGCAAAGGTGTTAGCCCCTCATCATCTTCCTCATTCACATCATGCTCTCCGCTTTCAATCAGCTTCTTCGCAGTAGCAATTTTGTTTCCTGCCACAGCCACATGCAGGGGATACTCCTTCTTGTACTGCTCATAGGCTGCTTCCTCAGTTGTCACTTGCATCACCTGGCTCCCTCCCTCGTTTGCAGGTGAAGTAGGGCTTGGTGGCGGGCTTGGGATCGGGCTTGGCTCAATCGAGCTGGGACTCGAGGGGCTTGCAGCAGCTGCCGCAGAGCCTTGTGGTGCATTGGCGCCTTCTACTTTTACGTATGTGCTGTAGAGCACATGTGCCTGAGTAGTGGCTGTCGTTTTGAGGTTGTAACATGATTCATCAAACACAAAAGCTTTGCAAGCAGGGTTGCTCTTGCAGGCTGCCTGCGAGCAGCAATGCAGGCAAGATTATGAGCAAGTCACCTTATTTTAATACTGCGCAACAGAGATATAAAAAACAAAACTGGAGGATGTGGGGCCCTTGTGTCAGCAGGTGTAGATTTACAACATTCTTGTCTGCCAAGTGCTACGACAAATCTATAATGCAATACACAATGAGGAGCAACACTTAGGAATATCAAACCATCATGTACCAAGTGAAAGGGTCGGCTTGGATAGGCAACAGATGCAGCTATGCAGCAACTGTGTCATGAGGAAGCAAACATACTCCTTCAATCATGCAGTTAAAGTTGTGCACCGCGGTTCAAATAAAAGGTAAAGTCATCTTCATCCTGTGCAGGCCTACCTAGCAGAGCCTCAATTTACCTGAGCTTTCAGCTGGTCGCAAATTCTACAATATGGTTTACCCTCAGGTGTCACCAGCTTCAATTGGCAATCCAAATCATCTCCTGGGATGTGGGCTGATGCAATTAGATAAAAGGATTGTCCTGCAATACAGAAATCAACACAGGGTAACCCATCAAGATATGACTAGAGTCACGACATAGTCTAAAAGTATTCATACATAACAGCATGCTGCTGCTTGTAAGGCGGTCAATGTGCATGGGATGAAAGGTTGCTATGGTTATCTGTTGCTGCTGCTTGTATGCACGCCACGTTGTTAGCTACTGCGACTATTTAGAGGTGTAACAGGTCCGACAGTCAGTCAGCTGCATGGGGCTATGCATGCATGATCCAGCTTGCATGTGGGCAGGCTTGAAAGCATGACAAATGTTTGCATATCTCTTGGTTGCAGCTGCAACTCTTCATTCCCAGGAGAACATGCAGAGCCTCGCCACTGCTAGTTATTGACAGGGTTCCTATGGGCCTCAGTAGGCCTAGTATTGCGGGCCTAGTTGGTGACATGGTAATCTGGCAGCCCCTGTAGATAACAAGTAGATGTTGCCCTCATGCTGAGCATGGTCCATCGGTTTGGACTGGTTCAAGCTGAGGGGGTGGTTAGAGTTGCTTCAGGTACAATCAATTGCGGACTCCTCTGCTGCTGTATCTGCTGTGCTGCAGCTAGAGTAGCGCCTAGGAGGGCCGACAGGATATACCTTCGCTTTCCAGGACAGCTGTACAGCGTGACATGTCAGCAAGGCCACAATTGCCAACCAGCACAAGCTGCGCAACGAACCAATCATGCTCTTGGGATGGAGTAGTACAGCGGGAGTCAGTACCCGTCAGATCAAGCAAGGCTTGGCACAGCGGTCACTGCTACTACTCCGTAGCCTACTCCGCAAAGCCCGGCGACCAGCAAGCAACTAAAGTGAAGCTAGCACGTATAGTCCACGTACGAAGTAAGCAGCAGCTTGCTCAAATGCTCCACAATGGCAGTCACAAACACTCAACGCCTTGAGCTACTCTTCCTTTCGTCCTGGTTTCGGAGTTGTGGGCTCCTTCCACACGGCCTGCTGCATGCATCAGGGTACATACAGTTTGCACTTCACTGCTCGGGTTCTTGGCCCGCCAGGCCCTGCATTCAATTGGGGTGGCCGGAAATTCCTAACTGTAACTGTAACCTTGGACTTCACTGCTCGGCAGACAGTCAGCTGACAACTTTGCCACAGAAGAGCTCAGTATTGACGAGGTCAGCACGCCATTTGTGCACACAAACTGATTGATTTGGGACACGAGAAACCTCTGGCCGGGGGCCCACCACTCAACAAGGCATTGAGGCCACCCGGCGGCGGCGGCGCCACCCATGCTCTGAGTTCTGCATGCACACAGAAGCTGCATCCTGTGGCACCGCCGGCTGGGCAGCTGTACTGCCCAATGACGAGCCTCCTTGGACGTCGGAGTACCGAAAATGCACCCCTGGCTTTTCTATAATGTGTCGGCAATAGCTTACTGGGGTTAGCAAAGTCCAGGCCAGTCAAGCTTTTGTAGTGCCTGCACCCGTTTTCAGGCGGGGCTAGTGGACCATGGGGCAGTTGCACGTTCTGTTGCTGTTTGCAGCCTTTGCTGCCATAGTTGGACCGCGATTCTTCCCAAAAGCTGCGGCAATTGTACAAGGTCAACCCGATTCCAACAACTCTTTCCCCATGGTGTGTGCTCTTTTCGAGCAGACTGGACAAGACTATGTCTTCCATTGCACTGGCACTTTGGTATCCCCCACAACAATAATCACCGCCGCACACTGCTTCATCGCTGCCAACCTTACGAAGCATGAGATCAAGGCTGTATCGTGTGACCAAGATGCCTCCGCAGCTGCGTCACGCACAATGCACGCAGTCAAAAGTTATGCTGTATACCCGGGCTTCCGGACCAGCCCTTCACTACAAGACCCAAAGCGCCTTGATGACATTGCCATAATACAGCTAGCAGCAGAGGTCCAGGGGTTCCAACCAGCACGGCTGCCAAAGTTAGAAGCTCTGCAGGAGATGTACCAATTCGGTAGGCGGGCCAAGTAGTTAACGAGGAAACTAATCTTGCACACATACACCCATGAGAGAAGCAGCTGCAGTTGCAGCGGCTGCATATGGTGACATTGAGGCCCATCTTATATCTTAATGATTGCTGCGGCCCTACTACTGGGAAACAGAGATTGAGGCAATGAGAGGGCTTGCTCAAACTGTCTCTAACAACAGGACCTTGCTTACTTACCTACCACCATTGTTGATTACTGCTGGCAGGTGAGCTACATACTGATTCACCAGTCACTGTTGTTGGATATGGTGACACAAGGAGCTCAAGTGCTATTGTAGGTGAGCACTGCTTAGGCAGTAGGTGCTGCGACCCTCGTTGCTCGGCTGGAACATTATACATGTGTGGGCAGATTCAGAGCGACCCGAAGCGGCCATGTCTTGGGCTCCAACGTGGGATTGTGGTGGGGAAAGTTTCAACCACTGTCTTTACATGAAGTAGTGCCGTCGCATAGCACACTCACATCATCACCAAGCACTGTTGCCTATCATGGCATATAACCTTTCCAGCTGTGACAGAGCAGTCAGCCCCGGGATAATGGCAAAACGGAACACTGACACGGAGGGGATATTGCGTAGTGATGATACTGTTTTAAGGCTTTTCCTTGGGGGCAAGGGTAGACCAGAGGTACCAGAGCCAGCTCATGTTGCTGACAGTGAAGCCATGCTATCCCATCCTTCGTTTGGTAATCTCGCACTTCTTCCCTCTATTCTTCCCCTACATCCAGCCTCTGCACATGAGGTTCTGTTCATAGGCTGTGCAGTCATTCATGTTCACTTCCTGTGCGTTGCCCTTGTAGCCCGTCACATCACAAGAGCAGGGGTGATGTACCTCCGGCTTAACAAACTTGCTGTTATAGCTGGCGCTTTGACTGGCACCGAAGGAGGCTCTATCTGTGGTGGTGAGTACACGTGTCCATCTAAGCAGTAATTGACAACATGAGGGCTAGTGGTCCATGTCCACAGCCGCTTCAGGCATCATGTACAAGCATGGTGTTTCGCAGCATATGACGGGCTTCTGTGATTCTCATTCCTCTAACTCTCAATTGTAATCACAGGTCAGAGTGACATCCTGCTGCACATGTGCAAACTTGAACATGTTAGTTCCCGGGACTTTTGACTAATCTAGTAGTCATGTTGTTAACAAATCATCAACAATTGCTACTACCTGCAGGGGCTTAAAGCAGGTATTGAAAGCTCACTCTGACTAGTACCTGCACCGCATGCTGCCTTGAAGCTCGTTTGCATGGCACTGGGCATCATTGCATGGAATCTTGACCTGGAGAGGTGCCAAGGCTTGCATCCCAGCCTGATCACATAGGTCCACACCAGCACACTTGGTTGACCTTCTTAAAGAAAGAAGCTGATATCTCGTGCAGGGTGGATACCTTTCAGGATGATGCCGAATATGCAATAGCTTTTGATCCCCCAAGCCAGCCACATCCCCAGTACTCCATTTCGTTAGTTGCACTATGTGTACCTGACTTATGCAGGTGACAGTGGAGGGCCAGTGTTCCTTGGGGACCCCTCTACGGTGGCTGCTTCAGGCAGTCCTCTCCTGGTGGGTGTGATAGGCGCATCATTAACTGATAATGGCCTCTGTATCGGGAATGGCGTCACACAACGGACAGATTGGCAAACCAGTCAGGAGTTCCTGAAGGAGCAGGGGGTGGCAGTGTGAGGCATGATTGAGGCCAGAGTAAACATCTTCCCGCTGCCGCCGGTTGGATCCCTGTTGCTGGAGCTGCACTGCCTAAAGGTTGCGCAATGTCCTTTATGGAAGATTGAAAATGTGTGTTGCCTATTAAGCCGCGCACGCCATCAGCTGACTGTGTGCTCATCGGGTGATCAAATGGGCTTGTGCAGTCCAACTGGGTCACCAAGTGATCGGTTGTTGCATGGCTCTTTTGGATAGAATCAGATGCTCCATGCTCTTGGCAGCATGTCAAGTATCGCTAGCAAATGCGCCTGGCAGCATGATGTGCAATGCTTCTCTAAAATGACCGGAAGCCTATGGCATAGGTGCCGTGGCCACTCATACAGTTCCGCTCCTACGCTACGTAATCAATTTCTGAAGAGAGAGCATATGAACGGATTAGGTTGGTGCCAAGCTACTAAGTGACTGGGTTGAAGCAGCTGATTCGGGGCTCAGGTGTAGGTGATGTATGCAATGGTGCCAACTACCTGAGTGTTACCAGAGTGAACTGCTAAGCGACAAACACAACACTACTGTTGTCCTGGTAGCTACATTTCGAATGTTTGAGCTATGCTCATGCCTAAACAGTGGCTCAGGCCTATCTTACTCCGCGGCGGGTTGGATCCACCCGCTCCGTATCTTGCCAAGTACGTACGGGCAGCGAACAAACCGGCCCTTCCGATTCAAGGTCACGATCATCACTATGATATTACAATGCTTACCCATGACTGCGGTTCCTCTAGATAGCCAGTAGTCCCCGGGGCTCCATACAGTGCCACTCACGACGGCAACCGGGGCACTAGTCAAGCCACTGAAAGCTAATCCAGAAGTACTGGCGAAGCTTCAGCTGGGCAGACTCGAGCCTAGAAATGAATAAGGGCAGGGCAACAGATGATATGTTGTAAAAGACTCGCTCATGACTCATCGTCTGCAGTCCCATTGCATCGTCATGTTGTACTCGCCATCATAGAGATGGACCAGGCATTACAGCACTAAACTAGCACGGTAACGTCCCACTCCTCAGAGTGAAGAAAGATCCACTGGCCAGAATGGGTTCCTCGCCCTCCGCTCCAATATTTTGACCTGGCCCTTCAGCACCATCAGCATACATGCCCTCATAAACTCCACCGGATGCATCCCATGCGTCCTCAGGATCTTCAGGCGACAAGGGATTGGCAGGAGGCGTGCACTTTCCTAAGCCATGGTGCTTATACCATGCGCTCTGCTTCCGACCATCCCATGTTTGACAAATTGTGCAATATCGTTCCTCTGCACCATCATCCCTTGTCCTTTTCTGTGCCTGAAGGAACCTGTTGAATCTTTCGCCGGACTGCGGCACCATGGTTCACCGCATGGGTAGCACAGTGCAACCAGCCCGTCTGACACAACTTGCACTAGATTTTGCATGCGAATGACCTTCCTGACCTTAAAGATGGTAATGCAGCAGAAACAAGAGTAAAAACACACATCGCCGCAACACCGCAGGAGTCCAGTGGACACTTGTCGTCACCAGGCACCGCTTGGACGTTATCTGGGCCGTATCTTGACTCCTCGTTTGTCATAGTGACAGCTGCTTAAAATGCATTCGAGATCTAGCCATGAGCTGCCTGCATGCTACCACTCCAGGTCATATTTTGTGCCAGGCTCCTTAGTGATGGCTGTAGCTCTTACTGGGGGATGTAGCATTATTGAAGATCCCTTTGAGTGTATGGTCCCTCCTACCAGGGTAAGCTCCTGGAACTCCCTGCTGTGCTGCTTCCATTAACCAACCCATGCACCTTTCGGTACTTGCCTGTGGATTGAGTGCCAGGGCCCTGCCTGGGCAGAACCTCAGCCTCTGGCCTGTTGCTCATGCTGCTGTTAGCTGTTGCTTTTTCCACCGAGGTGCTTGTGGCTCCAAAGGCAGCTCCCTCTCAGCACAGCAAGCTTTATTCAACAGAAGGTAGGCACATGGGTTGTGCATGATGCACGCACGCTGCCTCCATTGGGAAGGTCGCTGCTGTGACCTGGCCCCATGGACTGCACCTAAGCCACAATTGCCCAAGGGGTTACAGGGCACCCAGTACTCTGATGCAGCAGTAGGGTACGGGCATGCCGCTAGCTGCGGTGCCAGCACATGCTGTGGAGATATCAATCGCGGGCAGAATGGCGATTTTAGCGCATTCTCAGGGATATGGCCTCGTACTTGCTTGCGGCTCTGCCATGCGCACCATATGTGCTCCTGGCACAGCAAAGAGTGCACTTTGTCCTGCCTAACTGGATACAAGGCAATTCAATAGTTGTCTTTCATGCAATGGTACCATCACATTCTGGCTGCAGCACGGCCTTGCAAAGAGGTCACACAGCAGATCGCCAATGGCCATGTCGTCCAATGCAAACTGTCCACGAAGGATAAGCATTGGCGACCAGGTGCGTACGAAACATCAGACATTACCGGGCACATACATTGAATAAGAAGCTGAAACAATGGCCGGTTCAGCTTTACATACATGATCAATTCCATTCAACCACCCCTTAAAGTCTTTTCCCTGTGTCGTCACTGGAGGTCACCCGGGCCCTGCTCAAGAAGGATCATGCAGCGCCCAGTTGAAATGCATGAAGGCAGCGAGGGCACGATGCTAGCAATTAACAGTGGAGGAACGGGTCGGCTGGAGCAGTAAGCTGGTGGTGCTGAGCCGCTCTTTATGACCTATTTATGATCTATTTGGTAAGATGTATGGTCACACAAGGCAACACAAAATGGCCCAGGCCAAATCGTCTCGACCACCGAGCCATATCGAACTGCACTCCATATTACATACAAGGAGGGTGTCCTCTTCTATTATCCTGCCTGGCTATGGCTTTCTAAGGGCTGTTTCCGAAGAACACACCACACCGCAAGCCACTTTTGGAGCACATGTCAACAGGCTATACGCATCCCACATTAAGCACAGGCCACCCTGTACGCAATATCCTGCCTCAGCAGAGCTCCATGCACGCAGCAGATAAGAAGAAAAGCAGGCCGGGAGAAAGTGGTTACTCACCACAGTAATGACCCTAAACCATTTACGATCAAACGCTCCAATCAGTGTTTAATGCTGCAGGGATCATTCCAAATACACGTCAGCATGACGCATGCCCCCGCACCTTCCACGCACTGTAACAGCTCCCCGAGCATTGCACGCATGCGGCAGGCACAGCGCAACACACTAAATGATCGTCACTTGCTAGGGAAAAGACATATCGCTATGGTTGAAACAAAGTTACACCCCAGACCACCCATTGACTGCTTGACTTCCTGGCTTAGTGGCAACATCACAGCATGGAGAGTTACTGCCCCTATCTACAGATGCCCCGCTCTGGTGTGAACTCAATGGATGCTGCATGTTAAAGGCCCAGGTCGGTGACACACCCGACACACCCTGCTTGCTGCAGAATGCACTTGCAAACAACTGGCCCCAGCGTACCCCTTTTGAAAGCCCTTGGTCAGAGGTTTGGCTGTCTGGGATGAGCACGCTATGCTCTTGACTGGCAGGCATACCCAGCCACAATCCCTGGTCATTGTACATGATCACTGCAACATCTCAAAAACCCTGTGAACTTGATAAACAAAGGGTGCTGTACTTTCAGCACTACTGATCTGAGCAGCATGCAATTCAGCCACAGCTAGGTCAGTCAGTCGGCCTAAGTACCCTCATTCCAGGACTCACAGTCTCTTAGCTCTCCACCAAGCAGAGCAGTGTAGATCAGCCAAGAAGATTTTGCCTCTGCTTGTTGCTGTTGTGAAGAGGCATGGTGTCAGAATCCGTGCTCAGCTTGTAGCTTCTTGCATTAGGCCTTGGTAAGCCCTTTTTTTCCAGACCCTGAGGGGTTGAGGCTCGTGATGCACTGATGTCCTTGGGTCCCTCCCTTATCTATGGTGGAAAGCAACGGTCATTGGATCTGCAGTACAGGCAGTACAAGACAACAAGCTTGTGAGCACCAGATCAGGGAAGCTTCAGGATACCACTGCTCTGGTCAGCTGCAGCGTCCATGAGCAGATGATTCTTGACAGGCATGGGGTGGATGGTGTTGCTAGCAGGTGGTTAAAGCTGAAGTGCTTTTGAGCTGCTGCTGCTGCTTTTTCTGCCCTACTAGCCCACATTGGCAACATCCACAATCCACAGCTGCTTAAAATGCATTCGAGATCTAGCCATGAGCTGCCTGCATGCTACCACTCCAGGTCATATTTTGTGCCAGGCTCCTTAGTGATGGCTGTAGCTCTTACTGGGGGATGTAGCATTATTGAAGATCCCTTTGAGTGTATGGTCCCTCCTACCAGGGTAAGCTCCTGGAACTCCCTGCTGTGCTGCTTCCATTAACCAACCCATGCACCTTTCGGTACTTGCCTGTGGATTGAGTGCCAGGGCCCTGCCTGGGCAGAACCTCAGCCTCTGGCCTGTTGCTCATGCTGCTGTTAGCTGTTGCTTTTTCCACCGAGGTGCTTGTGGCTCCAAAGGCAGCTCCCTCTCAGCACAGCAAGCTTTATTCAACAGAAGGTAGGCACATGGGTTGTGCATGATGCACGCACGCTGCCTCCATTGGGAAGGTCGCTGCTGTGACCTGGCCCCATGGACTGCACCTAAGCCACAATTGCCCAAGGGGTTACAGGGCACCCAGTACTCTGATGCAGCAGTAGGGTACGGGCATGCCGCTAGCTGCGGTGCCAGCACATGCTGTGGAGATATCAATCGCGGGCAGAATGGCGATTTTAGCGCATTCTCAGGGATATGGCCTCGTACTTGCTTGCGGCTCTGCCATGCGCACCATATGTGCTCCTGGCACAGCAAAGAGTGCACTTTGTCCTGCCTAACTGGATACAAGGCAATTCAATAGTTGTCTTTCATGCAATGGTACCATCACATTCTGGCTGCAGCACGGCCTTGCAAAGAGGTCACACAGCAGATCGCCAATGGCCATGTCGTCCAATGCAAACTGTCCACGAAGGATAAGCATTGGCGACCAGGTGCGTACGAAACATCAGACATTACCGGGCACATACATTGAATAAGAAGCTGAAACAATGGCCGGTTCAGCTTTACATACATGATCAATTCCATTCAACCACCCCTTAAAGTCTTTTCCCTGTGTCGTCACTGGAGGTCACCCGGGCCCTGCTCAAGAAGGATCATGCAGCGCCCAGTTGAAATGCATGAAGGCAGCGAGGGCACGATGCTAGCAATTAACAGTGGAGGAACGGGTCGGCTGGAGCAGTAAGCTGGTGGTGCTGAGCCGCTCTTTATGACCTACCAAATAGATGTATGGTCACACAAGGCAACACAAAATGGCCCAGGCCAAATCGTCTCGACCACCGAGCCATATCGAACTGCACTCCATATTACATACAAGGAGGGTGTCCTCTTCTATTATCCTGCCTGGCTATGGCTTTCTAAGGGCTGTTTCCAAAGAACACACCACACCGCTAGCCACTTTTGGAGCACATGTCAACAGGCTATACGCATCCCACATTAAGCACAGGCCACCCTGTACGCAATATCCTGTCTCAGCAGAGCTCCATGCACGCAGCAGATAAGAAGAAAAGCAGGCCGGGAGAAAGTGGTTACTCACCACAGTAATGACCCTAAACCATTTACGATCAAACGCTCCAATCAGTGTTTAATGCTGCAGGGATCATTCCAAATACACGTCAGCATGACGCATGCCCCCGCACCTTCCACGCACTGTAACAGCTCCCCGAGCATTGCACGCATGCGGCAGGCACAGCGCAACACACTAAATGATCGTCACTTGCTAGGGAAAAGACATATCGCTATGGTTGAAACAAAGTTACACCCCAGACCACCCATTGACTGCTTGACTTCCTGGCTTAGTGGCAACATCACAGCATGGAGAGTTACTGCCCCTATCTACAGATGCCCCGCTCTGGTGTGAACTCAATGGATGCTGCATGTTAAAGGCCCAGGTCGGTGACACACCCGACACACCCTACTTGCTGCAGAATGCACTTGCAAACAACTGGCCCCAGCGTACCCCTTTTGAAAGCCCTTGGTCAGAGGTTTGGCTGTCTGGGATGAGCACGCTATGCTCTTGACTGGCAGGCATACCCAGCCACAATCCCTGGTCATTGTACATGATCACTGCAACATCTCAAAAACCCTGTGAACTTGATAAACAAAGGGTGCTGTACTTTCAGCACTACTGATCTGAGCAGCATGCAATTCAGCCACAGCTAGGTCAGTCAGTCGGCCTAAGTACCCTCATTCCAGGACTCACAGTCTCTTAGCTCTCCACCAAGCAGAGCAGTGTAGATCAGCCAAGAAGATTTTGCCTCTGCTTGTTGCTGTTGTGAAGAGGCATGGTGTCAGAATCCGTGCTCAGCTTGTAGCTTCTTGCATTAGGCCTTGGTAAGCCCTTTTTTTCCAGACCCTGAGGGGTTGAGGCTCGTGATGCACTGATGTCCTTGGGTCCCTCCCTTATCTATGGTGGAAAGCAACGGTCATTGGATCTGCAGTACAGGCAGTACAAGACAACAAGCTTGTGAGCACCAGATCAGGGAAGCTTCAGGATACCACTGCTCTGGTCAGCTGCAGCGTCCATGAGCAGATGATTCTTGACAGGCATGGGGTGGATGGTGTTGCTAGCAGGTGGTTAAAGCTGAAGTGCTTTTGAGCTGCTGCTGCTGCTTTTTCTGCCCTACTAGCCCACATTGGCAACATCCACAATCCACAGCTGCTTAAAATGCATTCGAGATCTAGCCATGAGCTGCCTGCATGCTACCACTCCAGGTCATATTTTGTGCCAGGCTCCTTAGTGATGGCTGTAGCTCTTACTGGGGGATGTAGCATTATTGAAGATCCCTTTGAGTGTATGGTCCCTCCTACCAGGGTAAGCTCCTGGAACTCCCTGCTGTGCTGCTTCCATTAACCAACCCATGCACCTTTCGGTACTTGCCTGTGGATTGAGTGCCAGGGCCCTGCCTGGGCAGAACCTCAGCCTCTGGCCTGTTGCTCATGCTGCTGTTAGCTGTTGCTTTTTCCACCGAGGTGCTTGTGGCTCCAAAGGCAGCTCCCTCTCAGCACAGCAAGCTTTATTCAACAGAAGGTAGGCACATGGGTTGTGCATGATGCACGCACGCTGCCTCCATTGGGAAGGTCGCTGCTGTGACCTGGCCCCATGGACTGCACCTAAGCCACAATTGCCCAAGGGGTTACAGGGCACCCAGTACTCTGATGCAGCAGTAGGGTACGGGCATGCCGCTAGCTGCGGTGCCAGCACATGCTGTGGAGATATCAATCGCGGGCAGAATGGCGATTTTAGCGCATTCTCAGGGATATGGCCTCGTACTTGCTTGCGGCTCTGCCATGCGCACCATATGTGCTCCTGGCACAGCAAAGAGTGCACTTTGTCCTGCCTAACTGGATACAAGGCAATTCAATAGTTGTCTTTCATGCAATGGTACCATCACATTCTGGCTGCAGCACGGCCTTGCAAAGAGGTCACACAGCAGATCGCCAATGGCCATGTCGTCCAATGCAAACTGTCCACGAAGGATAAGCATTGGCGACCAGGTGCGTACGAAACATCAGACATTACCGGGCACATACATTGAATAAGAAGCTGAAACAATGGCCGGTTCAGCTTTACATACATGATCAATTCCATTCAACCACCCCTTAAAGTCTTTTCCCTGTGTCGTCACTGGAGGTCACCCGGGCCCTGCTCAAGAAGGATCATGCAGCGCCCAGTTGAAATGCATGAAGGCAGCGAGGGCACGATGCTAGCAATTAACAGTGGAGGAACGGGTCGGCTGGAGCAGTAAGCTGGTGGTGCTGAGCCGCTCTTTATGACCTACCAAATAGATGTATGGTCACACAAGGCAACACAAAATGGCCCAGGCCAAATCGTCTCGACCACCGAGCCATATCGAACTGCACTCCATATTACATACAAGGAGGATGTCCTCTTCTATTATCCTGCCTGGCTATGGCTTTCTAAGGGCTGTTTCCAAAGAACACACCACACCGCTAGCCACTTTTGGAGCACATGTCAACAGGCTATACGCATCCCACATTAAGCACAGGCCACCCTGTACGCAATATCCTGTCTCAGCAGAGCTCCATGCACGCAGCAGATAAGAAGAAAAGCAGGCCGGGAGAAAGTGGTTACTCACCACAGTAATGACCCTAAACCATTTACGATCAAACGCTCCAATCAGTGTTTAATGCTGCAGGGATCATTCCAAATACACGTCAGCATGACGCATGCCCCCGCACCTTCCACGCACTGTAACAGCTCCCCGAGCATTGCACGCATGCGGCAGGCACAGCGCAACACACTAAATGATCGTCACTTGCTAGGGAAAAGACATATCGCTATGGTTGAAACAAAGTTACACCCCAGACCACCCATTGACTGCTTGACTTCCTGGCTTAGTGGCAACATCACAGCATGGAGAGTTACTGCCCCTATCTACAGATGCCCCGCTCTGGTGTGAACTCAATGGATGCTGCATGTTAAAGGCCCAGGTCGGTGACACACCCGACACACCCTGCTTGCTGCAGAATGCACTTGCAAACAACTGGCCCCAGCGTACCCCTTTTGAAAGCCCTTGGTCAGAGGTTTGGCTGTCTGGGATGAGCACGCTATGCTCTTGACTGGCAGGCATACCCAGCCACAATCCCTGGTCATTGTACATGATCACTGCAACATCTCAAAAACCCTGTGAACTTGATAAACAAAGGGTGCTGTACTTTCAGCACTACTGATCTGAGCAGCATGCAATTCAGCCACAGCTAGGTCAGTCAGTCGGCCTAAGTACCCTCATTCCAGGACTCACAGTCTCTTAGCTCTCCACCAAGCAGAGCAGTGTAGATCAGCCAAGAAGATTTTGCCTCTGCTTGTTGCTGTTGTGAAGAGGCATGGTGTCAGAATCCGTGCTCAGCTTGTAGCTTCTTGCATTAGGCCTTGGTAAGCCCTTTTTTTCCAGACCCTGAGGGGTTGAGGCTCGTGATGCACTGATGTCCTTGGGTCCCTCCCTTATCTATGGTGGAAAGCAACGGTCATTGGATCTGCAGTACAGGCAGTACAAGACAACAAGCTTGTGAGCACCAGATCAGGGAAGCTTCAGGATACCACTGCTCTGGTCAGCTGCAGCGTCCATGAGCAGATGATTCTTGACAGGCATGGGGTGGATGGTGTTGCTAGCAGGTGGTTAAAGCTGAAGTGCTTTTGAGCTGCTGCTGCTGCTTTTTCTGCCCTACTAGCCCACATTGGCAACATCCACAATCCACAGCTGCTTAAAATGCATTCGAGATCTAGCCATGAGCTGCCTGCATGCTACCACTCCAGGTCATATTTTGTGCCAGGCTCCTTAGTGATGGCTGTAGCTCTTACTGGGGGATGTAGCATTATTGAAGATCCCTTTGAGTGTATGGTCCCTCCTACCAGGGTAAGCTCCTGGAACTCCCTGCTGTGCTGCTTCCATTAACCAACCCATGCACCTTTCGGTACTTGCCTGTGGATTGAGTGCCAGGGCCCTGCCTGGGCAGAACCTCAGCCTCTGGCCTGTTGCTCATGCTGCTGTTAGCTGTTGCTTTTTCCACCGAGGTGCTTGTGGCTCCAAAGGCAGCTCCCTCTCAGCACAGCAAGCTTTATTCAACAGAAGGTAGGCACATGGGTTGTGCATGATGCACGCACGCTGCCTCCATTGGGAAGGTCGCTGCTGTGACCTGGCCCCATGGACTGCACCTAAGCCACAATTGCCCAAGGGGTTACAGGGCACCCAGTACTCTGATGCAGCAGCAGGGTACGGGCATGCCGCTAGCTGCGGTGCCAGCACATGCTGTGGAGATATCAATCGCGGGCAGAATGGCGATTTTAGCGCATTCTCAGGGATATGGCCTCGTACTTGCTTGCGGCTCTGCCATGCGCACCATATGTGCTCCTGGCACAGCAAAGAGTGCACTTTGTCCTGCCTAACTGGATACAAGGCAATTCAATAGTTGTCTTTCATGCAATGGTACCATCACATTCTGGCTGCAGCACGGCCTTGCAAAGAGGTCACACAGCAGATCGCCAATGGCCATGTCGTCCAATGCAAACTGTCCACGAAGGATAAGCATTGGCGACCAGGTGCGTACGAAACATCAGACATTACCGGGCACATACATTGAATAAGAAGCTGAAACAATGGCCGGTTCAGCTTTACATACATGATCAATTCCATTCAACCACCCCTTAAAGTCTTTTCCCTGTGTCGTCACTGGAGGTCACCCGGGCCCTGCTCAAGAAGGATCATGCAGCGCCCAGTTGAAATGCATGAAGGCAGCGAGGGCACGATGCTAGCAATTAACAGTGGAGGAACGGGTCGGCTGGAGCAGTAAGCTGGTGGTGCTGAGCCGCTCTTTATGACCTACCAAATAGATGTATGGTCACACAAGGCAACACAAAATGGCCCAGGCCAAATCGTCTCGACCACCGAGCCATATCGAACTGCACTCCATATTACATACAAGGAGGGTGTCCTCTTCTATTATCCTGCCTGGCTATGGCTTTCTAAGGGCTGTTTCCAAAGAACACACCACACCGCTAGCCACTTTTGGAGCACATGTCAACAGGCTATACGCATCCCACATTAAGCACAGGCCACCCTGTACGCAATATCCTGCCTCAGCAGAGCTCCATGCACGCAGCAGATAAGAAGAAAAGCAGGCCGGGAGAAAGTGGTTACTCACCACAGTAATGACCCTAAACCATTTACGATCAAACGCTCCAATCAGTGTTTAATGCTGCAGGGATCATTCCAAATACACGTCAGCATGACGCATGCCCCCGCACCTTCCACGCACTGTAACAGCTCCCCGAGCATTGCACGCATGCGGCAGGCACAGCGCAACACACTAAATGATCGTCACTTGCTAGGGAAAAGACATATCGCTATGGTTGAAACAAAGTTACACCCCAGACCACCCATTGACTGCTTGACTTCCTGGCTTAGTGGCAACATCACAGCATGGAGAGTTACTGCCCCTATCTACAGATGCCCCGCTCTGGTGTGAACTCAATGGATGCTGCATGTTAAAGGCCCAGGTCGGTGACACACCCGACACACCCTGCTTGCTGCAGAATGCACTTGCAAACAACTGGCCCCAGCATACCCCTTTTGAAAGCCCTTGGTCAGAGGTTTGGCTGTCTGGGATGAGCACGCTATGCTCTTGACTGGCAGGCATACCCAGCCACAATCCCTGGTCATTGTACATGATCACTGCAACATCTCAAAAACCCTGTGAACTTGATAAACAAAGGGTGCTGTACTTTCAGCACTACTGATCTGAGCAGCATGCAATTCAGCCACAGCTAGGTCAGTCAGTCGGCCTAAGTACCCTCATTCCAGGACTCACAGTCTCTTAGCTCTCCACCAAGCAGAGCAGTGTAGATCAGCCAAGAAGATTTTGCCTCTGCTTGTTGCTGTTGTGAAGAGGCATGGTGTCAGAATCCGTGCTCAGCTTGTAGCTTCTTGCATTAGGCCTTGGTAAGCCCTTTTTTTCCAGACCCTGAGGGGTTGAGGCTCGTGATGCACTGATGTCCTTGGGTCCCTCCCTTATCTATGGTGGAAAGCAACGGTCATTGGATCTGCAGTACAGGCAGTACAAGACAACAAGCTTGTGAGCACCAGATCAGGGAAGCTTCAGGATACCACTGCTCTGGTCAGCTGCAGCGTCCATGAGCAGATGATTCTTGACAGGCATGGGGTGGATGGTGTTGCTAGCAGGTGGTTAAAGCTGAAGTGCTTTTGAGCTGCTGCTGCTGCTTTTTCTGCCCTACTAGCCCACATTGGCAACATCCACAATCCACAGCTGCTTAAAATGCATTCGAGATCTAGCCATGAGCTGCCTGCATGCTACCACTCCAGGTCATATTTTGTGCCAGGCTCCTTAGTGATGGCTGTAGCTCTTACTGGGGGATGTAGCATTATTGAAGATCCCTTTGAGTGTATGGTCCCTCCTACCAGGGTAAGCTCCTGGAACTCCCTGCTGTGCTGCTTCCATTAACCAACCCATGCACCTTTCGGTACTTGCCTGTGGATTGAGTGCCAGGGCCCTGCCTGGGCAGAACCTCAGCCTCTGGCCTGTTGCTCATGCTGCTGTTAGCTGTTGCTTTTTCCACCGAGGTGCTTGTGGCTCCAAAGGCAGCTCCCTCTCAGCACAGCAAGCTTTATTCAACAGAAGGTAGGCACATGGGTTGTGCATGATGCACGCACGCTGCCTCCATTGGGAAGGTCGCTGCTGTGACCTGGCCCCATGGACTGCACCTAAGCCACAATTGCCCAAGGGGTTACAGGGCACCCAGTACTCTGATGCGGCAGTAGGGTACGGGCATGCCGCTAGCTGCGGTGCCAGCACATGCTGTGGAGATATCAATCGCGGGCAGAATGGCGATTTTAGCGCATTCTCAGGGATATGGCCTCGTACTTGCTTGCGGCTCTGCCATGCGCACCATATGTGCTCCTGGCACAGCAAAGAGTGCACTTTGTCCTGCCTAACTGGATACAAGGCAATTCAATAGTTGTCTTTCATGCAATGGTACCATCACATTCTGGCTGCAGCACGGCCTTGCAAAGAGGTCACACAGCAGATCGCCAATGGCCATGTCGTCCAATGCAAACTGTCCACGAAGGATAAGCATTGGCGACCAGGTGCGTACGAAACATCAGACATTACCGGGCACATACATTGAATAAGAAGCTGAAACAATGGCCGGTTCAGCTTTACATACATGATCAATTCCATTCAACCACCCCTTAAAGTCTTTTCCCTGTGTCGTCACTGGAGGTCACCCGGGCCCTGCTCAAGAAGGATCATGCAGCGCCCAGTTGAAATGCATGAAGGCAACGAGGGCACGATGCTAGCAATTAACAGTGGAGGAACGGGTCGGCTGGAGCAGTAAGCTGGTGGTGCTGAGCCGCTCTTTATGACCTACCAAATAGATGTATGGTCACACAAGGCAACACAAAATGGCCCAGGCCAAATCGTCTCGACCACCGAGCCATATCGAACTGCACTCCATATTACATACAAGGAGGGTATCCTCTTCTATTATCCTGCCTGGCTATGGCTTTCTAAGGGCTGTTTCCGAAGAACACACCACACCGCAAGCCACTTTTGGAGCACATGTCAACAGGCTATACGCATCCCACATTAAGCACAGGCCACCCTGTACGCAATATCCTGCCTCAGCAGAGCTCCATGCACGCAGCAGATAAGAAGAAAAGCAGGCCGGGAGAAAGTGGTTACTCACCACAGTAATGACCCTAAACCATTTACGATCAAACGCTCCAATCAGTGTTTAATGCTGCAGGGATCATTCCAAATACATGTCAGCATGACGCATGCCCCCGCACCTTCCACGCACTGTAACAGCTCCCCGAGCATTGCACGCATGCGGCAGGCACAGCGCAACACACTAAATGATCGTCACTTGCTAGGGAAAAGACATATCGCTATGGTTGAAACAAAGTTACACCCCAGACCACCCATTGACTGCTTGACTTCCTGGCTTAGTGGCAACATCACAGCATGGAGAGTTACTGCCCCTATCTACAGATGCCCCGCTCTGGTGTGAACTCAATGGATGCTGCATGTTAAAGGCCCAGGTCGGTGACACACCCGACACACCCTGCTTGCTGCAGAATGCACTTGCAAACAACTGGCCCCAGCGTACCCCTTTTGAAAGCCTTTGGTCAGAGGTTTGGCTGTCTGGGATGAGCACGCTATGCTCTTGACTGGCAGGCATACCCAGCCACAATCCCTGGTCATTGTACATGATCACTGCAACATCTCAAAAACCCTGTGAACTTGATAAACAAAGGGTGCTGTACTTTCAGCACTACTGATCTGAGCAGCATGCAATTCAGCCACAGCTAGGTCAGTCAGTCGGCCTAAGTACCCTCATTCCAGGACTCACAGTCTCTTAGCTCTCCACCAAGCAGAGCAGTGTAGATCAGCCAAGAAGATTTTGCCTCTGCTTGTTGCTGTTGTGAAGAGGCATGGTGTCAGAATCCGTGCTCAGCTTGTAGCTTCTTGCATTAGGCCTTGGTAAGCCCTTTTTTTCCAGACCCTGAGGGGTTGAGGCTCGTGATGCACTGATGTCCTTGGGTCCCTCCCTTATCTATGGTGGAAAGCAACGGTCATTGGATCTGCAGTACAGGCAGTACAAGACAACAAGCTTGTGAGCACCAGATCAGGGAAGCTTCAGGATACCACTGCTCTGGTCAGCTGCAGCGTCCATGAGCAGATGATTCTTGACAGGCATGGGGTGGATGGTGTTGCTAGCAGGTGGTTAAAGCTGAAGTGCTTTTGAGCTGCTGCTGCTGCTTTTTCTGCCCTACTAGCCCACATTGGCAACATCCACAATCCACAGCTGCTTAAAATGCATTCGAGATCTAGCCATGAGCTGCCTGCATGCTACCACTCCAGGTCATATTTTGTGCCAGGCTCCTTAGTGATGGCTGTAGCTCTTACTGGGGGATGTAGCATTATTGAAGATCCCTTTGAGTGTATGGTCCCTCCTACCAGGGTAAGCTCCTGGAACTCCCTGCTGTGCTGCTTCCATTAACCAACCCATGCACCTTTCGGTACTTGCCTGTGGATTGAGTGCCAGGGCCCTGCCTGGGCAGAACCTCAGCCTCTGGCCTGTTGCTCATGCTGCTGTTAGCTGTTGCTTTTTCCACCGAGGTGCTTGTGGCTCCAAAGGCAGCTCCCTCTCAGCACAGCAAGCTTTATTCAACAGAAGGTAGGCACATGGGTTGTGCATGATGCACGCACGCTGCCTCCATTGGGAAGGTCGCTGCTGTGACCTGGCCCCATGGACTGCACCTAAGCCACAATTGCCCAAGGGGTTACAGGGCACCCAGTACTCTGATGCAGCAGTAGGGTACGGGCATGCCGCTAGCTGCGGTGCCAGCACATGCTGTGGAGATATCAATCGCGGGCAGAATGGCGATTTTAGCGCATTCTCAGGGATATGGCCTCGTACTTGCTTGCGGCTCTGCCATGCGCACCATATGTGCTCCTGGCACAGCAAAGAGTGCACTTTGTCCTGCCTAACTGGATACAAGGCAATTCAATAGTTGTCTTTCATGCAATGGTACCATCACATTCTGGCTGCAGCACGGCCTTGCAAAGAGGTCACACAGCAGATCGCCAATGGCCATGTCGTCCAATGCAAACTGTCCACGAAGGATAAGCATTGGCGACCAGGTGCGTACGAAACATCAGACATTACCGGGCACATACATTGAATAAGAAGCTGAAACAATGGCCGGTTCAGCTTTACATACATGATCAATTCCATTCAACCACCCCTTAAAGTCTTTTCCCTGTGTCGTCACTGGAGGTCACCCGGGCCCTGCTCAAGAAGGATCATGCAGCGCCCAGTTGAAATGCATGAAGGCAGCGAGGGCACGATGCTAGCAATTAACAGTGGAGGAACGGGTCGGCTGGAGCAGTAAGCTGGTGGTGCTGAGCCGCTCTTTATGACCTATTTATGATCTATTTGGTAAGATGTATGGTCACACAAGGCAACACAAAATGGCCCAGGCCAAATCGTCTCGACCACCGAGCCATATCGAACTGCACTCCATATTACATACAAGGAGGGTGTCCTCTTCTATTATCCTGCCTGGCTATGGCTTTCTAAGGGCTGTTTCCGAAGAACACACCACACCGCAAGCCACTTTTGGAGCACATGTCAACAGGCTATACGCATCCCACATTAAGCACAGGCCACCCTGTACGCAATATCCTGCCTCAGCAGAGCTCCATGCACGCAGCAGATAAGAAGAAAAGCAGGCCGGGAGAAAGTGGTTACTCACCACAGTAATGACCCTAAACCATTTACGATCAAACGCTCCAATCAGTGTTTAATGCTGCAGGGATCATTCCAAATACACGTCAGCATGACGCATGCCCCCGCACCTTCCACGCACTGTAACAGCTCCCCGAGCATTGCACGCATGCGGCAGGCACAGCGCAACACACTAAATGATCGTCACTTGCTAGGGAAAAGACATATCGCTATGGTTGAAACAAAGTTACACCCCAGACCACCCATTGACTGCTTGACTTCCTGGCTTAGTGGCAACATCACAGCATGGAGAGTTACTGCCCCTATCTACAGATGCCCCGCTCTGGTGTGAACTCAATGGATGCTGCATGTTAAAGGCCCAGGTCGGTGACACACCCGACACACCCTGCTTGCTGCAGAATGCACTTGCAAACAACTGGCCCCAGCGTACCCCTTTTGAAAGCCCTTGGTCAGAGGTTTGGCTGTCTGGGATGAGCACGCTATGCTCTTGACTGGCAGGCATACCCAGCCACAATCCCTGGTCATTGTACATGATCACTGCAACATCTCAAAAACCCTGTGAACTTGATAAACAAAGGGTGCTGTACTTTCAGCACTACTGATCTGAGCAGCATGCAATTCAGCCACAGCTAGGTCAGTCAGTCGGCCTAAGTACCCTCATTCCAGGACTCACAGTCTCTTAGCTCTCCACCAAGCAGAGCAGTGTAGATCAGCCAAGAAGATTTTGCCTCTGCTTGTTGCTGTTGTGAAGAGGCATGGTGTCAGAATCCGTGCTCAGCTTGTAGCTTCTTGCATTAGGCCTTGGTAAGCCCTTTTTTTCCAGACCCTGAGGGGTTGAGGCTCGTGATGCACTGATGTCCTTGGGTCCCTCCCTTATCTATGGTGGAAAGCAACGGTCATTGGATCTGCAGTACAGGCAGTACAAGACAACAAGCTTGTGAGCACCAGATCAGGGAAGCTTCAGGATACCACTGCTCTGGTCAGCTGCAGCGTCCATGAGCAGATGATTCTTGACAGGCATGGGGTGGATGGTGTTGCTAGCAGGTGGTTAAAGCTGAAGTGCTTTTGAGCTGCTGCTGCTGCTTTTTCTGCCCTACTAGCCCACATTGGCAACATCCACAATCCACAGCTGCTTAAAATGCATTCGAGATCTAGCCATGAGCTGCCTGCATGCTACCACTCCAGGTCATATTTTGTGCCAGGCTCCTTAGTGATGGCTGTAGCTCTTACTGGGGGATGTAGCATTATTGAAGATCCCTTTGAGTGTATGGTCCCTCCTACCAGGGTAAGCTCCTGGAACTCCCTGCTGTGCTGCTTCCATTAACCAACCCATGCACCTTTCGGTACTTGCCTGTGGATTGAGTGCCAGGGCCCTGCCTGGGCAGAACCTCAGCCTCTGGCCTGTTGCTCATGCTGCTGTTAGCTGTTGCTTTTTCCACCGAGGTGCTTGTGGCTCCAAAGGCAGCTCCCTCTCAGCACAGCAAGCTTTATTCAACAGAAGGTAGGCACATGGGTTGTGCATGATGCACGCACGCTGCCTCCATTGGGAAGGTCGCTGCTGTGACCTGGCCCCATGGACTGCACCTAAGCCACAATTGCCCAAGGGGTTACAGGGCACCCAGTACTCTGATGCAGCAGTAGGGTACGGGCATGCCGCTAGCTGCGGTGCCAGCACATGCTGTGGAGATATCAATCGCGGGCAGAATGGCGATTTTAGCGCATTCTCAGGGATATGGCCTCGTACTTGCTTGCGGCTCTGCCATGCGCACCATATGTGCTCCTGGCACAGCAAAGAGTGCACTTTGTCCTGCCTAACTGGATACAAGGCAATTCAATAGTTGTCTTTCATGCAATGGTACCATCACATTCTGGCTGCAGCACGGCCTTGCAAAGAGGTCACACAGCAGATCGCCAATGGCCATGTCGTCCAATGCAAACTGTCCACGAAGGATAAGCATTGGCGACCAGGTGCGTACGAAACATCAGACATTACCGGGCACATACATTGAATAAGAAGCTGAAACAATGGCCGGTTCAGCTTTACATACATGATCAATTCCATTCAACCACCCCTTAAAGTCTTTTCCCTGTGTCGTCACTGGAGGTCACCCGGGCCCTGCTCAAGAAGGATCATGCAGCGCCCAGTTGAAATGCATGAAGGCAGCGAGGGCACGATGCTAGCAATTAACAGTGGAGGAACGGGTCGGCTGGAGCAGTAAGCTGGTGGTGCTGAGCCGCTCTTTATGACCTACCAAATAGATGTATGGTCACACAAGGCAACACAAAATGGCCCAGGCCAAATCGTCTCGACCACCGAGCCATATCGAACTGCACTCCATATTACATACAAGGAGGGTGTCCTCTTCTATTATCCTGCCTGGCTATGGCTTTCTAAGGGCTGTTTCCAAAGAACACACCACACCGCTAGCCACTTTTGGAGCACATGTCAACAGGCTATACGCATCCCACATTAAGCACAGGCCACCCTGTACGCAATATCCTGTCTCAGCAGAGCTCCATGCACGCAGCAGATAAGAAGAAAAGCAGGCCGGGAGAAAGTGGTTACTCACCACAGTAATGACCCTAAACCATTTACGATCAAACGCTCCAATCAGTGTTTAATGCTGCAGGGATCATTCCAAATACACGTCAGCATGACGCATGCCCCCGCACCTTCCACGCACTGTAACAGCTCCCCGAGCATTGCACGCATGCGGCAGGCACAGCGCAACACACTAAATGATCGTCACTTGCTAGGGAAAAGACATATCGCTATGGTTGAAACAAAGTTACACCCCAGACCACCCATTGACTGCTTGACTTCCTGGCTTAGTGGCAACATCACAGCATGGAGAGTTACTGCCCCTATCTACAGATGCCCCGCTCTGGTGTGAACTCAATGGATGCTGCATGTTAAAGGCCCAGGTCGGTGACACACCCGACACACCCTACTTGCTGCAGAATGCACTTGCAAACAACTGGCCCCAGCGTACCCCTTTTGAAAGCCCTTGGTCAGAGGTTTGGCTGTCTGGGATGAGCACGCTATGCTCTTGACTGGCAGGCATACCCAGCCACAATCCCTGGTCATTGTACATGATCACTGCAACATCTCAAAAACCCTGTGAACTTGATAAACAAAGGGTGCTGTACTTTCAGCACTACTGATCTGAGCAGCATGCAATTCAGCCACAGCTAGGTCAGTCAGTCGGCCTAAGTACCCTCATTCCAGGACTCACAGTCTCTTAGCTCTCCACCAAGCAGAGCAGTGTAGATCAGCCAAGAAGATTTTGCCTCTGCTTGTTGCTGTTGTGAAGAGGCATGGTGTCAGAATCCGTGCTCAGCTTGTAGCTTCTTGCATTAGGCCTTGGTAAGCCCTTTTTTTCCAGACCCTGAGGGGTTGAGGCTCGTGATGCACTGATGTCCTTGGGTCCCTCCCTTATCTATGGTGGAAAGCAACGGTCATTGGATCTGCAGTACAGGCAGTACAAGACAACAAGCTTGTGAGCACCAGATCAGGGAAGCTTCAGGATACCACTGCTCTGGTCAGCTGCAGCGTCCATGAGCAGATGATTCTTGACAGGCATGGGGTGGATGGTGTTGCTAGCAGGTGGTTAAAGCTGAAGTGCTTTTGAGCTGCTGCTGCTGCTTTTTCTGCCCTACTAGCCCACATTGGCAACATCCACAATCCACAGCTGCTTAAAATGCATTCGAGATCTAGCCATGAGCTGCCTGCATGCTACCACTCCAGGTCATATTTTGTGCCAGGCTCCTTAGTGATGGCTGTAGCTCTTACTGGGGGATGTAGCATTATTGAAGATCCCTTTGAGTGTATGGTCCCTCCTACCAGGGTAAGCTCCTGGAACTCCCTGCTGTGCTGCTTCCATTAACCAACCCATGCACCTTTCGGTACTTGCCTGTGGATTGAGTGCCAGGGCCCTGCCTGGGCAGAACCTCAGCCTCTGGCCTGTTGCTCATGCTGCTGTTAGCTGTTGCTTTTTCCACCGAGGTGCTTGTGGCTCCAAAGGCAGCTCCCTCTCAGCACAGCAAGCTTTATTCAACAGAAGGTAGGCACATGGGTTGTGCATGATGCACGCACGCTGCCTCCATTGGGAAGGTCGCTGCTGTGACCTGGCCCCATGGACTGCACCTAAGCCACAATTGCCCAAGGGGTTACAGGGCACCCAGTACTCTGATGCAGCAGTAGGGTACGGGCATGCCGCTAGCTGCGGTGCCAGCACATGCTGTGGAGATATCAATCGCGGGCAGAATGGCGATTTTAGCGCATTCTCAGGGATATGGCCTCGTACTTGCTTGCGGCTCTGCCATGCGCACCATATGTGCTCCTGGCACAGCAAAGAGTGCACTTTGTCCTGCCTAACTGGATACAAGGCAATTCAATAGTTGTCTTTCATGCAATGGTACCATCACATTCTGGCTGCAGCACGGCCTTGCAAAGAGGTCACACAGCAGATCGCCAATGGCCATGTCGTCCAATGCAAACTGTCCACGAAGGATAAGCATTGGCGACCAGGTGCGTACGAAACATCAGACATTACCGGGCACATACATTGAATAAGAAGCTGAAACAATGGCCGGTTCAGCTTTACATACATGATCAATTCCATTCAACCACCCCTTAAAGTCTTTTCCCTGTGTCGTCACTGGAGGTCACCCGGGCCCTGCTCAAGAAGGATCATGCAGCGCCCAGTTGAAATGCATGAAGGCAGCGAGGGCACGATGCTAGCAATTAACAGTGGAGGAACGGGTCGGCTGGAGCAGTAAGCTGGTGGTGCTGAGCCGCTCTTTATGACCTACCAAATAGATGTATGGTCACACAAGGCAACACAAAATGGCCCAGGCCAAATCGTCTCGACCACCGAGCCATATCGAACTGCACTCCATATTACATACAAGGAGGGTGTCCTCTTCTATTATCCTGCCTGGCTATGGCTTTCTAAGGGCTGTTTCCAAAGAACACACCACACCGCTAGCCACTTTTGGAGCACATGTCAACAGGCTATACGCATCCCACATTAAGCACAGGCCACCCTGTACGCAATATCCTGCCTCAGCAGAGCTCCATGCACGCAGCAGATAAGAAGAAAAGCAGGCCGGGAGAAAGTGGTTACTCACCACAGTAATGACCCTAAACCATTTACGATCAAACGCTCCAATCAGTGTTTAATGCTGCAGGGATCATTCCAAATACACGTCAGCATGACGCATGCCCCCGCACCTTCCACGCACTGTAACAGCTCCCCGAGCATTGCACGCATGCGGCAGGCACAGCGCAACACACTAAATGATCGTCACTTGCTAGGGAAAAGACATATCGCTATGGTTGAAACAAAGTTACACCCCAGACCACCCATTGACTGCTTGACTTCCTGGCTTAGTGGCAACATCACAGCATGGAGAGTTACTGCCCCTATCTACAGATGCCCCGCTCTGGTGTGAACTCAATGGATGCTGCATGTTAAAGGCCCAGGTCGGTGACACACCCGACACACCCTGCTTGCTGCAGAATGCACTTGCAAACAACTGGCCCCAGCGTACCCCTTTTGAAAGCCCTTGGTCAGAGGTTTGGCTGTCTGGGATGAGCACGCTATGCTCTTGACTGGCAGGCATACCCAGCCACAATCCCTGGTCATTGTACATGATCACTGCAACATCTCAAAAACCCTGTGAACTTGATAAACAAAGGGTGCTGTACTTTCAGCACTACTGATCTGAGCAGCATGCAATTCAGCCACAGCTAGGTCAGTCAGTCGGCCTAAGTACCCTCATTCCAGGACTCACAGTCTCTTAGCTCTCCACCAAGCAGAGCAGTGTAGATCAGCCAAGAAGATTTTGCCTCTGCTTGTTGCTGTTGTGAAGAGGCATGGTGTCAGAATCCGTGCTCAGCTTGTAGCTTCTTGCATTAGGCCTTGGTAAGCCCTTTTTTTCCAGACCCTGAGGGGTTGAGGCTCGTGATGCACTGATGTCCTTGGGTCCCTCCCTTATCTATGGTGGAAAGCAACGGTCATTGGATCTGCAGTACAGGCAGTACAAGACAACAAGCTTGTGAGCACCAGATCAGGGAAGCTTCAGGATACCACTGCTCTGGTCAGCTGCAGCGTCCATGAGCAGATGATTCTTGACAGGCATGGGGTGGATGGTGTTGCTAGCAGGTGGTTAAAGCTGAAGTGCTTTTGAGCTGCTGCTGCTGCTTTTTCTGCCCTACTAGCCCACATTGGCAACATCCACAATCCACAGCTGCTTAAAATGCATTCGAGATCTAGCCATGAGCTGCCTGCATGCTACCACTCCAGGTCATATTTTGTGCCAGGCTCCTTAGTGATGGCTGTAGCTCTTACTGGGGGATGTAGCATTATTGAAGATCCCTTTGAGTGTATGGTCCCTCCTACCAGGGTAAGCTCCTGGAACTCCCTGCTGTGCTGCTTCCATTAACCAACCCATGCACCTTTCGGTACTTGCCTGTGGATTGAGTGCCAGGGCCCTGCCTGGGCAGAACCTCAGCCTCTGGCCTGTTGCTCATGCTGCTGTTAGCTGTTGCTTTTTCCACCGAGGTGCTTGTGGCTCCAAAGGCAGCTCCCTCTCAGCACAGCAAGCTTTATTCAACAGAAGGTAGGCACATGGGTTGTGCATGATGCACGCACGCTGCCTCCATTGGGAAGGTCGCTGCTGTGACCTGGCCCCATGGACTGCACCTAAGCCACAATTGCCCAAGGGGTTACAGGGCACCCAGTACTCTGATGCAGCAGTAGGGTACGGGCATGCCGCTAGCTGCGGTGCCAGCACATGCTGTGGAGATATCAATCGCGGGCAGAATGGCGATTTTAGCGCATTCTCAGGGATATGGCCTCGTACTTGCTTGCGGCTCTGCCATGCGCACCATATGTGCTCCTGGCACAGCAAAGAGTGCACTTTGTCCTGCCTAACTGGATACAAGGCAATTCAATAGTTGTCTTTCATGCAATGGTACCATCACATTCTGGCTGCAGCACGGCCTTGCAAAGAGGTCACACAGCAGATCGCCAATGGCCATGTCGTCCAATGCAAACTGTCCACGAAGGATAAGCATTGGCGACCAGGTGCGTACGAAACATCAGACATTACCGGGCACATACATTGAATAAGAAGCTGAAACAATGGCCGGTTCAGCTTTACATACATGATCAATTCCATTCAACCACCCCTTAAAGTCTTTTCCCTGTGTCGTCACTGGAGGTCACCCGGGCCCTGCTCAAGAAGGATCATGCAGCGCCCAGTTGAAATGCATGAAGGCAGCGAGGGCACGATGCTAGCAATTAACAGTGGAGGAACGGGTCGGCTGGAGCAGTAAGCTGGTGGTGCTGAGCCGCTCTTTATGACCTACCAAATAGATGTATGGTCACACAAGGCAACACAAAATGGCCCAGGCCAAATCGTCTCGACCACCGAGCCATATCGAACTGCACTCCATATTACATACAAGGAGGATGTCCTCTTCTATTATCCTGCCTGGCTATGGCTTTCTAAGGGCTGTTTCCAAAGAACACACCACACCGCTAGCCACTTTTGGAGCACATGTCAACAGGCTATACGCATCCCACATTAAGCACAGGCCACCCTGTACGCAATATCCTGTCTCAGCAGAGCTCCATGCACGCAGCAGATAAGAAGAAAAGCAGGCCGGGAGAAAGTGGTTACTCACCACAGTAATGACCCTAAACCATTTACGATCAAACGCTCCAATCAGTGTTTAATGCTGCAGGGATCATTCCAAATACACGTCAGCATGACGCATGCCCCCGCACCTTCCACGCACTGTAACAGCTCCCCGAGCATTGCACGCATGCGGCAGGCACAGCGCAACACACTAAATGATCGTCACTTGCTAGGGAAAAGACATATCGCTATGGTTGAAACAAAGTTACACCCCAGACCACCCATTGACTGCTTGACTTCCTGGCTTAGTGGCAACATCACAGCATGGAGAGTTACTGCCCCTATCTACAGATGCCCCGCTCTGGTGTGAACTCAATGGATGCTGCATGTTAAAGGCCCAGGTCGGTGACACACCCGACACACCCTGCTTGCTGCAGAATGCACTTGCAAACAACTGGCCCCAGCGTACCCCTTTTGAAAGCCCTTGGTCAGAGGTTTGGCTGTCTGGGATGAGCACGCTATGCTCTTGACTGGCAGGCATACCCAGCCACAATCCCTGGTCATTGTACATGATCACTGCAACATCTCAAAAACCCTGTGAACTTGATAAACAAAGGGTGCTGTACTTTCAGCACTACTGATCTGAGCAGCATGCAATTCAGCCACAGCTAGGTCAGTCAGTCGGCCTAAGTACCCTCATTCCAGGACTCACAGTCTCTTAGCTCTCCACCAAGCAGAGCAGTGTAGATCAGCCAAGAAGATTTTGCCTCTGCTTGTTGCTGTTGTGAAGAGGCATGGTGTCAGAATCCGTGCTCAGCTTGTAGCTTCTTGCATTAGGCCTTGGTAAGCCCTTTTTTTCCAGACCCTGAGGGGTTGAGGCTCGTGATGCACTGATGTCCTTGGGTCCCTCCCTTATCTATGGTGGAAAGCAACGGTCATTGGATCTGCAGTACAGGCAGTACAAGACAACAAGCTTGTGAGCACCAGATCAGGGAAGCTTCAGGATACCACTGCTCTGGTCAGCTGCAGCGTCCATGAGCAGATGATTCTTGACAGGCATGGGGTGGATGGTGTTGCTAGCAGGTGGTTAAAGCTGAAGTGCTTTTGAGCTGCTGCTGCTGCTTTTTCTGCCCTACTAGCCCACATTGGCAACATCCACAATCCACAGCTGCTTAAAATGCATTCGAGATCTAGCCATGAGCTGCCTGCATGCTACCACTCCAGGTCATATTTTGTGCCAGGCTCCTTAGTGATGGCTGTAGCTCTTACTGGGGGATGTAGCATTATTGAAGATCCCTTTGAGTGTATGGTCCCTCCTACCAGGGTAAGCTCCTGGAACTCCCTGCTGTGCTGCTTCCATTAACCAACCCATGCACCTTTCGGTACTTGCCTGTGGATTGAGTGCCAGGGCCCTGCCTGGGCAGAACCTCAGCCTCTGGCCTGTTGCTCATGCTGCTGTTAGCTGTTGCTTTTTCCACCGAGGTGCTTGTGGCTCCAAAGGCAGCTCCCTCTCAGCACAGCAAGCTTTATTCAACAGAAGGTAGGCACATGGGTTGTGCATGATGCACGCACGCTGCCTCCATTGGGAAGGTCGCTGCTGTGACCTGGCCCCATGGACTGCACCTAAGCCACAATTGCCCAAGGGGTTACAGGGCACCCAGTACTCTGATGCAGCAGTAGGGTACGGGCATGCCGCTAGCTGCGGTGCCAGCACATGCTGTGGAGATATCAATCGCGGGCAGAATGGCGATTTTAGCGCATTCTCAGGGATATGGCCTCGTACTTGCTTGCGGCTCTGCCATGCGCACCATATGTGCTCCTGGCACAGCAAAGAGTGCACTTTGTCCTGCCTAACTGGATACAAGGCAATTCAATAGTTGTCTTTCATGCAATGGTACCATCACATTCTGGCTGCAGCACGGCCTTGCAAAGAGGTCACACAGCAGATCGCCAATGGCCATGTCGTCCAATGCAAACTGTCCACGAAGGATAAGCATTGGCGACCAGGTGCGTACGAAACATCAGACATTACCGGGCACATACATTGAATAAGAAGCTGAAACAATGGCCGGTTCAGCTTTACATACATGATCAATTCCATTCAACCACCCCTTAAAGTCTTTTCCCTGTGTCGTCACTGGAGGTCACCCGGGCCCTGCTCAAGAAGGATCATGCAGCGCCCAGTTGAAATGCATGAAGGCAGCGAGGGCACGATGCTAGCAATTAACAGTGGAGGAACGGGTCGGCTGGAGCAGTAAGCTGGTGGTGCTGAGCCGCTCTTTATGACCTATTTATGATCTATTTGGTAAGATGTATGGTCACACAAGGCAACACAAAATGGCCCAGGCCAAATCGTCTCGACCACCGAGCCATATCGAACTGCACTCCATATTACATACAAGGAGGGTGTCCTCTTCTATTATCCTGCCTGGCTATGGCTTTCTAAGGGCTGTTTCCGAAGAACACACCACACCGCAAGCCACTTTTGGAGCACATGTCAACAGGCTATACGCATCCCACATTAAGCACAGGCCACCCTGTACGCAATATCCTGCCTCAGCAGAGCTCCATGCACGCAGCAGATAAGAAGAAAAGCAGGCCGGGAGAAAGTGGTTACTCACCACAGTAATGACCCTAAACCATTTACGATCAAACGCTCCAATCAGTGTTTAATGCTGCAGGGATCATTCCAAATACACGTCAGCATGACGCATGCCCCCGCACCTTCCACGCACTGTAACAGCTCCCCGAGCATTGCACGCATGCGGCAGGCACAGCGCAACACACTAAATGATCGTCACTTGCTAGGGAAAAGACATATCGCTATGGTTGAAACAAAGTTACACCCCAGACCACCCATTGACTGCTTGACTTCCTGGCTTAGTGGCAACATCACAGCATGGAGAGTTACTGCCCCTATCTACAGATGCCCCGCTCTGGTGTGAACTCAATGGATGCTGCATGTTAAAGGCCCAGGTCGGTGACACACCCGACACACCCTGCTTGCTGCAGAATGCACTTGCAAACAACTGGCCCCAGCGTACCCCTTTTGAAAGCCCTTGGTCAGAGGTTTGGCTGTCTGGGATGAGCACGCTATGCTCTTGACTGGCAGGCATACCCAGCCACAATCCCTGGTCATTGTACATGATCACTGCAACATCTCAAAAACCCTGTGAACTTGATAAACAAAGGGTGCTGTACTTTCAGCACTACTGATCTGAGCAGCATGCAATTCAGCCACAGCTAGGTCAGTCAGTCGGCCTAAGTACCCTCATTCCAGGACTCACAGTCTCTTAGCTCTCCACCAAGCAGAGCAGTGTAGATCAGCCAAGAAGATTTTGCCTCTGCTTGTTGCTGTTGTGAAGAGGCATGGTGTCAGAATCCGTGCTCAGCTTGTAGCTTCTTGCATTAGGCCTTGGTAAGCCCTTTTTTTCCAGACCCTGAGGGGTTGAGGCTCGTGATGCACTGATGTCCTTGGGTCCCTCCCTTATCTATGGTGGAAAGCAACGGTCATTGGATCTGCAGTACAGGCAGTACAAGACAACAAGCTTGTGAGCACCAGATCAGGGAAGCTTCAGGATACCACTGCTCTGGTCAGCTGCAGCGTCCATGAGCAGATGATTCTTGACAGGCATGGGGTGGATGGTGTTGCTAGCAGGTGGTTAAAGCTGAAGTGCTTTTGAGCTGCTGCTGCTGCTTTTTCTGCCCTACTAGCCCACATTGGCAACATCCACAATCCACAGCTGCTTAAAATGCATTCGAGATCTAGCCATGAGCTGCCTGCATGCTACCACTCCAGGTCATATTTTGTGCCAGGCTCCTTAGTGATGGCTGTAGCTCTTACTGGGGGATGTAGCATTATTGAAGATCCCTTTGAGTGTATGGTCCCTCCTACCAGGGTAAGCTCCTGGAACTCCCTGCTGTGCTGCTTCCATTAACCAACCCATGCACCTTTCGGTACTTGCCTGTGGATTGAGTGCCAGGGCCCTGCCTGGGCAGAACCTCAGCCTCTGGCCTGTTGCTCATGCTGCTGTTAGCTGTTGCTTTTTCCACCGAGGTGCTTGTGGCTCCAAAGGCAGCTCCCTCTCAGCACAGCAAGCTTTATTCAACAGAAGGTAGGCACATGGGTTGTGCATGATGCACGCACGCTGCCTCCATTGGGAAGGTCGCTGCTGTGACCTGGCCCCATGGACTGCACCTAAGCCACAATTGCCCAAGGGGTTACAGGGCACCCAGTACTCTGATGCAGCAGTAGAGTACGGGCATGCCGCTAGCTGCGGTGCCAGCACATGCTGTGGAGATATCAATCGCGGGCAGAATGGCGATTTTAGCGCATTCTCAGGGATATGGCCTCGTACTTGCTTGCGGCTCTGCCATGCGCACCATATGTGCTCCTGGCACAGCAAAGAGTGCACTTTGTCCCACCCAACACCCATCAGTCTCCTGCTGGTGATTTGTTTGCCGTGTCCGTAGTTGGATGTCTGCTTGGGCATTCCTCTTGCTTGGTGGTATGGATTCCATTGTTTTTGGACCCATCCGATGGTGTGTTTGGTCGTTTCGACCTAGCAGCCCTTTGCGGTTGCCGCACCTTAAATTTTTGTTTGTTTGTTTTTGTCCTGCCTAACTGGATACAAGGCAATTCAATAGTTGTCTTTCATGCAATGGTACCATCACATTCTGGCTGCAGCACGGCCTTGCAAAGAGGTCACACAGCAGATCGCCAATGGCCATGTCGTCCAATGCAAACTGTCCACGAAGGATAAGCATTGGCGACCAGGTGCGTACGAAACATCAGACATTACCGGGCACATACATTGAATAAGAAGCTGAAACAATGGCCGGTTCAGCTTTACATACATGATCAATTCCATTCAACCACCCCTTAAAGTCTTTTCCCTGTGTCGTCACTGGAGGTCACCCGGCCCTGCTCAAGAAGGATCATGCAGCGCCCAGTTGAAATGCATGAAGGCAGCGAGGGCACGATGCTAGCAATTAACAGTGGAGGAACGGGTCGGCTGGAGCAGTAAGCTGGTGGTGCTGAGCCGCTCTTTATGACCTATTTATGATCTATTTGGTAAGATGTATGGTCACACAAGGCAACACAAAATGGCCCAGGCCAAATCGTCTCGACCACCGAGCCATATCGAACTGCACTCCATATTACATACAAGGAGGGTGTCCTCTTCTATTATCCTGCCTGGCTATGGCTTTCTAAGGGCTGTTTCCGAAGAACACACCACACCGCAAGCCACTTTTGGAGCACATGTCAACAGGCTATACGCATCCCACATTAAGCACATGCCACCCTGTACGCAATATCCTGCCTCAGCAGAGCTCCATGCACGCAGCAGATAAGAAGAAAAGCAGGCCGGGAGAAAGTGGTTACTCACCACAGTAATGACCCTAAACCATTTACGATCAAACGCTCCAATCAGTGTTTAATGCTGCAGGGATCATTCCAAATACACGTCAGCATGACGCATGCCCCCGCACCTTCCACGCACTGTAACAGCTCCCCGAGCATTGCACGCATGCGGCAGGCACAGCGCAACACACTAAATGATCGTCACTTGCTAGGGAAAAGACATATCGCTATGGTTGAAACAAAGTTACACCCCAGACCACCCATTGACTGCTTGACTTCCTGGCTTAGTGGCAACATCACAGCATGGAGAGTTACTGCCCCTATCTACAGATGCCCCGCTCTGGTGTGAACTCAATGGATGCTGCATGTTAAAGGCCCAGGTCGGTGACACACCCGACACACCCTGCTTGCTGCAGAATGCACTTGCAAACAACTGGCCCCAGCGTACCCCTTTTGAAAGCCCTTGGTCAGAGGTTTGGCTGTCTGGGATGAGCACGCTATGCTCTTGACTGGCAGGCATACCCAGCCACAATCCCTGGTCATTGTACATGATCACTGCAACATCTCAAAAACCCTGTGAACTTGATAAACAAAGGGTGCTGTACTTTCAGCACTACTGATCTGAGCAGCATGCAATTCAGCCACAGCTAGGTCAGTCAGTCGGCCTAAGTACCCTCATTCCAGGACTCACAGTCTCTTAGCTCTCCACCAAGCAGAGCAGTGTAGATCAGCCAAGAAGATTTTGCCTCTGCTTGTTGCTGTTGTGAAGAGGCATGGTGTCAGAATCCGTGCTCAGCTTGTAGCTTCTTGCATTAGGCCTTGGTAGGACCACTCGCAGATATGGCTGCAGTTCACTGCACTGCATTAGCAGCTTACATAACACAAGTTCGCTCAAGCACAAGCTGGCACCCGACAGCTGTCTGCCCGGCGACAGAAAGCTGGCCCTCCTGGGACAGCCAGAATGCAATTAATGACTAGTCAAATCTGGTCAAATATGTTAGGGTTGAACATGCAACAGTCAACAAGCTTCCCATTATGGCATGTGGGAGACAAACAATCCCTTTTTTTGTGGTTTTTTTTGGTTTTTTTTTCCTCCACAAAGCTCTCCACAAACTTCAGGGCTACTGCCCAAAAGCAGGCGAAGGATGCCCCAAACTCTTGCACCTGCACCCTTGAGGGGTGTACTTCACCCTCACATCCACACATCTTAAGAAAACTGCATGCAAGCCATCAGCCATGACTGCACTGCAAACTGGAAATTACTGAACATGTCACACCTTTGTGATCATTATCCTTCAGAGTTAAACAGGGCTTGAAGACATATCATAATATCATAATATCCATGATCTCCTGTCAAGCTAGGAAATCTGCGGCCCAACTTATCATATATGTTAAGAGAGACCACTGCACAGCCCTTGGGGCCGTGCAGCACCCGAACGTGACTGCAAGCAAGTTGTTAACAGTATGTGAGGAGCAAAAATCGAGACAAAGAGGCGAGACGACTAGAGGGCCAACGCTACCAGACCATTCAAGGGACGGAGGCAACCACATGTTAACCACTGCAAGCGCTCTACAAACAGCATGCTGTGTGACTGGCCAACTGATCATGGTATCACAACATTACCCCAGTTCGCCTGCTTTGTGACTGGCCAACTGATCATAGTATCACAACATTAACCCAGTTCGCCTGCTTTGTGACTGGCCAACTGATCATAGTATCACAACATTACCAGGTAGGGGTGGCAAAGCAGCACTCAGATTATGAACCTGAAACCGATCAAGCGCAGATGGATTGCGCAGTTGCCTGAGCACTAGAATCAACGCATGTCGCCAAACAAGTGACGCAAGCAACATCCGCCCCACCAGTACCAACACCAAGACCGCAGGGTACATTCGTCGTGGTAGTACCACCCCGGGGTACGCACGAAGCCACACCCCCGGCGGAACAACTGCAGGCGCAGGAGACAACGCGGGCAGGTGAAGTGCAAAATGCTGTGTTGCTGGCACCAGAGTTGGTAACACCACCCCCAAACGATCCGGCTGGACCTGCACCAGCAGCACAAACATTTTGAATCTTGGACTTGGCTTCTGTAGCACAAGATGGCAGGGACATGCTGCCCCATGCAAATGCAATCAGTTACTGTCAACTGCTGGGTAAGCTAGCATCAATGGAGGACACAGCAGCACCACCTAGTAGAAGCAGTAGAAGCCATAAAAGACAAAGCGTTGTAAACCATGGACATGGGACAGGCAGGTACTTAGTGGCACATATGAAAGAGATACTAAATTTTCGGAGCAGACGGCAGTCTACTGCTGCTTCTCACACAGAATATCTGCAACAGTTGCTGCATACCAGTAGTACTCAGCCAGCACGTTATACACATCCACAACCTGAGCACTGTCTGCAAAGCAGAACCCTTCAGCCACAGAGCGGCATTGTACTTCATGCATGAAGGCCTGAGTTCATGGAACAGGAGTATTGTGTCCGCATACCACAGTGTGAAACTGATACTACCAGCGTTTATCAGCTGGCCTAAAAGGTGCTTACCTGTGGGGCCCTGTGCACCAGTAGTACCATTGGTACCGTTAGGGCCCTGTGGACCAGTAGTACCATTGGTACCATCGATACCATCGATACCGTCAGTGCCAGCAGGGCCGGCAGGACCCTGGGGGCCGGGAATGCGGCAAGACGGGAAGGGGCATGGGCATCGAACACCGCAAAGCCTGTTGAATGAGGGATCCGTGCAGGGGCAACTTCTGGTATTGCACTTTCGCCCGCCAGCACAGAATCCGACGTTGAGGAATTGGGCGGTAGTCGACGCCGCCTCGACATCAACTTGAGGCTCAGCCATGCTGCCACTCACGACCGCAGCGGTGACAACAAGCGCCAAACACAGCCCGAGGGGCCTTGATCTGTGAGATTCCATTGTCTCGTCACCTGAGAGAGGCAGAAGCCATGGATGAGTTCAGATGGCAAAAGGTCAAATTAATCATGGTCCAGGGTTCTTTGGTGAATGCATCCAGCGAGCAAACGCGAGGAAGGCGCGCGCAAAACAGGCGTGGTGGATCACTCACTCAGCTGGACATACCTGGAGGTTGGTACAGGTTATCAAAGCAGGGGAGAGTGATGCGACAAGAAAAGCAGGGTCTGTCATGCAGTGCTGGAACGAATAAGGCAGGGTGCAGGGAATAAAGCAGTTTGCTTCCACCACCCCAAACCTAGATCTTGTCCTGTGAGCTGATCGATGAGCTGAAATGGCTGGCAGGCGTGCTGAAAAAGCTGAATAGGCTGCTGCTGACAAGGAGCTGACGCTCAATGCGGGGGTTACCTGCACGGGGGTATGAAGCCACGTATGTGAAAGGTTCCAGCGATAAGCACGATGCTAGCGGGATGCTAGCGGGGTGGTGGAAGACCGAGTGGAGGGCCTGCGAGCAAAGAAATACCTGCAGCGGAAGCAAAGGAACGCTACAGGCGAACCGTTACAGGCACCACGGGGTCACCCGGGTGCTAACGCAGGGGGAAAAAATAAACGGGGGTGAGGGGAAATGCGGGCTGGCAGTGACTAGGCGTGCAATGATAGTAGACCCCGGGCTCGAGGGACGGACCCACCACCCACCAATTGGGTGGGTGCCTTTGGGGGTGCCGGGTTCCAATACTCACTATTGGATCTCCAATATCGAATTGGAGGCGGTAGCGGTTAATCAATCAATCAATCAATCAAAACGCAAGACCAGCAATGCCAATGGCCAAACAAACCTAGGCCACAAACACAAGGCTCCTGATCACAATCACGAAGCCACACAACCGATGGTGGATTTGCCACACACAAGCTGAGGCTAGATGCAACGGCGTGCACACCAAGGGGAAACAAACACCACCACTAAAACCCAAAACCTGCTCCACTTCCATCACACATGGGTGGCGGGGAGGCAGCAGGATCAAGCACCACCCTAGTAGGGGCTGGAGGTGGCTCCCACCACCTAGGTACTGGTGAACCACCATCCTCCCAGCCACTGAAAGGCAGCACATAGCGCTCCACATGCTTATCAATAGCTTGCTTAGTGCGCCTTCTACACCTCACTAACCGTTGGCTTTCCCAAGGGTGCGTAAGATCCCACAACCTCTTCCTCCAAGCACTCTTAATCTGACATGAAGCCTCCCAGCTCCCCTCATCTTGACCAAGCACCTTAAGATCAGCACACACGCATTTCTCCCAGGTATGGCGAGGCCTACCCACTGGCCTCGTCATGTCACCATGTAATGAAGAGAACAACGCAATATGCGGCAACCTGCCCTCCTCCATGCGGCCCACATGCCCCAGCCACCTCAGCCTATTTGCTGTGATGTATGCTGACAAGGTGGCTACCCCACATGATTTCCTGATATGCTCATTGGTGTGCCGATCTGACAGCCTGACCCCCAGGATGCTCCTAAGGCAGCTAGAGTGCACCCGCTCAAGCTTTTGCGATTGCACTTTGGTCAGGGACCAACACTCACTCCCGAACAGCAGAATTGGCAACACATATGCCTTGTAACACTTCACCTTCGTAGCCAATGACAGATGCTTGGTACCCCACATCTTTTCAAACTGCTTAAACCTCCCCACAGCCTTACCCCTCCTGATATTCAACTCCACATCCAACCTGCCATCAGTCACAAGCACACTTCCCAAGTACTTGAACTGTGACACCTCTTTTACCACACCCTCACTGATAACCACCTCTGGTCCTTGCTGCACTGGCACATCCCCCTCCTTCCAATCCTTGTCAATGGACAGGATCTCAGTCTTGCTTGCATTGATGCGCAACCCAAGACTAGCAGCAACCTTGTCCATCACCTGCAGCATGACCACCAACTCCTCCCTGCTGGGACTTAGCAACACCATATCATCTGCATACAGCAGAACAGACAACAGCTCCACACACCCACCACTACCACACCCATCACGCTCAAGTTTCCCATCTGCATGATAGGCTAGCTTCACCCCACATCCCTCCGGCATCTGAGCCATTGCCTGCCGAACCACAAAGTCCATGTAGATGTTGAACAGCAAGGGAGCAATGACACATCCCTGCCGCACCCCGCCATGCACATCAAACCACTCAGACACCACACCACCCATCCTAACAGCAGCCTGTGTGCCAGTATGCAAGTCCATCAGCAACTCTATCAGCTTTGTGTAGCGGTTGTAGCGCTCCAATTCCCCCGAAGCGGTAAGTGACAGCCCGCAAAGCTCTCGCGCAAGCCCCACCGACAGAGCGCAATCCCCCTCAGCCCGTGGCCGAGAGCACTTGCAGTCAGTTCTGTGGAAGTACCTTGTGCCCCAGGTTTACGAGCACCATTTGTGACGAGCTGCCATGCTTGCTCGTGAACCATGAAAGTGCTGCTAGGCAACCTCTTTCACTATTACTGGCGTAAGCGGAACCCTCTTTTTGGGGAGAAGATAAGCAACATCAAGGAGGAGACACTCAATAGACAAGTTAAGCGTAGCAGACTAACGGTCGTTGCCAAGTACTTCACCGGCCTCCTGGGCAAGTCGAACCCCTACAAACCTGTAGACCGTAGCATCTTCCATAGCCATACCATTTGCATTGGAGCCAACCCTGTCCTTCCCTTCTACTCCTTCGACAAGAGTGCGCCGGAGCGAATCGAAGTTATCCCTGATGTTGCGGACTACGATCTTGCGAACACCTACATATGCTTCCTTAGCTTCGAGCACTTCTTCCCTCACTTCCGTCCGACGTGCCCGCGATGTGGCAGTGACAAGGTCTACCGTGATGGCTGGGCGACAGATCTTAAGCCAGTGCTGTGTTTCTGGCGGAAGCTCTTCGTCCTGTCTGGCGCGTACCGGTGCCACAACTGCAAGGATGGCACGTGTAGCGGAGCCGCACAGCACCAACATGAGGTGGTGGACCTGGAGGAACCCCTCGCTGATAACCACCTCTTCTGCCTCCTCCTCCACTCTACCCTTCTTTGGCTTCAGCTTGATGGCCATGATCTCTGTTTTACTGGCATTGATGCGTAATCCCATACCAGCAGAGACCATGTCCATCACCTTCAGCATGAGTAGCCGCAAGCTCTCCCCCATCGTTGCTCGGCATCAACACCATGTCGTCTGCATACAGCAAGACTGACAACGAACACTTCTAGACTCTCGCATTTGCCCCATTTCTTTCGCTGTAGCTTGCCATCATCATGATATGCCAATTCCATACCACAGCCCTCTGGCATCTGGGCCAAAGCCTGCTTCACCACAAAGTCCATGTATATGTTGAACAACAAAGGAGATAGCACACAGCCCTGTTGCACCCCACCCCGCACATCAAACCACTCAGACGCAGAACCACCCATCCGCACAGCTGCCTGAGTCACCCTTATGCAGGTCTTCCAGCAACTCCACTCAGCTAGGCATGCACACCATAGACGCGCAAGATCTGCCAAAGGGACTCCCTCGGAACTGAGACATATGCCTTTTGCAGATCCCCAAAGCCATGAAAAGCGGCTCATTGAACTCCACAAACTTGGAGATGACTTGCCGTATGGTGAACAGAGCATCTGTGAGGCCCCTACCCTTCCTGAAGGCACTTTGGCTATCCAACAGCTGTGCATCCACATGGGAACTGATCCTGGACAGGATGATTAGCACGTATACCTTGCCAGGTATGCTCAGAAGACTGATGCCCCTATAGTTATCAGTCAGGTTTCGCTCCCCCTTGCCTTTTTAAAGTGCTACCAACAAGGCCCTCTTCCACTCAACTGGTGCACAACCCGACTGCCACACAGCAACTATAACTCGATGCAACCACTCAAGCATGGTCCCACTGAGCTTTAACATAGGTGCCCCAATACCATCAACGCCTGGTGATGCCCCAATGCGGCATGCCTGCACAGCTGCAGCAACCTCTTTAAGAGTAGGCAACTCTGCTGCACTATCAGGCTGCTTCATAGCTCCGCTCCCTTGCTCAACCTGCTGCACCAGATCCTCGATGGTCTTCTGCATCTGCGGGTCTAAGGTATTTGGGCAATTCAGCACATCTTCAAAGTGCTCAGCAAACCTCTTCACCATCTCTTCTCTGCTCTGCAACACCTGCTTTCCATCGATACCCCCAGACATGGGAGCAGCAGAATTACTGCCTTGCTGCTCACCAAAGATGCGCTGGACTTGCTTGTGGAAAACACCCAAATTCCCACCCCTCAAAGCTGCTTCCGCATACTCAGCTTGCTGCTTGTAGTCCCGCTCCTGATCTCTGCATACTGCCGCCTTGGCAGCAGTGTTGGCTGCTCTGAACGCTGCCTTACTGGCTGCACCTGGGCTATTCAACGCTGCTGCATGGGCTGCGTGCTTCCGCTCCATTTTCTGCATTGTCTTGGTTGAGAGAGCGAAGTCACGTGGCCGCTGCCGCTGTGGGAGGTCTAAACCAGCAACATGTGCTGCTTGCTGCGCTGTTGCTTGTAGCCGCCTCCATTCCTCTCACTAGCGGCTTTCAAATCCGTCATGGTCCTCTCTATCTCCTATGTTGCACATAATGAAAGCTACTTTATGTCGATTCTGTTGCCTTGTACGTCTTCTTGCTGCCTCTCCTCATGTATTCGTGATTTACGACATCGCCAGTGTAGACTTCATGTTTGGTATCGACGGCCGAGCAATTGAAAGTGCTGCTGTAGTGCGTCTTTCATCAAGAGACCAAGGATGCGCTTGTGTTTGCATGGTTTTCCGAGGGCTGGACATGGAATTTGCATAATGGCTCCTGCTTGGAGAGCACACTGATCGACAAGGATCGCACACTATGCGGCATCGAATAGCAGAGGGATGAGTCCCTGGTGAAAGATAAGACCAGAGAGATACAATCGATGTGTCTCTTCTGAATTCACAGTGAGTCGCTTCGGGCACTGTCAACATCATACTAAGATAGCATCAAAGGCATCAACATCCGCCATCGAAATGACCTCCGGGGCCGGCCTTGGGACCCCCGCAGTGAACTCACTTTTCAGAGCAGTCTCCTCTGTTTTCATAACGGATCTCCACACATACAAACAACTGGACCTTCAAGTTGTGGCACTAGCCCAAGAGGGCTGCTAGGTCGAGCCGACCAAAATCATACGGTCTATGGTACCTTCGAATGGAAACAAAACAACAAACCTTTAAGGTGTGTTGACCGCAACAGGGCACTAGGGGGTCGAGACTGAGTATGTAGCAGCTCATGGTACCTAGCGACAGACATTGGGGCAGCCTAGGAAGTATCGATCATGTCATGGACATGACAAAGGCGAAAGCATCAATCATGCCATGGCATGACCCTATCCAAAAGCGATGGCTTCCAGCCTACCCAACCAGTAAGGAAAGCCAAAGGCACGCATCCAGCTAGGGCACTCAACCAATCCCTCATCAGAAAGGCAAGTCACCAAAGGATTGACTCAATCGAATAGAACCAAGTATAGACTCATCCTTGAGCAGGACGTCTGGTAAGTCTATCTCACGGTCTTATAGATCTATCTCACGATTTGGAAGTCCTACCTCACATATGCACCATGAAAGGGGCGGATGGCCGCGCCTGCCTTACCCTCAACCATCAGCTCCTGCTGTTTTAGCAGTAAAACCCCCATATGCAGCAGTATCAGCAATGTAGCTGCGCAACAAGCAGCAGCAGAAAACTTCCTGGTAGGCATGCAGTTTGTGAGAGAAATGCACGTTACCCATGTAGAAAGCAAACAGCACAGCTGTTGTCAGCCTGCTACATACGTCCTGCTCTCTAGGTATCTGCAGACTCAAACAATCAGCCAGCAGCTCAATACATACTCCTGTCCCATCCATTCCTCGCTCAGGGCCATCAAATTACTACCACTGGCTGATACTGGCACACATACGACCCCTGCTGAACCTATGCCACCTTTCGCCTTCATACCTCCATGCCCTCCACCTTTGCTGCACCCTGCCCTCATTCAGCTGCTGCTGCTGCAGTGCTTGGTAAGCCCCATGCCCTCCTGCAGGAGCAGCATTACTGCAGTGTGACCTCTTCTAGACTTCCTCGTCAACCCCTTGGGTTGTTAGGACAACCTGCAGCGTCCCGAGCCTTCACCTCTGCTGATGACTGGGCACCAAAGTCCATGCTGTTGCTGAGCATGAGGTCAAAGGAGCGGTCTATCTGTGGTGACCCCTGTGCTGAGAACGGCTGCTGCTGCTGGCATTGCTGGTCCTGGACACATTTAACAACCAGCAACTGTGCTGCCTGATGCGAGCGGCTCACTATCTGCTGCTGCAGCTGCTGCTGAGAGCGTCCGAACTCAAGGCTGTAGGCCGATGAAGGGTAGTGATCGAAAGACTCTTCATCCGACGTGCGCATGGGGGTAGCTCTGCTGCTGTCTTGGTGCCACTGAGCTTGAGACTGTGATTGAGCGAGCTGCCTGCTGTAAACACCCTCATGCAGGGGCCCACATGCTACAGGTGCTGGCAACTGAGGCCGCTGCTGGTGAGTGAGCAAGCGCTGCTGCTGCTGTTGTTGCTGCTGCAGCAGATGCTGCTGGCTGTGTTGAGAAGATGGATGTTGCATGTGCTGCTGAGGCTGGTCTTGAAGGTAAGGGGTACCTGCTCTGGAAGAAGTGGTGCTTCGGCATTCCTCCAGCTTTTGATGCCACTCTGAGGCAAGTGTCTTCAGGCGCTCACTTAGAACAGCCATGTCCTGTTTGATGCGCTGCTGCGGCTGGTTGTTAACATTGCTCCCTGGGGTGATGTAGCTAGTGGAACTTCCTGCTGCTGCTGCTGATGCAATCTGAGGGTTTGGGGGGGACTGGTCAAATCCTCTGGGCGGACTTGTGTCTGGCCCAGTGTCCAAGCTCCTAGAGGGGCCTGGCAGGAAGGGCTTGGTGCTAAATACAGTCCATGGAGAGGTAGATGACGGGTCGTACTGCTCGCTGTTGCGAAGGTACATGCACAGGTTTTCACCTAGATCATGTGCTGCATGAGCTGCAGATGGAGAAGGGTACGTTGAGTCAGTTGAGTGCAGGTACATGCTAAATTAAACCTGCAGTGTTGGGCTAGAGCGGCATAAGTGCCAAGTTGAAAGCAGTTGGAATTCAACTCATACCTGCGTGCACAAGCTCGTTCTCCAGGACAGCCACTTTGGTATGCTCTTCATTCAACTGCTGCTCAGCAGTTTGTCTGAGCTGCTGCTCCTTCTGAAACATCTTCTGAAGCCATGCGATCTCTTCCTCCAGGTGCCGCTTATTCAAGCCGGAGCCGAAGCACTTCGCAAGAGCAAACCAACGAGTCAATCCATGTCAGCTGCCTAGGGGCGAAGACTACACTGGAAGCAAGGGTCACCATACCTGCATGATATTCAATATGCCGGACCTTCAATTCGATGTAAACGGCTCCCTCAGGAACTGGGCGTTTAGGGTATTAAGACTCTGGTTTGACGGGTCGTGGAATGCGCCAACGTGCGTGCCAAGCCAGGGTCGAGGAATGCAGCGCTCGTAGCCCAGAACCTTCTAGTATGCATTTGTTTTATTAAGCCCAAACTTCCACAAACGACTTTGCTGACCGTGACCGTGACAGCACCTAAAGCCTTTGCACGCATGACAGAAAACCCTTAACGACGACAGGGCGCTGTAAGAGCAACTGGTAACCACACAATGGAGCCTTAATCATGACAAGCATAACAAATTGGAACTGCCGTCAACGTTCATTGGCTGTCCCACACTGAGTTGAATATCGACTGAAGTGTCCCGTCCGCCACTTGACTAGTGTCGACTAGTGACTGATTGATGGGAGTGGGGCCTTTACATTGCATCAGGCACGCCAGCAAGCTGCCTTTAGGGAACAAGGTTGCATGTACAACTCATATGAAGATGCCCCTTATATCATGGCTCCTGTGCTTGGCGATTGCACGACCTCCTGGCTTTTTCCTGGCAAGCCCCTCTGCTTGGCTCCGCATGGGCGTGACGCGTATTGTTATGCACATCAAATAGCGGGATTTGGCTACTGATACTGTGTTGGGCCATGCCGGCCACAACGGGCCAACTCCGATGGCTACAGCTGCTACTCTGCGGTCTTGTAGCTGGCAGCGTTGCGGCCTTTGAGGTGGAAGTATGCCCTAAAGCAGACTTCAAAGTAAGTTCCTGGACGATTGGCATGACATGCTGCTGCATGAGGAAGTCTTGAAGCCATTACCGTTCTGCAGTACAAACTAGCAGCTGCCAAGCCCTGGCAGCTTTCGTCACCTAAAAACTCAGTAGCTCGATTCTGGAGCTCTTCCTAATTCTGGAACACCTGCTGCAGATGCTGCCTTTCATGAACAAGGTGGATGACACATTTGACCCTCTGAAATGGCCAAGCAGTGGCATGGGAGTCAGCATCAGAAAGTACATGCGGGCCAACATGACAGGCCCAGGCGTCCCGCTGCTGGTTGTCTGGGCCATAATGCTGCTGACCCTCGCCTTATGCCTCCTCTGGAGATTCATACGGTGCCTATGCGCGCTATGCTGCCAGCAGGAGTCTTTTGGAGAGGGTGAAACGATATTTGCTGGCTGGAGGCTCAAGAAATGGAAGGTAAGCTGCTATGGCTGCAATCTGCCCCATAATTTGCCTTCCTCAGAGGTTTGCAAACGAAACTTCTGCCACTTGGGCAGCTCTGATGAGCCACTGTATAAAGCTTCTACCCTGTCTTGCAGCCAGCCAAAGCCAGCTCACTGATAAGCAAGTAATGAAACATGTGACGGAGGAGCTGGTCTAGCTGAAGCTTTTGAGGCTCATATCATAACAGCCTGAGGAGTGCCAAGGACCAGCTCATCTCTTTCAGCAGCAAATGCAGACTAGAAATAGATTAAGAAGTGCTAGCTTACTCAATCAGCTATGGATGCCAGGTCTAAAACACTGCAGTGAGTTAGCAAAATACATCCCAGCAGGAATGCATGCTAGCTTGATATCTTAGAACAGTCTCCAAGCGCTGCTTGAGCTCTACAAGAGCTACCTACTGTGAACTTTCCTCTTCTGTCTTGCAGGTGTTGCTGTTTACATCCACAGTAATTGTATGTGGGATGGGTGCATGGGGGATGGTCTCCCTGCCTCAGCACTTTCTGAGCAGCCTGTGGCCAGTTGTCAACCAGTTCCTGGGCTTTGGTTCCACGCTGCTTTATGGCATTGACCAGGTTGGGTACCTCACGGGCAACCTCAGTGTGCCCCTAACCAATCTCACAAAGATACTGGCACATGATGTGAACCCACAGGCTATCAAAGCTGACCTCATCAAGGTATGTGACATTGTATGGGTCGATTATGGGGTGGTGTGCTGTCATGAAGTCCAAGCACGTAAACTCACTTTAAATGCACTGCCGGCAGAAGATGGTTTTGCAGCTCAGCAAGATATATTGATGCATGACATGGCAGCATATAAAGGAAACATGAGAGCATGACTTACCATTTTCACCCCTTTGTTACGAGGATTTCACATGCAGGTCCAGGTTACAGCTTTCATCATCGTACGCAGCCCGTGCAGCAATGTGTCCCAGCCATCTGAACTAACATAGGAGCAGGAAGGCACCTGTGTAAAGCAGTTGCTGCATTTGTAAGCTGAACTTCTGCACTCACACTCATAGACCCATATCTGGTCCTGTAGGTTGGGACCTTCTTAGACAACGCACCAAGTCCAACAGCTTTTGCCACCCGCCTTGGCAACATCAATGCCACAAAGGATGTGTTGGTAGGAAAGCTGGATGCCCTGGCTGCATTACTGTCAGACAAACCCCCCCTGACTTCTCTGCAGCAGCTTAAGGATGACTTGGGGAGAGCACAGGAGTTTGAGGACTTTTATGCGAGTATGAATGGTTCGTTACAGGCTTACAAGGCAGCAGTGGATGCTTTGTACACTTCTCCAGTGTAAGTTGCTGAATGAGGGTGAAGGCGCATATTGTGGGTGGTCTAAGACTTGGAACGTTTGCATAATCAGTTGTGCATAATCACTTACTGTCAGTAGCTGTAGGACAGTCTCTTACTTAGGTGTTTGTTCGTTTTGGCGTTCTCTTTATCATGCACTTTCTGCAACACAATTCAGCCCTCTGTCTTTTGTGCATGCACCCAAATGACATCAATTGTTGAGATGCCAGTCATGTCTGCAGCTTGACATTCCTGGTGGCTGGTATTGGAAGGTACTGCTGCTTTTTTTCATGTCATGCCATTTGCATTTACAGGAGGCCAACCAGTCCCAACGATCCACGTGTGCGCAACCTTCGGGCTGCACAGAATGCTCTCATGTACGAAGATTGGTTTGCCGCCTTGGCACGAATTACAAACTTCCTGGAGCAGATCCGTGCCAAGCAGGTCCAGAATGCTGCGAACCCCTTCCAGCAGGTTGTAGATGCCATAACAGGGGTACAAGCTGCGGCTTCCCAACTTACCAACACATCCTTGCCTGCCCTGGAGCAAATGGTGGATGGTTTTGGCACCCTATGGAATGGGAATGCTTCAGTAGTAATGGGGGAGCTTCTAGCACACATCTTTATGATCAACCAGACAATAGCGGCGCTTCCAGCAGATGCCAGTGAGAAGATCTTGTTCATGCAAGGGGCTCTGGAGACTATCAACGCCATGGTCAATGGGTCTGTACCTGGGGGGCCCTCTCTAGAGACACTCCCAGAGCAGCTTGACAAGCTGAGGCAGCAAGCAGCCCTTCCAGAGGTGATTGCGAGCCTGAAAGCCGCCACAGAGCAAGCAGCGCACCAGCTGGCAGGATCTCGGGGATCTGTGCAGAATGTGCTGGACTACCTTGAGGTCCTGGGGCTGATGCTGGAGTGGCTCCAAGGGCCTACGACAGATATTGGGGATATGCTGACTGCATATGAAACGGGAGGGTCATTCAGGGGCCTCAATGGCACCTTGGCAGCTGCACAGGAAACCTTAAACCCTGTTGTAAATACGACTCGGGGTGGTCCCAATGGTGCAAACAAAGCGTTTATTACTGCAGCAGGCAGCATGCGGGACGTCATAGCAGGTTTGCCGTTGGCTGAACAGGTTGCAGAGATTGCCCATATCAAAGCAACAATTGAGCGTGTTACAAAGGAGCTGAAGAGCTACTTTGGTGACTTGCAAGGTATCAAGCGCGCTTACAACAGCTTGGGGTACCCACCTTCCAAGGTAAGGACCAGCAGAGCACCTGGTTGATTGATGGTTACTTTTTGATGGCTACAGATCACTAAGGGGCTGGTTGATCCAGTTTGAACGAGTTTGGCAGTACTGGGGCCCACATTCAACCAGTAGACAGGTAGCCAGGTGTGATGTTGTTTGTACATGTTAAGTTTCTGAGGAGGCATTGCGGCATATCCCAAAACAGGCCTGGGCTTGCCAAGGCATGTGGATGTTTGTTATCTATCTACCCTGGATGTGGATGTTTGCGTGCAGATTTCCATATCTCTTGCAGGCCGGCCCAACTGACAGAGCGATTGACATTGATTGTTAGTATGGGTTTTAGCAATGGCTGACCAGAAGTAGCTCCCATATTGCTTGCATACCTGGTGGGTAAGTCCTGCAGAGGTAGCCAGATACAGCACAAGCTGACATGCACATCTCCTTCCTTAAAGGTGGGACCCGGGCCTCATGCAGGCCTGTTGTTCTGGGTGTTCCCCTCTGCACTTATATGTCATGCTGCGGCTGCAGGCTATCAGACCCATTGTGCAAACCCTGGAGGAGATGAATGCCACCAGTGTCCAGCAGAGTCGGCAGATCCTCCAGAAGGTGAATGGTGTCAAGGCCTTGGTAATGGAGCAGTCTGGGCGCATCAGGGACAATGTGGTTTTACGAGCAGAGTCCACCAAGGCAGAGCTGCAGCCAGAAGCAGAACACTACCAAAAGTGGACGTATGTGGTAAGCATCTTTGTGGACTGCCTTGTGGCAAAGGTGTTGATTACAATCTTGAGCTCCATTTCAGTTTGGCATATGGACTCTTGGGCGGTCGAGCAAGGGTTGAGATAGATTATTAAATAAGGGATGCTCCTGTCTTTCACACTGGTTTATCTCACCCTTGTCACAGCCCTCGTTACACATGGCTTGACTTAAGCCTGCCTAGCTTTGCGGCTACAATGGCGCCGGACAGCTGTTGTGCTGTATTCCTCTGAAGCGAATGATGTAGTAGCTGCAGACACTGTGGTGGCAATCTGGTGCTGCTGTACCCCCTGCATAAACACAGGCACGGCTGTCACAACACATGGACTGAATCCACAAGTGTAGATTCGGAGCACTGAGGTAGGAAGTATGAGTTGTCTGTTAAAGCAGAGTGACATGCAAATTGCAGCAAGTCACTTAGCCTATCCTGAAGGCATTTGCAAGGTCTCTGTCCAGGCCTTTTCATGACAGCGCTTTGATGAGCCTAAGCAAGAAGCCACCTCTTATCTACTCCCTTGTGTCTTGTTTGTCGATGCAGGGCTTGATGCTGATGTACGCAACAGTCCTCCTGTTTGTACTGCTGCTTGCTGTTTCAGCAGCAAGGAATTTCCCAGCGGGCTTGTGCATCTTCGGCACCTGCCTCAACATCACTCTAGTCTTCTTCTTTCTGCTGCCTCTGATCTACACAGCAGCATTGGTGGTATCGCGGGATGGCTGCCATAATGCAGAGGACATGCTTGTGGATGCAGCTGGCAAGATCTCTCTTCCCAGCACAAACACCTCCATGGTGGCAGCTAATGCCAGCAGCAGCAGCAGCAATAGTGGCAAGGGGTTAAAGCCTGCTCAAGTGCTCATGGTGTACTTCCTGGCAGGGGGTGGTACAGTTGAGAGCGCGCTGAAGACAGGATTAGGGTTTGACGTACGGGAGATGAAGGCTGGCATCAACAAGACAGTGGAAGATGCAATCACGAACATCAAGCGGGAGATCAATCCCCGTGTTAAGGTGCGTCGCATTACAGACCAAAGGTGCTGCTGCACGTACTTGATCTGGGACGCCTGCCTAAACCATTATGTACTTATCTCATTTCATGATATGCCATAGTACTTAAGTGTCATAGGCCCCGCACCTCAAGCTGTTACAAAGCAGCGGGCTGAAAAAAAAGTTGCTATACCCATGATGTTTGCTACTGGTATCTTTCCAAGTAGACCAGCACCATTGCAAAGGTCAGTGGACCAGACCCAAGGACACTGCTGTAAATGGTTGAGGTGGTACTGATGCACGAAATGGCTTCTGCATGACACTGCTTGTCTGCCTCTGTATCCATTCTGGTATGGCCGACTGACTCTTTTAGATCTCTTCTTGGAAATGCCGGCTGCAATGGCTGCTAGATCTCGTGGTTGCCTCCGTAAAACCTGATTTCACCAATGGCTCTATCACAGGTGCTTGCTGTCCTTGACGACATCGAGACTCGTGTCAACAACATCCTCGGCACCATTGATTCACTCCTTGTCGCCATCAGCTACGAGTCAATAAACCCCCTTTACATCACAGGGAAGGAATGGGCATGCTGTACGCTCCCAAATGCTGTGTTCCAGCAGTGGATGGCCACCATTGGCGTCGGGGCTGCAGGACTTCTGGTGCTGTGGAGCGCATTGGCTCTGCTCTGGAATCTTGATGCCTTGTCAGGTGCGTTTCAAAAAGGGAATTTGGGACATAGCGTTGACGTTTTGGATAGCATGCTGCACCATGGAGAGAACCCTGATGCACAGCACTAAGTGTTAGGTGGAGGATCATCTAATGAGTTCAACTTGTTTGTCTGCTTTGCTCCGCTCTACTTTGTTCTTGTCTGGATTATGATACCTATCAATTATATTTCAGGATGCCATGCACTGCGCAGCAAGCAGTGCTGTAACCTTAGACATGCCAGGTTGATCCAGCACTGCTGGGTACATCCTTGTGGATCAGTTTCCCTTGATATGCCCGTGACTTGGTTGGACCCTTGTTTTCCAAGCTGACGTCCATGTTTGCTTGCTGCAGATGGCTGCTGCGCATGTGTATGCTTCAAGGCTGCAGACTACCAGACCGCACCCAAGCTGCAGCACTTGAACCTCGGTTCAGCTACTTCAGAGGACCCTGGCACACCTACCATGGCTTACATCAGCATTCGCCCAATGACACCTCCATTGTTGGGCGGAGGGTTAGGAAGCAAGACCAAAAATCCAAGGAGCCCGCGCAGCCCACGGTCCCCCCGTGCCGATAAACATGCCAGCCCGAGAGCCAGCGAAAAGTACCTCAGCAGAAGGACCTCGCTAGAGCAGCATGGAAGTCCACGGGGCCCTGTACAGGAGACATACAGTCATCATGGCACGCCAAGAGCTGCTGCTGAGCAGTGCACACAGTACAGTGTGCAGGCTACCCCGCGGCCTGCAACTGCTTTACCCGAGCAGCAAAGAAGCCCACGGCATGAGCAGCACAGCTTGCAGGGTCTGTCACGAGCAGCAATGGAGCAAGCTACGCAGTACAGTGTACAGCCTACCCCTCGAGTAGAGAGGTACACTCTGCAGAACACGCCCCGGGTGGAGCAGTACAGCTTGCAGTGGACACCACGGAACCAACCCAGTGCCTCCTTGCAAGAGCAGCAGAGGGCGTCCCGGGTTGAGCAGTATAGCCTGCAAGGATCACCTCGCAATCACCCTGCTGTGTATGTCCCCACGGAGGGGGCGCAGCCATCAGCACCCCCCCTTCCTCCCATAGCCAACCCACCTCCTCATTCTGGATCCCTTGCGGGCACAGCAGGTGGGGTACCATTTTCTCTGCCTCCCATGATGGGTTCCCCGTGGTTACTGCCTAACTTGAGCCCTGGTCCGTCAGGGATTCGGCTAGCTCCAGTGGCGCCTCATGGTTGGGGACGGGGCACACCTTTGAATGGTTCGTACAGCTTGAACAACTCCCACGACGGGAGTGGCACCAGCCCGTTACTATAAGGTAGAGGTACTAGGGATGGCATAAGTCCGCCTGCTCTGCCTGGTTGGGGTTGGTTGGTGGTTGAGGGGTCATGCTTTGGATGTTTGTTGATGCTGGTCAGAGTTGAAGTACTGGTGACTGACGGATGTTGTTCTTGCAGAGAGCTGAGTTTGCTAGTGTACTGGATGGCAGCATTGTGCCAACTATATTTTTGCTTGCGACTGAAGGATGCATGACCTGTTTTGCAGTCGTCGTCGTCGTCGTCTAGTGGAGCAATCTAGAGTGGCTTTCAGGTTAAGTTCTCATGGCCATCCTGACTCTGGGAGGCACAACAGTATTTCATTGCTTGATGCATGTTGTTTGCCAGCCTTGGCATCTGCGGGTCACTTCTGTAGGGGCTTCTGCCACCATTGTGGAAAAGCCAGCGGGACAACAGTTACGGTCATTTGCTGTGCCAAATGTCCCCAAAAATGCCTACCTCATGGGCTTAATTTCATTATTAGCTTGCCTCATGCTTGGCAACCAGCTACTTTTCCTGCAAGGGTTTTTGTTGTGTACATATGGTACAGTCAGATGTGCTCGTTGGGATGGTAAGCAAAGTTGTTTGCTGCTCCTGTACTGTCTAACTTCCACCCGGCTGCAGGAGGTGGCGGTGCATTGGTCCAGTGGGAAGAAGGGGTGACACCAAACAAAACCAAGCAAGCACATCACTATGATTGGCATGACAAAATGATCTTGAGGAACCACGGGTGTGTCCCTCACATATTTTGCAGCTGTCACAGGTTCCTTAAGCGGATGGTGGATATTGCCTCTCTGAAAGGTTTGCTGTCGGGTGACACCCAGGGCACTTTGCAGCCACACCTGGCGGTGGGATCTCATGTAACATACAAGACCACCCTTCTTGTGCCTGGAACTGTTACCATAGTGGTAGGCTGGCAGGTCCTAGGACCTGCCTGGCACCAAGTTGGGCCTCACTCGTTCCGTATGATACCCTTAAGTTTGTTCATGAAGCCTTCAATGTGGCAGCAAATGTACAACTGCTGATCAATCTACCAGCATGGCATACAGGTGCACCAGTAGTGCAGTCTATGCCTCGGGCTGCTGCATGAGCGGAAGTAACCCCATTGTTGTTACGTGCAATAGAAAGAACAATGGAAATGGCTATATGCAGTGTTTCGCTTCAGCTCGCTTCCCTCGAACTTTGTTGGGGCATGGCAGGGTACTGGGGCTGTTGGGCAGTCACCACTCATGCTGCATGTTACATGATTGGCATGGGATAAACTGCTGCCAAAAGGCCGCAGTAATACAAGCGCTATCTTGCATGTCAATGGCTATCCCGTGCATGCGAGTCAGCTGGAATCAGCGAAATTGCTTTGGGTACCTTACTGCTGCAGACATTGGACGCTGGCTCACATGTCGGTTCAGACTGTGCAAAGCGATGCTAATACGCATAAAGAGTTCTCCAGTATCCGCCGTCTCTTCAAAACGGTCCTCAAAAGCATTGACACAGCTGGAAGCTGGCGTAGAGCTGTAGGGAGAGAGATGTCCGTGGAGATGTCCACAAAAGCGCTTGCAAGCTGCCTCTAAAGTCTAGGATAAGATGCAGGACACATGACGACGGCGTTGCATGGTACGTGTTCCCACCAGACCCCTTCGTAGCCAGGCGCATATTCGATTGTGTCTCCAAACAAGGAGATCGGTTCCTCTCAAACCAGCCGGCGGATACGATTCTCCTCTGTGAGGCCCAGCAAGCGTGCAAGCGGTTCACTAGCAGACAATCAGCACGGCCTGCATACTAGCGGGTTGGGCTGCTCCTCGACAAATCTTAGACAGATCCGTCGATCCGATAGGAAAGCCCACAGCCTTTGAAGCCTAAAGCCTAACAGTGCAGCCAGCAGAATGGGTGCGCAATACCCTAATGCGCACACAACATGGAAATGGACGATCGACAGCTGATTTGGGGGTGGATTTGGGTGGTGCAGGCGTCGCACAAAAGATAGTGGAGCACGTCGTCACATCGCCTCCCTTCTCTAGTAGCGCTTGTATTACCCGAGCACTTCTAGGCAAATGCTAGCAAGGAAGTGCATAGTTTAAAAGCCCGCAGCGCGTCGCTTGGTCTCATGCCCAGCCACTGCAGGCCATAAATCTCTGGTGATCATGTAGCCTTGCCAGGTGATGATGTAGCCAAAGGGATATGGAAAACGTCGTAGACCTGATGTACACTACTCACTCAATGCCATGAAATGATCCGCGCTTATGTTCAAGGACCATCGTAACTACCGCCCATTGTTCGAGCGCCACAGTGCCTCAGCGAATGCATTCTTTCGCTGTCAACAAGATTAACCTCAGGACGTGGCAAAGCTGTGAAAGCAGTATCAGTGCTGGCGAGCATCCGTCTTACTACGTCCACATATACCAACATGGAAGCTGCACAGGGTCAAGAGCGAACACCAGATTCCACCGAGTTTGAGGTATTGGAGGCAGCTTACATGGCTTTCCGCAACATTAAGTCAGTAGCTGAGCTGAAAGCCGGAGCCAGCTTTACGTATAGCATTGGGGAGATGTGCTGGCACGTGTCCATGTGGCCCCAGGTATGTGTCTTGCATCTTTATGAACTGATGTGATAGGTTCCCAGTGCAGGTCCTAAATATGATTGGTTGTATAAATTGCATAGGTAGCCTAACTAGCTGGGTTGCTGTCTTTGCAGTGCCTCTGCAGTTGTCTTGCAGAGGCCAGTGCTCTGGATCCTGTTCTCATTTCTGTCTCTTTGCGTTTGTAGGGGACTGCATTGGATTTCAACGTCATGGCCCAAAACATCATAGCAACCAGGGGTACGGGCTTGCCATCAGACAGCAGGCTGCTGAACAAGCTGTCAAGCAGCTTACGATCCAATATGGCTGTCTATGATGTGGATCCCTTCCTCAAGTCAGGTAACGTTACAGGGGCTGAGAGCCTCTGTCCTAGTTGCCCTTATTGCCGGAGTCTTGCCATTGAGGACAGCTGTGTGGATGCCACTTCATCATGCCATGCGGGTATGTGATGGATGTGTTTTTTTACCTTTGCCCACTTATGCGCAGTCTCTGTCCTGACCTGCAGGATTAGCAGCCAAACGTCCAGGAGGCAAAGCAGCTGCTGGTGTCTCTAGCAATGTCAGCGAGCAAGGACAGTCAGGCATGGCAGGCCCAGTGCCCAAAAAGCGCAATGCGCCAGCTTCTGGAGATTCATGCGCGGCTGGGGATGGTGCTCCTGCAGGCGATCAGCAGTGCCCAGCTCGCAAGAGGAGGCAGATGTCTGGCATGGCAGCAGCACAGGTGCAGGATGCGGCTGTTGGTGAGCCAGAGCCAGCAGTAGGTGAACTAGATGCAGAGATAGCGGCTAACAGTGCAGAGCAGGTGACCCTGGACCAGAGTACCAGCCTCGAGGAGGGGAGCAGCAGGCCCGGAGCAGCAGGAGGCAGACCAGCCGTCACAGCAGCAGTAGCAGTCGCACCGGCATGCACAGTCAGTGCAGAACAGGGATCACATGCCCTGTATGGAGGAGCAGGCGATGGACAGACTGGAGACCTTGGTGGCATCTCAGTGGAAACAGATTCCAATACAGCTAGCCGTGAAGGTAACAGATTTCCAGCTGGAGCTAGTTGCACATATGCACATTTCTTGTTTTCCAGACAACAGCCCTGTATTGCGCACTCCCATGCCATCCAATCCGGGGTTAATCCCCCTGCACTATGCAATGGCGGTCTTGCAGCATACATTTTTGAAGGCTTCTTTTCAATGGTGCACTCTTGTGAGTAAACCCCAAGACCTTGTGCTGACTCTTGCAGCGATGTTGCAGTAATGGAAGAAGGGGGCTTCAGATGGAATGCAATCTTGGTTTGGCTTTAGATATGCTGCTCAGACTGGCTCTTCATCTGCTGCTCACCATGCTCGCTTGCAGATGAGGAGGGCAGCAAGAAGACCCCCAGACTTGTGCTCAAACTGTCAGCGGGAGAGCAAGTTACCATCAGCCACCTTAAGGAGACCTATGAGTGGAACATGCAGCATGTTAACGACTTCTCGTGGTACAGTGCTAAGTTCGAGGAGACCATCAAGTTTGAAGGCCTTGCAGACACCATTTCTGTAGTCGACCTTTACAAGGCAGCTAGCATCATGGCGAGATCCAAGCAGGTATGATACTGTCCTGTAAAGCGTGGTACCCTGTGTCCTTGATGCACCCGTGTTACACCTGTGTGATTTGACAGCCGCACTGATAGTCAATTGAGAGAGTTTGTGTTTCATCAAAATGCATGTAAGGCTACAGCATGCATGATGCGCTACTTGCAAGCCCACAGACAATCAATCATAACCACCTATCATGTCATGGTTACTTGCAGCCCTTTCTGCTCTGGACTGTACCTCTGGACTGACATACCTTTGATACCTGCCCTGCTGGAGCTTCACATTTCAGGCACTGCATCCACTGCTCTTGTAGTCGTAAAGTATCTGCATTTGTTTTAAATCAGGGTCATTAATATTTGTTCATTACACCCCAGCACGACCTCCCCTTCTTAGTCCCATCTATCCTTTAAATGTCCTCACACATCACGCATTCTTGCAGAATGGCAAAAGCCTCTTCACACAGCTGACGGACCAGGGTCTGCTGGAGGGGGCAGTGTCAGTGTCACCAGATGTCCTGAGGAATATCAAGATCAGGCTGGTCTCCCTGTGGGGTGATGTGGGGCAGCTGGAGGGCACAGATCGGGGTACCAAGCTGATTAAGGGGGAGTACTACTGCTGGGATGGCACCAACCTTCCTACAGTGGAGCAGGCCAAGTCTGGGGCAGGTATGTGTTGCATCAGCGTATGTTGGAACAAGATGCCAAGGTACTCCTATTTCTACATTATGGGAGGGGTGCTTCCCTCAGCGCCCACCATCTTTGTCTCTCGGGCAGAGTATGATAGCCTCCAACCCATCCAGTGCATGTTTCATTCCACAATGATCTGAAGTGTTGGCACTAGCTAGCTCAGGGTGTGGTGTGCTTATGGCAGAATGTGAATGCCTGCTTCTCACGCTTATCAAATGTCATAGCAGGGGGATAGTTCACGTGATTGATAAGCCGTAAGCAAGTCCTCAAAAGGGCGCGACTGGCCCTGGCCCAGCATATTCCAAGGATTTGAGACTCATCTGTCTTTCCTGAAACCATGTCTGTGTTATGGTGCTGTTTTCAGGAGGGGGTGTTCCCACCAACCCTCCTCCTATTTCCCTGACAGGCAGGGTTTATGACCCCTGAACCCCATACAGTAAAGGTATCAAGTTGTCCAAACTGCTTCAAATTTCAGCTGGCAGTTTTTTCAGGCCATACTATGCCCTTTAACAAGGCCAGCGAACAATGTTTGCATGCTCTTTATGCTGCAGCAGGGGTGTTTGTCTTGCTCTCGATTCGCGTTCAACAGTTTTGAAAGGGCGCTACGGACACTGGCCCAGCATATTTCAAGGATTTGAGACTCATTTGTCTTTCCTGAAACCATGTCTGTGTTATGGTGCTATTTTCAGGAGGGGGTGTTCCGACCAACCCTCCTCCTTTTTCCCTGCCAGGCAGGGTTTTATGACCCCTGAACCCCATACAGTGAAATTTTCAAGATGTCCAAACTGCTTCAAATTCAGCTGGCACTTTCGTCAGGCCATACTATGCCCTTTAACAAGGCCAGCGAACAATGTTTGCATGCTCTTTATGCTGCAGCAAGGGTGTTTGTCTTGCTCTCGATTCGCGTTCAACAGTTTTGAAAGGGCGCTACGGACACTGGCCCAGCATATTTCAAGGATTTGAGACTCATCTGTCTTTCCTGAAACCATGTCTGTGTTATGGTGCTATTTTCAGGAGGGGGTGTTCCGACCAACCCTCCTCCTTTTTCCCTGCCAGGCAGGGTTTTATGACCCCTGAACCCCATACAGTGAAATTTTCAAGATGTCCAAACTGCTTCAAATTCAGCTGGCACTTTCGTCAGGCCATACTATGCCCTTTAACAAGGCCAGCGAACAATGTTTGCATGCTCTTTATGCTGCAGCAGGGGTGTTTGTCTTGCTCTCGATTCGCGTTCAACAGTTTTGAAAGGGCGCTACGGACACTGGCCCAGCATATTTCAAGGATTTGAGACTCATTCGTCTTTCCTGAGACCATGTCTGTGTTATGGTGCTGTTTTCAGGAGGGGGTGTTCCGACCAACCCTCCTCCTTTTTCCCTGCCAGGCAGGGTTTTATGACCCCTGGACCCCATAAAGTGAAAATTTCAAGATGTCCAAACTGCTTCAAATTCAGCTGGCACTTTTGTCAGGCCATCAATGAAAATACTAACTCACTGAAAGTCATGGTTGCTGTGTATCGCACACTTTGCATTCTAAATTGCCGCTTGCATTCTTTGACACATTGTTGTTACAGTCAGAACTTAACATTGATGTATCCCCCAACCAGGGGGTGTTGCAGGTGCTGCCGGTGGCCCTAGTAACAGAGCAGCAGCAGGGCAGAGCCTCGAGAATCTGAAGCCAACAAAGTCCTGCAAGGTTTGTGGCAAGGGGCCCTTCCCAAATGCTACGAAGACTTGCCCACAGTGTCAGCAAAGCTTAAAAGCTCCTCCCATCGCCGCTCCTGCCTCTGGAGAGCTGCCCAAGCGGGTCATCACCACGCTGAATCCACATAGCAGCAGCTTCAGGACCCTGCAGCTTGCGGTGAGTTTGTCTGCTTGGAAGCCTACATTGGCAAGCAAAGGGGGGAAACTGTGACCGTATCGGCTGCTACTAGATAGTTGTGCTAAGCATCCTCTGTCAAGCAGCTACCAGCAGGACCGGAGTTCCACATGGTACTTCCGCTCTGGGCAGAGTCTGTTCTCCTTGTCCCCTCTAGCATTGCCATTGCAGTTGCCTGCATGGTGCACACTGCAAATCGGCACTGCCCATGCGGGACATTACTTTTGGACCTTTCTGAACCACCTCCATGCTTTTCCTCTGAAGTCCCATTGCTGTTATTCATGTCTCCAGGCAGATGAGTATGTGAAGAAACATGGTGGGAGTGTCCTGGTGCTGGCCTTAGGCGCAGTCAACTACCCAGGAGTGCTGGGAGGGAAGATTATCAAACCTGCTGATAAGTTCTCTGTACTCAGCTACAACCTGGGGTCTGGCTCCCCCGAGGCGGATGAGCTGCAGCAGCACTTCCCAGGTGGGCGCCGGTTAAGCGCGTTGGTTCGCACAATATCTGCTGTCCAAGCTTCTGATCACTAGTTGCACTGCATGTATGCATGGCATGTTTTGTTTACTGCTTTGTAGAAACCGCATGCTGCCCTGCTTGACTGGGTAATCAGACAATTGAACGCAAGAAGACTGATGGAACATGGTAAGTCTCTTCAGTGTTGTGTTATGTAAATGTTATGCTTTGACATTGTGCATCAAAAGCATTTACTGCACTGCATTGACACATGCACATGTGTGCACTAGCAATCCCGCATCATGATTGCAACCATTGTACTGCTATAGGTGTCAAGCTGGTGGTATACAAGCACACAACTGGAGGAGTTGCTGCCACCATGACTGCGAGCAAGTCCATCATGGATTATGGAGTGATGGCCTCCAACACAGAGATCAAGGAGCAACTGCTTAAACACCGGGTAAGCCCTTAGATGGACCATATGCGCTAATGCAATGAATGCTTACATATGCTTCTTGTTGCTTTAGGGCCAGAGGAAGCAGCTTGAAGTGCAGCAAAATCATCATGAAAGAATGCACCCCGAGCAGTCAGCAAATTGCTAAAGACATGTGTTTGGGGCAGTGAGTGCTCCAGTATGGCATTCTGTTTATGGGTCTGTCATGGGCCGCTGTGTGAACTCCCTTACAGATTGGATATGCATACTGCGTGGTTGTTTAAGGAATGCACAACATGTGTACTGCTCAGGGGCTGGCACTCACTTGCTCTCTCTGTGTTGCTTGCGTCGCAGGAGTCCAGGACCACAGCCCAAGCGCCAGCACCAAGCGCTGGCCCATCTAACCCAAGCTACAGGCAGGAGGCGGCGGCAGCATGTGCAACAGTGCCAGCGGATTTTAGCATAGAGGCGAAGGCGGTGGTTGGCGCTATGCGGGAGCTGATAGGCAGCGGAGTGCCAGGCATGGTAGACCTCCCTGCTGTCATGGAGGCGAAGTTTGAAGAACAGCAGCTCACCACCCTCTATGGGGTAAAAATAGCAATGCAGGACCCAGAGATATACGACAAGAAGATGGCTTTGACATTGGAGCAGGTGGCACTAGTAATTGAATGCATTAAGCACGTGGCAGTAAAGGGTAATGTGAGTTGAGTGGGGTCCTTACAAGCTGCTGAGTTTGATCTGTTTTTTAAGGATGAAGCCTGCTCGGACGTCTCTTGCATGGGGTAGTCTATATATTGTACAAAGCTTACATTCAGTTGGCAAACCCTTCAGCACGCGTGCGGTACCTACATGATTGGCAGGTAGTAGTTGCTAGTTCCGTGTTGCAGGTCAGTCTAGATGTTGCAGGCCGTATGAGATCATACAGCTGATTGTTAATCTGTTGCAGATCTCTTGAACTATGTTCAGAAAGTTCGGTCACACATATGTAGCAGCTGCCCTAAAGTAAGGCAGTCGGCTTAGATCAGTTTTCCTTGCAGTAGCAGGGTCTAAGCAGACCGGAGGTCTTGGTCCATTATAGCATGGCATGCTTCGTTTACTACTCAGCCCTATATAGGGCACACTATGTATGAGATGGATCACTGCACAGCTTTCGGGTCGTGCAGCGCCCGGGGCACTAGAACTCCATGATCCAGTCTGTGAGTATCTGGAGAGCATAATCGAGACAACTAGGAGTCCAGACCGCTAGAGAACCAAGGCTGCTAGACGACGGTTCTCAAGACCGAAACCGATTACGTACGCATAAGTGCAAGCGCCCCGACCAGCAGCATGCTTTGTGACTGGTCAACCACTGGCTGGTCGTGTATTGCCCTTGCTGCCTTGCTGTTTTGGGGACAGCTTGAGGTGGGGGGCCCGTATGTCACTTTTTGCTATGGCATATCTTGGAATGCATTAATACGGGACACAATATGAGTGTGAAGCGGCCCCGGACTATTGTTCAGTATGAGCTCATCCCCATAGTTAGTCAATGTGGTGAGTGGGTCCTCTGTTACTTACATACGGGTTGGGTGAAGCAACTGACAGCCTGGGGATCTATCCCATGTTTGATGCTTCTAAGATGATGTGAATGGGGTATTGCAAAAAATCATGTCATGGATGCGGCCAGTCTGAGGCTGACTTTACATCACGATTGACTGAAGCACAAATTGCACCCGCCCGGTTTAATTGATGAATTAAACGTTGCAGCGCCGTAACTCAGCATTGCATGTACGCAGGCAGGTGCAGCCTAAGCAAAAGCCGCTTTGCAGCAATGCACAGCAGTCGCCGGTTCATTCAGCCTTGCAGCCGCTGTCTTTGCCCGAACTGGCGGCCAGTTTAACTTATTGCTCACACCTATGGTCACGGCCGGCACTTGCCGAGTACTCTAGCAGCCGGAGCCGGCAGTAGAGTAGCCTAACGCGGCAGAATGAGTCATCCAACGTTTGCAGGCGGGCTCAAGTGACCCACAAAGCATGCATGCAACGTAGATACTCAGCTGACATCCAATGCGGATCCAATATTCAGGGGCATAAATGTATCCAGGCTAGCTCCAGCATCTTCCCGTCATATCATGTTTTTTAGTGTAACTCAGACTGAGCGTGCACAGTAGCATGATATACATACATCCGGATTTCACTTAGCCTGAGCGCAGCTGCATACATTCCTGCTTGGAGGCAACAAGGCCACTACTTGTATCACCCTACCTGTAAACACCCTCACCATTGAATGTCACAATTACAGTAGGATGGCACGCACAGCATGAGCCAGCATGCATGCAGACATTCTAAGCTGAGCAAACCAAGGTGATAGTCTATGTATTTCACCTACTAGCCTCCTAGTCCTGCCAGACCCCCAATCTATGGATCTCATGGGTTACATAGTTATTGCAACAGCATACGCACAGCGAACCTTAGCATGACAATAACCTTTCCCAACATACACAGTAAAGATGTACGGTGCTCAAGACATCCCCGCACGTGCTGCACCTAGGGCTAAGGCTTGCCAAGCTGCCGCTTCTGCTGCCCGCTCCTCACTACTCTTGCCTTTTCTACTTTTCTTCCTTGAAGGAGCTTGGCATCTAGACCTGGGCCTCTCTGCTACACTACCAACACCAGCAGCTGTGACAGCCGCATCAGAAGTTGCGCCGCAGTCCCCACCCCCCATAGCATCATGACCCCCGCCGCTGCCCCTAGCATTACCTCCAGCGGGGCCACGCTCAGCAGCAGCAGCACTACTTCCAGCTGCTACAGCACGCTCAGCAGCAGTTCCACCATTGCCATCCCTACCACGCCCCACATTAACACCATCTACCTCGGCGCCAGCAGCAGCACCACTGCCGTTGCCCCTAACACCAGCTCCACCGCAACCACCCATACCAGTAGCACCACCGCTTCCACCCATAGCACCAGCACGACCGCAACAGCTGCCACCTCCAGCAGCAGCATTACTGCTGCCACCGCTACCCCTAGCATCACCACCTCCATCAGCCGCAGCACCAGCACCGCCACCACCCCTAGCAGCACTGCCGCCGCCGCCACCGACAGCACCAATCCCACCACCCCTAGCAGCACCGCCGCCGCCGCCACCGACAGCACCAATCCCACCACCCCTAGCAGCACCGCCGCCGCCGCCACCGACAGCACCAATCCCACCACCCCTAGCAGCACCGCCGCCGCCGCCACCGACAGCACCAATCCCACCACCCCTAGCAGCACCGCCGCCGCCGCCACCGACAGCACCAATCCCACCACCCCTAGCAGCACTGCCGCCGCCGCCACTGACAGCACCAATCCCACCACCCCTAGCAGCACCGCCGCCACCGACAGCACCGATCCCACCACCCGCAGCAGCAGGAGCATCTCTAACGCCACCGCCCGCAGCAGCAGCAGCATCCCTAAGGCCACCGCCGGCAGCAGCAGCAGCACCACCCCCACCGCCGCCACCCCCAGGAGCAGCAACACCACCATTGCCGTCACCCCTAGCATTGTGCTGTCCCCCAACAGCTGCGTCTAGAAACTCACCAAGATGCACCCTTCCCTTCTCCTTGAGGTCAAGGTAGTAGCGCTCAGCCTCCAGCAGAAGGGCTTGAAAACCCTCTGTTACGCTGTGGTCAAGTTGCAAGGGCTGCTGCTGCTGCTGTTGCTGTGAGCGGACATTGACAAGTGTGTATCCCCCATACGGCAACTCTTCCTGAGCAGAGGGAGCTGGGAAAGGCTGCTCCTCAACCAGCGCATGCCGCCTTGCAGTGATGGTGGCAATATGCTGCTCTATGCGCTGCATATACGTCTGCATCTCGCTTGACAGCAAGTTGAGCTCCTCTTGAAGCCTATTACGCTTGCAGAACAGCTCGCAGAGACGTATGGCATGCCGCACACCCACAGTTTGGAGGGTGGGATACAGCGCACCTGTGTTGCACAAAAAGGTACAACATGCATGAGATGACTGATAAACACGAGTCTCCAATGTACTATTTGTAACACATTGTAATATAGTACCAAAGGTACCCAGCACCAAAGGTACCCAGCACCAAAGGAAGACATACATTTTCTGGTGGTCCTTGCTTGGTACTTCCAGTACACTACACACACAAAGCAGCATAAGACACAGGCTAAGAAAAAGCAAAGCCACCTCTAATGCGTACAGTTGCAATGGCAACTGCTTTTCTGTTGATATGGCCAGCATTGCTGGCAATCCTAGCTTTTGAAGTGAATGGCAAGTCCCAACCCACAATCTATGCGCACCAGATACCAGCACCGGTATGCACGCCTTCTACTGCTTACCTGCTGCTCGATCCAGCCAGGGGAAAGGCATGTCTGTCTGAAAGACGGGATCAACTCCACCTAGACCGCCTGCTGAAGCCGACGGCTTTGGTGGGAAAGCAGCTTGCTCAATGGCTGCAGGATCTGCTGGGGCTCTTGGAGGAGTGCTGGTCGAGGCAGGCAGGAGGTCATTGTATTCCTTTATGACACCCTTGAGCCGCTTGAGAGCGGTCCTGGCTTGGCCAGATGTGCGTGTCTTCTGCTTGGCACCTTCTGCAAAGAAAAAGACATACCGATTGTGGTGCACAGTAAGCCGACTGCAGTGCAAACTGCTACAACTACGTGCTGGGATATCTATGAAATTGTAAACATGGCTTGAAGTCACCAAGCAGACGATATAGATGCCATGAGGACATGTTGAAGGAACCCAACCTCTATTGTGCGGTTGCCTCGCATGTCAAGCACATCCAATGGAAGGGTGTGAATCTCACGTAGATGATTTATTCACAAAGTTCACAGGAGACCGCCCTAGTAGCCCCAAATTGCAAGTCTGCCCAGCACCCAAGTGAAGCTCAAGAGAGCAAAGAATATGGGGCTTTGCCTTGGTAAGGGTCCCAACCAGCTACAGTCCGTTGTGTATGAGCACATTGCCTGACAGCTATCCCGACAGTTGGAAACGCCCCTGTGCTCACCTGCTGTCCGTTGTACTTGACAGTAAAGGCCATAGATGTGGGCCACCTCTGCTTCTATGACCCTTTCATAGTGCTGCAGCCGTTGCTCCACTACCTCAGCCATGCCGTCCTGAAGTGCGCCACCCTGATCAGGAAGGGGCAACCCCTGTGCCCTCAGCTTGCTCGCAATTTGCTGCAGCCTGGATCACAGCAGGATCAGGCCCCACAATTGCAGCAGATTAATCCCTGGCAAAAAGAGGGTGTACTTGCCCTGAAGCACTGATATCTACTGACCAAAACAAACAATTGCCTGAACGGTGACCACAGCACTCTTCTTGATATGAGCAGAAGGCTGAGCCTTTACAGGAGCAGTTTAATCCAATGCCGGGCCAAGTGTGAGTGGAGTCAGAAGTGACAGTACAACTGCTAAGCAAATAACTGAGGATCGACAGCTGGGGTTCCACAATGCCCCTGCTATCAATGTGCAATTCGGAAACCTTTTTCCCAAGTCACCTCACCTCTCCTGAAGCTTGGGGATGCTGGATACCAGGTCCTTGGCAGTTGTGTGCACCTCAGCTAGTTGCTTGTTGACAGGGGCACATATGAGCGCCTCCTGCTGGTTCCGCTTCTGCTCCTCAGCATTCACACCAACAAACATCTGCAGCCGCTGGGCTTGGTCCAACTCCAGCTTAGTAGTGATGTAGGTAATGATCATGTCGTCATGGCCACTGGCACACCGGTTCATCTCAGCTGCAACATGCACAACATGAAACATGCGGTTAGCAATGCCCTGCTTGAAAAGCACAATAGAGCACGGCTCAAGCACATGTAGGCAGTGCCACTACTTATAACAGGTACAGCAGAGGGGCAGCTACGTTGGCACCTGGTAGTCCAGTACGGTTAGGACATGAATGGAGAAGGGCAAGCATGCTTACAAAAGCTTATGAAATGTATCCATGAATAAAATTCAGCCTGGGATTGGCTGTGAGCTTGAAGCATGCAACTTTCATGCGAGAATGCACTATGAGAGCATTCTGCTACAAACCCAAGGAAAAATAGCAGCACACCTGCTGCTAGTTGCTTGAGCTCTGAAAGCATCCTATGGAATGTCGCATCAGAGACTACGAGGTTGTCCCGTGGAAAGATTGCACCAGCCTTGTCATCTAGTTGCAGCTCAGTCTGCTGCAGCTTCTTGGTCACATCAGCATGCCTACAGGGCACACAGACATGGTCCATCTCTAAGACGAAAAGTACTACGTGACAGGGCACAGAGACCCCAGGTTAGGCTACAAAAAGACTGAGCATTCTGTGACCACACTGCTGCCCAATTGGGCAACAATATAGTTTGACATAGTAAGAAGAGTTGTATACAGAAGGTACGCTTAGGTGTGCATGAACAATATGTGTATGGTGGGTACGTACTAGATCCATATGAGAGTGCAAATGTGACATGGTGACTTATTTTTCGTTATTGGTACCTTTTGGCTAGATAGGCAGCCATCCCCTGCCGCTTGGTCTCTGCCCAGTCTTCACCACTGTGGGTTAGGGTGTCCTCACTCTGCTCCAGTGCCATGGTCTTCACCATCTGAGCACGGGCGGACTCATGACTGAAATACAGCTCAGCCTGTTCGCCGACACCGTAAGCACTGCCATCTCGATACAGCCCACTATACAGTATCTGCAGCACAGTAGCGGACAGGACAAGCATTGAACATGCACTGTAAACACTCACCATGCATTAATGAATTGATCCACTGATTTATTGCTTAATCGATTAATGGACTGAATCATTCGGAATGATGGAGAGTCGTACAGCTAGAACAGAACTGGCCTTAGGCAGCAGCAGTTACCTGACACCAGAGGGAATGTCCTCGCCCATGTACTTCAGCCAAGACATGCTGGGCAGTGCAGGGTTGTCCAAAGACCTCCTTTGCTAGCCCAGCCCCAGGATGCTCTGCAGTGCAACTAGCCACTTTGCTTGCTGCATTGGGGAGCCATGTGCTGTGCTTGCAGCCTATGTCCTGGTAGATGAACTTGACGCCAGCACGGTAGAACTTCTTTCCACAAAGGAAAGCTGCATAGGCGTACTTCTCGCCAGTTCGGATCATGTTCACCGCAGCCTGTGGGATAACGTGCCTGCAAACACCTGCACAAACCAAGAGGTGATCTCAGCACATAAACCCCTACACCTACAAGCAGCAGCCCTCCACAATGCATCTTCTGCTGAAGGAACTCAAGCTGTTCTCACCAAAGACCCTCCCAGTGCACAGTTTGCTGCCCCCTTTGACAGCTGCACCAGCACTTGTAGCTGCTCTCCACAAGCCGCCGCATCTGGCATCAACCTACAGAGATGACAAAGTAAGCGCTGCTAAATGCAGACCCTTTGCATGCCACTTGAATTGCACTGAGTTGGCAACAAGCCACATGGAGCATACCTGCCCTGAGGAGCCTGTAGCAATGTCCACAAACTCCACGACACGCTGCACATCTTCATCAGCATAGAAGAGCTCTCCACGGGTTGTGGGCTGGCTGAGGCCTTGTCCCTGTTTCCTGTCCCACACAAACAGCTTGTGGTTCCCATCAATGTGGACAGCATGAGGAGAATCCCCACACGCAAGGCAATCAAGGCTTCTTATGTCCATTGCCTGTTGCAATCTCGCCATGCGCGCAAGCCTGAACTCATTGTAGGCCTTCTGGAAAGACGCACCATCAATGCTCCCCCCCTGCACCATAGAGGTTAAATCAATGGATCAATTGTGTACCATGGCCTACCATTGGATGCGGGACATGCTTACCTTCCCACCATACTGCAGGTCACCAGCAGCCACCGTGGTCAGGAAGGCACCCCTGCTGACCCTTGGAGCCTTGGCTGTCAGTGCTTGGTATTGGAGAAGCAGCCGCTCATCTATGACTCGGCAGATCTGAGATAGAATGCCATGGCAGCTGTAAGAGGCTGGGAGAAGGATTGCTTAGCATTAGCTTAAGATAGACTCAACCTAACCTTTGTTACTGATGTGGGCCACAGTCCAATGCTAACAAACTCCTCAATGCCCTGCCACATCACGTGTCCACAGCCGACGCAGCCATATCCTGCCTTGAAGAAGTCAAGCTGCCCTGCAGATGTGGACGCAAACAATGTCAAGTGTGCACATGAATGAAACGGTGCCAGTAGATTAAGCAATAGAATCTTGTACTCTCAACAGAATGGCTTACAAGGCTCACAAGCTACAGACACTTCCCATTAAGTAGCCTGCATAGGTATAAAACAGCATGCAGGCCCAGGCCAGGACTACCTACCATGAAGGACATGCTTAAGTGGCTTATAAGCACTGGGCAGAGAAGCCCATGAAGTGCCCTTGCAGCAGCTACATATCGTGCCAGGCATCAAAGGAACTGGGAAGTACAGGCCTGGCAGCACAATGAGGAGATCAACTCGTTAGCAAGAGACGAACACGTGTTAACAAGCTGGCATGCGGTATTGATTGCAACTTACACCTCTGCTCGCGAGCACCGGCTGCTGTGATAAAGGTGGTAGGAGGCAGACTCTCATAGAAGCCATGACCCCAGGTTTGCCTTCTGTGAAAGTGCGCATAGGTATGCTGCTTGACATCACAGTCATAGCAAAGGAGCGTTTGGCAACCCTGCAGGAATGGGCCTATCAGCATGTGTGTCCATAATTGCAGCTGAAGTTTCAAGGTACTGTAAGGTTACCGAGCAATCCAGGCATCTGGTGACTGCCAGATGGCTACTCTCAGCCCCACAACAGCTGCACATGCTGTTTGGAGGTGGCACAGCATACCTAGCAACGTACGCTGCAAAAGTAGGGGGCCGTTTTTCTCTGTAAGAAGTCTGTAACCGTTGCTGCTTTTGGACGTGACTGCTAGCGCCTCCTGTGTGCTGAGTGTGAGGCTGACCTCCCAGTGCCTCTGCAGCAAGGGCAATCTCTGCAGCGAGGATCTCGTCCTCAAGCTCCTGCTGCTGCTGCTGGTGCTGCCAGCTGTAATGTTCTGGATCATTACTAGGTTCTGGCAGCTGTTCAAGCATGTTGGGACCTTGGAGCTCGGCTGATTGTGATTGCTGCTGCAAATGCTCTCTATCAAGTGCATCTTGCTGCTGCTGCTGCTGCTGCTGCTGCTGCTGATGGCAGCCTGCCTGCTGTGGCAACCTGCTCGATTGCGCTGCTCGTCTACGGGGCAGGCTTGTACGACTTGAACGTTCGTTCGGAACGCGCCCAAGGCTTGCTTTCTGGAGCCGTGTAGGTCCTCGTCCACGCTGGGCGTCTGCATGCTCAAGCTGTGGGGCTTCACCCTGCAGATCGAGAAGCTGCGCTTCGCCGAATATAAGGGCCTCAATATCATCGAGCTGTGTGTCCATGGTGGTTGGATTGAGGCTTGTAGCCGTAACTTTTGGGAAAGGAATGCACACGGCATGGCCCGGTTGTGCGACTATTTCCTGCACTTCCGTGCCTTTTAATACTATTGCCAGTTGCAACAGAGCTTCTTAAAGCGAGTAGTAATTGGAACAGTTAATCATGGCCTGTAGACGTAGAGCAGTCTACTAGTCCTGGCGCATGGAACCAGTTTAGGTATTTGCATTTGCTCGTTGGGCACACGTAGGGAACACCTCTACTAAGCGACACATGTTTGCATATGGTCGTGAACGTGAGGCATGCTCGGATTGAAGTGTAGCTTGAAACCTCCCTGGGGCACCACCCAAATCCACCCCCAAATCAGCTGTCGATCGTCCATTTCCATGTTGTGTGCGCATTAGGGTATTGCGCACCCATTCTGGTGAGTGCCCAGGCTGCTACAGTGACACTAGTGACCTCAGCCAGGTCATCCGAAAGACTTGCAGCAATCTTATCTGCTGGTGGTGCCTCTAGGTTCTTGCCTTTCTAGTTGAAACCTTCAGTTCGTATGAGGGTTGCTGCTGGGATACGCCGAATTGTCAGTTTGCTGTTTACGGTGCCTACGTTTTTTGCAACATGGCTCCACTAGAGGGTTGCGGGACGAAGCGCAGGATGAGCAACTCAACCAATGCTGGGCGTCGGGTTAAACGTGAGAAGATGGCATTTGTGGACCTGGGTGCTCAGGTGAGCCCTGCTGGTTCAGATTTTGCCTCAAGCCGTTGGTACATCAGTCCTGTCTGTTTACCTCGGCTTCCGTCCCGTGGCCAGCATGCAATTGGCCAATGCCGAGGAGGTCCTTGTGGTCTTACTAATGCAATATACTGGCCAGCTGTCCTGCATGGTAGTCTGCAAACGTCCCCAGCTTCTCAATATGGTAGATTCAGCCGCTCCTACGGGCTGGTGTCGCTGACAAATTCAGAATGCCGCTGCGCCTCCAGGCCTGCGTGGAATGATGGTCTGAATACTTGAGGAAACCCTGCATCATGTGCAAACATTGTCCTGGCTTTGCTTTGTGTAATTGGGAGCCCGCGTCTTCGTCTTAACGTTGTTGCATGTGTGCCGGTGACAGGTCCTGCCTAGTCAGGAGAGTCCATTGGAGTTTCCAGTACTGGCAGCTGCAGCAGAGCAGGCCGAATCTTTGCAGTTCTGGAACTGTCACTCAGTTGGTCAGGCTGGCACAGAAGCCAAACGTGCCGCTGAGCGGCCCAGCATCAGCGAAGCAGCAACGGAAAACATTTCACTGAACACATGGGCAGCGCAGGTGCGATACAGACTCTGAATTGTTCGTGTATCTGCGGAAAGCTTGCTGATCCAAGCATCCTTTGCTTGCAGGGGCGTGGTCTGGGGTTGAACTCCCACGAGCCAGTGTGCAGCTTGCAGCAGTGGGTAGCCATCGATGTGGATCAGCAGTACAGCAGGTAAGCACAGCTATGCTTCGATCCATGGTGTTGCATCGCGTTTGGAAGTAGCATATTCTTGTGGGATGGCCCTGGGTGTTGCCGTAGCTGCCAGTCGCCATTCTGCGTACCGAAGGTCACGTAAAGCAGTACCTCTCCATGCGTTGCCCCTTAGGTTGTCGAACCATATGCTGGAGCTGGAGGAGGATGTTGCTGATACTGCTACGAGCAGTTCTGGCGGCGACAGCGACTCTGGCTCGTACGGCAGTGTGCAGGCTGGCAGCGGTGAGGAGGGCAGCCTGGACTCCAGGCGGGATTTCCCGTCGTCCTCGGACGCGTTCAGCTTCGGGTTCCTTGCGAACAGCGAGCAGCAGGCGGAGCCGCTGCAAGTTCTTGCCAGCAGCGTAATCAGCTCAGTCTGGCCCTTCTGTAGCGCTGGAGCCCTTCCTACTGCAACCACAGCTGCAGCAGAGGTTCTGGCTGCTTAAGCTTCTGGATGTGTAGCTTTTGTCATGGGGTGTATGCAAGGAGGTTGCAGATCACCTCCACACTGTTGCATGAGCTCCCTGACCACGCAGTTGAATCAATGAGACCAGGCGGCAAACTTGCCTTTCCTGAAGCTGCCACCGCAGCAATAAGTACTGTTGAATTTACTCCCATACTTGCACTTAATCAGAAAGATTCATTTTAAAGCTGATGGCTCGCCACTGGCAGCAACAGTACCTGGCAGCAGTAGCTAGCAGAGGAGGCTGAGAGGAGAGAGTCAATGAGTGGGTTTCATTCACAGCATGCCAGGATGCTGTTCAGCGATTGAACAGCTGGTTTTAGGCAATGCGAGGAGAGCAGCAGCGGGTCATTGGGGAGCAGATGGGGTGTCTTGTCGTGTTGCTGCCCTTCTGCAGCCCCTGTCGGCAACTGCACCTACAGCAGATCAGGCGTGAAAGCACTATGGAGAGATAGTCGGAGTGAGTGGCAGACAGAGGCAGCAGCGGCGGCAGTTGTGTAAAGGGCATTACTTCTACCAGCTGGCACTGGCTTCAGACCGGCAAAATTAATGGAGGTTTTTTGGCAATGGTATTGGTTTGATCAGGCTGTGGCCTCTTGCTTGAGTAGCAGCGGACTGTTTGTAGTAGTGAGGGAATGCAGGAGCTGAAAAGAGCCCCTCCTGTGAGGCGTGGCTTAGGTGTCCTTACAGACGGCTTTGCAATCGACAGTGCTGTTCAGATCTGGGTGGTTAGTTGGACCTGTGAGCAATAATATGCATTCGGCTTTGAGAGGGCTGTTACGCACCTCGCCAATACGCATACATACATGCCTTCAGTCACAGTTACGTATCCATCAGCCGTAGTTTCCTGCCACAGGGCCATGCCTTGGGGTTGCCCAAAGCAGCTGAGGGGAGTGGTATCATACATGAGTGCCGATGGCTTGAGAAGGTGAAGCAATGACTGGAGCCATGTGCAGCTAAGCGTTTGGGAGCGTGTGTATTGGCTTTGTCCTGAGTGACCGCACTCCACATTCACGTTGAATATGTTCTGGTCAATGTGTCCCCGTCTGGGAAATGTGTAGACTTAATTGATGGTCTGTCATTGGTTGGACCCTCATGTAAGTTGCACGTACCCTTTGGATAGAGTTTGGCCTGATCACGAGAGTGTAGGTTGCAGGGACCTCCTTAGCAGCTGGGCTGTAGGGTTCGCATGGGGTTTGGCTGAGGGATCGTGTGTGGGAGAGTGCGTGCTTGCAAAGCTTGGGAGTGGCTCTGGGGTGCTATGTTAGGAGATTAGGAGCAATGGGAGTTGGCATGAGCAGGGAAGATGCCCCATCAGGGCTGGGTTTGGGGGAGGGGGGAGTGCGCGGGAAGGTGTGTTGTTATACCAAGCAGACTGCGGGCAGTTGTTATGGTTGTATCACAGGCATGTTTGATAGGCCTGTTCTTTATGATGACAATGTGGGGTCATTTTACTTTGTGCTAAGAGTACTTTGTGCTAAGAGAATGCTGCAGATTTCTGCCTTGCCAGATCACAGCAGTTGGTAGAGTTTCAGACTGGGGCATGTTTGATGTGGTGAATCATGCTCGAGCCCCCGGCATGCGATTAGCTGATATTGTGAAAGTGCATGTGGGGATAGGTATGTGTGAAAGCTGGGGCCCGTGTGTATGTGCATTTATTACTCAACATTTTCAGTCTTCCTCTGCGTGCTCTGGGTTGGGAGGAGCTGAAACAATGCAGGTAGTCTGATGTGTATCTGGCAGTATGTATGTGTCAGTGAGCGTGTCGTATGTTTAGGCAGCAACGGCTGTGTTCTCCAAGCCTTTGAAAGCGCATCTTCTATGAGAGCAGCTTGTGGGTCTGTATGTTGCCCTGTAGGCGGCTGTTGTCACTATGCCATTATGGTATCCTGCACATGATTCAGGAGAACCATGTGGTGTTTGCCAAAGCTCTGCATGGGGTTCAGAGGCATGTGTATTAGCCTGACATGGGTGGACGGGTACAGGGGATGTACCGGGTTCGTGTAGCGCTGCACTAGCCTAAGGGCAGGGTTTACATAGATTGTGTATAGTACGAGTTTTGTGTCAAACGTGTATGATTCGCAGTGACATGCGGTATGAAATGAAATCAATGTATGGGTATCTGCCCCCAATGCTTCAAGCTCCATACATGTCCTGTCAATGCAGTGTTCACTCAATTGCAGGCTGAGTACATCTGAGTTGAAGCACATGCAGAAACTCATTAAGACACAGCATCCGATGCCTCTGTGGATTGGTGCAGTGGGCATTTCTGGGTTTACGTGCGGTATACGGTACAATTCAACTTTCTCCTGCAGTCATGGAGCACGGGTTTAATAGTTGGTGGCTGTTTATATGCCACAGTTTTGTGTTGCGGGTTTAATTTGTTGCTGGCAAAAAGAAAAACGAAAAAAGCTGTTGGTGGCCAAGCAGTACTGGCAGTTTTGGTTTCTTCGGGTGCTGATTGAAGGCTTGGTCAGACATTGGCAAAAGGGTGGGAGGGGTGCTTATGTCTATATGATCTGTGACAGTGCGTGGTCTGCTGCTACTGCACTTTCTGAGCCTATTGCTCATGTCTGGATTTAAGAACGGACGTCTGTGCTGCGTATCCATCCATGACACAAAGATATATTCAAGGTGTGGTAAGGGGTGGTTGCCATATGACGTGCTGCGTAGTGCATTGTCATTATGATCAACTTTTGCAGTCCTCCTCTGGTGGTTTTGCAGCCGGCGTGTGGGTGCAGGCTGGTTTGGTGCTGAACAAACACAATTTGAGGGTGCTGAATAGGGGCACCAAGAATGGTGTTCTGCTCCTGGGATGGAATGTCACTAGACTGTCTGTGTGCCTTCCCTAAGCGGGTCCATTGGGTGAGGCTGGTGTGGTAGATGAGGTCAGGCGGACCCTGTGCTCAGCAAGTACATGCAGGGGATATGTGTAAGCAATTGGGTTCATTTGGCCTCCATTTGGCACAGTAATGTGTTTGGTCGGTTCGATCCAGCAACCCTCTCGCAGTAGCCACAGCTTGAATCTGTCTGTTTGTTAATGTGCCAATGAGCAGGGAGGGTATTTCCTGCCTGGTCTATAGTAGCAGCTGTGGCGGTTATGCAGGGGCCCATTGCCATTGCTCTCCAAGCAAGTTGCAGGTTCACTTGGCCAATCATCCTTTTGGGAGCTATATGCCATGACTTGGAGTGCAAAGTGTTACCAGGACAATGTGTTACCAATCAGTCTCCTGCTGGTGATTTGTTTGCTGGTGCTACTATTTGCCGTGTCCGTAGTTGGATGTCTGCTTGGGTATTCCTCTTGCTTGGTGGTATGGATTCCATTGTTTTTGGACCCATCCGATGGTGCGTTTGGTCGTTTCGACTTAGCAGCCCTTTGCGGTTGCCGCACCTTCAATTTTTTTGTTTGTTTGTTTACCAGGACCTGAATATGTTGTGCATAGCTGTACGGTATGCAGACAGTACCAATTTGGACGTATATGCATGTGGATGCATGTTAAGGCGTGGGTGCCTGGGCTGAGAAAAAACAAAACAAAACAAAAATTTAAGGTGCATCAGTTGCTTTGGGATCATGATGAATGTGCAGTTTGTACATACCGTCTGCAATGCAGCTGCAAGGGCTCCTCGTGGCATATATAAACAAACAAACAAAAATTTAAGGTGCGGCAACCGCAAAGGGCTGCGGTGGTCTCTCTCTCTCTCTCATGTGCACAGTCGCATTGCTGTGCTGCTGGAGGGGTTTGGTGTGATACTATCTCGTGCTTGGCTGATGACTCTGGCCTCTGTGTGCTTTTCTGCACTTTCACTTTGCCGATGGGTTGATTGCAACAGTGTCTGGCTGGATCTGCTGGTTGCATTGCCGTGTCATTGGCGGCACAATTCAGGAGAGGTATAACTGAATTGAGGTGTGGGAACCTTCTTGCGGTTGCCACAGCTTAATATTTTCGTTTGTTTATTGCCGCCTCTGGCTGCAGCAGCACTACTTGGTATGGTCAACCGGGCTCGGGCATTTGTTGGGTGCTGCTGAGAGTATGCTTGCTGGAGCAGGATCTGCTGAGTATGGTTGCGAATAATCGGCATGGATGCTGTTTGCACAATAGTCCTGCAGAACAGCAATTGCCCCTTCCATCAGCAAGGCCGTCCAAGGGGCATGGTGGGTCTGTTGAGCATGTTGGGGCTCGTGTTGAGCAGCATTGGCCAGGAGGACATTTTTACTGTTTGCGTGGTAGCGTCCCCAATATATCTGCTGCGCATGCGGCATCCTGCCGCGAAGAATGTCTGTGCTTCGTGGGCAGACACGCTGGCCAGAATAGAAAGCGTGTCCGTAATGTGAATGGACTTTGGCCAGGTAAGGCACCTGGCTTAAACGTCCAAGCCGCTATGGCATGGAGAGGGTCTCCTCTTTTTTTGGATGGCAAGCGTCTGAGCTAACACAGCTGCTTTGGGGCAAACTGCTGGCGTGCTTGCAGTGCCAGGACGCATCAACCGCGGTAGCAGCTGAGGGATGTCACCACCAAGTGGGTACGGTAGCAGGCACCACGCCTTTGCATCCCCTGCTACTGGTATGTAGTCAAGCTTCTCATGCGCTGAGAGTTTGAGACACGTCGGAGGTAACTTTCGTCTCACCCTGCACCACCATTTGCCTTGCACCCCGCCTGTACTAGCATCTGAAGCGGATTGACGGATCCTATAGCCCATTAACTCAGCACGAGAGTGCGCGATGCTGCCACTTGCTCGATGCGTTTCTGTAGCAACTTGTCTAGGCCCCCGCGCATCCACCTCGCATATCCACCCCAGCTGCCAGACCGTTACAGATCTTAGCTTCATACATGGGTCGGTTTTTCAAGGCTAAGGCGTAATTGCTAAAGGTTGGTGCATACTGTCCGCCTGTGTTGCGTTACCATACTTTGGGGAGTGTGCAATGGCTGAGGCGGTAGGGACACCTGCCACCGACAAACAGTCTGCTGGATCTGAAAATGGCACCTTGATCTTATTGGTTGTTGGCGTGGCCTTAGTCGTGCTCTTGGCAGTTCTCCCTTGGTCAGTCCTTGCAGCGGTAGCTTTGGGAGTTGGTGGCATTCTCTGGCACTCTTCGAAGGAAGATGCTGCAGCACCATTAGGAGATGCATCGTCTGCTGGTGGAGACGCCAAGGCGGAGAAGAAGGATGATCAGGTGGGCTTACTTCTATCTGGGCTGAAGGGATATGAGTAAGCCGAATAGCCAAGGGCCAGAATGGGTAGTTCCAGCAGAATCATCCCAGATATACGAGGCCTGGCGTCACAAGGATACCAGGATGCGCAGCCTTTGGTTATAATCGAGCGCAGGGAGGCAACCCCTACGTCACCCCCACGAGGAGGGTCACCAATGTTTGCGCAGTGGCGTAATGTAGGGCTGGGTATACATGTTTCGGCTGCAGCCCAATGCGGCCTCATCAGTACCCTTTAGTGAATGAACCTCAAGCACAGCTGCCTTAATAGCTCGTCCAGAACACATAGAACTAGGCCTTTGCTCCAGCAAACTGGAATGCCACGTCAGCTATGCCCCACTGCTGACGCACAACTGCATGCTGCTGCTAACGCTGCTGCCACAAGCTGCGACCATCATGGAGGAATTCACTTCGAATTGGGGATCGATCCCGAAGCCAGACTGCTGCTGACGCTGCACAAGCTCCACCACGTAGGCATTGCCGACTTGCTCGCATGGTATGACGAGTGCCAGCAATGTTCGGGCAACCAGCGGCCAAGCTGCCCTATTGCATCGTCCAGCTTGCAAAAAGACTGCCCAAAAACTACGCCGAGCTTGGCCAGAATTTTGAATAATGATTTCCAGCGGCCTTATCAGGGGCTGGCCGCCTCAGAGACTGTTCCGTAACGAGATCAATACCAGCGTCCAAAAAAAAAATATTAGCTTGTAGCCCACAACAGCCCTGTACCGACCAACCATACAGGGGAAATGCCCCACTAAAAGAATTACCCTTTATGGATGCAATTAAGCAGCATGCCTGTCTTCAGCCCAATCACTTACCCAGAAGCGACCAAACCCGACTACAATATAGCTGCCCCATGTGCATCCAACACCAAGGCTCCGACCCCCACCTGCAACTGATGCAGCTGCACCTGCACCTCGCCCAAAGGGCCCAACACCCCTCCCTCATGCTCCAGCACACCACCAAGACCTACTGCTCCCCATCCCTCCCCCAGCCCCAAACCATCCAACCTCCTTCCCCCCAACCAACCCCCCTTTCTCCCTCCATACGCGCCACCTACCCCACCCTCAACCCCACCACCCCCCGCAACAGGCCCACTTGTTCCTATCGGCTGCAGTGGCATGATCTGTGCCAAAGAGCGGCCCGTCCCATGCACTACAACCTCCAGCTTAGGTCCCTTAACTTTGGTCAAGAGCAGCTGACTGTCTCTGCTGAAGCTTTGACCCTCGGTCAAACGATGGACCTCAAGTGCCGCCAGGGAAGGGCCAGCTGCTATAGCCATGAGCACAGCCACTGAAGCTCTGCTACATCCGTCAACCCAGAGGTACTGCAGGTTGAAGAAGCCAGGCAGTAGAGCAAGGCCCTGCTCACTGAGTTGGTTACAGTCCTGTAGACACAACAGAAGAAAAAACTGGCTCAGCCACAGTGCTTTTTCTGGGCAATAACTGGAGGCCGTTATCACAACTCATGGTGCCAGAAAGTAAGGCACATCCAGAATTCCAGTACCACCACTGCTGAACCTCTGCTACGTACTGCCACAACAACACACACTGCGATTTAGGACTTGCATGCAATGTTACGATGGATTTCACTCCCCATACACCCACCCCTAATGCCATCCAGGCACCTTTAGTCCCCTGGGCTTCCAGCCCCATGCACTAGGTTCAACCCTGCCAAGCCCCCCCGGTCTGGTTCCCGTTTCTTGTCCAAAGCCCCTCCTTCCCCTTTCCTGCCACCCTGGCAAATGCAGCCAGCCCTCCTGTCTCAATCAATCAATCAAAACGCAAGACCAGTAATGCCAATGGCCAAACAAACCTAGGCCACAAACACAAGGCTCCTGATCACAATCACGAAGCCACACAACCGATGGTGGATTTACCACACACAAGCTGAGGCTAGATGCAACGGCGTGCACACCAAGGGGAAACAAACAAACACCACCACTAAAACCCAAAACCTGCTCCACTTCCATCACACATGGGTGGCGGGGAGGCAGCAGGATCAAGCACCACCCTAGTAGGGGCTGGAGGTGGCTCCCACCACCTAGGTACTGGTGAACAACCAGCCTCCCAACCACTGAAAGGCACCACATAGCGCTCCACATGCTTATCATGATATTGATCAATAGCTTGCTTAGTGCGCCTTCTACACCTCACTAAACGTTGGCTTTCCCAAGGGTGCGTAAGATCCCACAACCTCTTCCTCCAAGCACTCTTAATCTGACATGAAGCCTCCCAACTCCCCTCATCTTGACCAAGCACCTTCAGATCAGCACACAAGCATTTCTCCCAGGTATGGCGAGGCCTACCCACTGGCCTCGTCATGTCACCATGTAATGAAGAGAACAACGCAATATGCGGCAACCTGCCCTCCTCCATGCGGCCCACATGCCCCAGCCACCTCAGCCTATTTGCTGTGATGTATGCTGACAAGGTGGCTACCCCACATGATTTCCTGATATGCTCATTGGTGTGCCGATCTGACAGCCTGGCCCCCAGGATGCTCCTAAGGCAGCTAGAGTGCACCCGCTCAAGCTTTTGCGATTGCACTTTGGTCAGGGACCAACACTCACTCCCGAACAGCAGAATTGGCAACACATATGCCTTAGACCACTTCACCTTCGTAGCCAATGACAGATGCTTGGTACCCCACATCTTTTCAAACTGCTTAAACCTCCCCACAGCCTTACCCCTCCTGATATTCAACTCCACATCCAACCTGCCATCAGTCACAAGCACACTTCCCAAGTACTTGAACTGTGACACCTCTTTTACCACACCCTCACTGATAACCACCTCTGGTCCTTGCTGCACTGGCACATCCCCCTCCTTCCAATCCTTGTCAATGGACAGGATCTCAGTCTTGCTTGCATTGATGCGCAACCCAAGACTAGCGGCAACCTTGTCCATCACTTGCAGCATGACCACCAACTCCTCCCTGCTGGGACTTAGCAACACCATATCATCTGCATACAGCAGAACAGACAACAGCTCCACACACCCACCACTACCACACCCATCACGCTCAAGTTTCCCATCTGCATGATAGGCTAGCTTCACCCCACATCCCTCCGGCATCTGAGCCATTGCCTGCCGAACCACAAAGTCCATGTAGATGTTGAACAGCAAGGGAGCAATGACACATCCCTGCCGCACCCCGCCATGCACGTCAAACCACTCAGACACCACACCACCCATCCTAACAGCAGCCTGTGTGCCAGTATGCAAGTCCATCAGCAACTCTATCAGCTTTGTGTGTACCCCGTACACACGCAGGATGCGCCATAGCGTGTCTCGCGGTACAGAATCATATGCCTTACGCAAATCCACAATAGCCATGAATAGAGGCTGATTGAATGCTACAGACTTAGAGATGACCTGGCGTATGGTGAACAGAGCATCAGTGAGGCCCCTCCCCTTCCTAAAAGCAGACTGGCTCCTGTCTGCATATACCAAGGGCGATATGTTTCCTCCCTCCCCACTCCAGAAATCCGCCCTGCCGCTTTGCCCGCCTTTGCCACTCTAGATACCCCTGCCCCACCTCCTCCGGTCTCATCCACCTTGTTTGACCCCTTGCCATAGCAAGCTGTCAAAATAAGAGAGAGGTGGAACAAACAAAAACCAAAACATAAACAAAAACAGCCCTTGCCATACACCCCGTAACTGCGGCCCGCCCTTCCCAGCTTGCTCCTGCCATCTTGCACCACAGTGCCTGTTGTGTTTTTCACATTTTCCTATATTACACCCCAGGCCTCTATGCCGCAGCCCCTCGAACCTGCAATGCAAGCACCCTTCCCACCATTCCCGCAGCTGCGTCTTCCCCGCCCTGGTGTCGTTGCTTGGCTGCATGCTGCTTCATTGCACCCCTTTTGCCAATAGGGCCAGCATGTTCAGTGGCCACCTTCCCAACCCCCTTCGCCGCTGGACTATACACTCAACCCCCCCCCCCTCTCCATTACCCAGGCCCATTGCTACTTCCCCTTCCCCCACCCGCATTTACAGCCCCGCCACTCCCATGCTCCCAGACCCTCTTGCCTGGCCTCCGAGCACCTCCTGCCATCTCCTTTCGACTTCACGCTGCCTTTGAATGGCCCCCAACCCCCTCTCCCCACCCCCACCCCCCTTTCACACCCCCCCCCCCCTTCCCTATGCTCCCCTCCCGTCCTCACCTGCAGTCCCAGCACCTCCAGTCCCCTGGCTCCTGCCACAAGAGCCGCCATGGCATCATCAGTCAAACTGGGGATAGCACACAACTGCAGCACCTGGAAACAGCAGATGCATCACAGACACGAATCAAGAAACAGCCAGCCAAATCAAGCTCGGGTTAAGTACACTCTGCTGCGATAAGGAAACGGCAGAGTTGCCCGTATTAGGCCTGCACAGCCGTAAGTCATTGGGAGCAATACACCGTACATAACACATAACTCGCGCTATTTATCAGTCCCCTCCATATCTGCCAAACCCAGTACAAACTGAGGATGTAGGTTCAGTCTAGGTCAGCGGTGGACATACTGGTGCTGTTGGTGGTTGCTGGACAGCAGAGAAGGGCGTCCACGAAAGATACCGGGGCATGTCTTTGTATGCAATCGCTCTAACTTGCCTTACAAACTCAAGCATGGCCTCTCTAATGCTCCTGCACCGCAGGTTTACAGCCAACCCCCTATATTTTGTTCCACCTCGCTGTTCTTTGTGGCAGCTTGAGGTGCGGGGCCTATGGCACTTTTTGCTATGGCATATCATGGAATGTAATATATGAACTACCTGCAACAGCAGCAGCGTACTGGCTCTGACTCTGTTTAACTCACTCGGGCCGCTGTCAGCAACAGCAACAAGACAGTACCAAGGCTAGTGCAGCAACCACATGGGAGCAGCAAAGGACCACAAGAAAGCAACCTAGACCCCAAACCCCAGAGTTTAAGATGAAACCCTCCTTACCTGCAGCCGCGGTAGCCGACTGGCCACGCTCACTAGCCGCTCAGCGCTCAAGTGTGTGCCGTCCAGCAGTGTGAGCTCTGTGAGCCTGGTAAGGTAGGTGAGCGCACCCAAGCCCTGGTCTGTGATGGGCTCACATGCCAACCCCAGGCGGGACAGAAAGCTGTGACCCGTCAGCGCCCTGGACAAGAAAACCACAAGTGGCAGCAGCAGCAAAGGGCACAAAATAAGTTGGGTCCACTCTTTTGCTGGGTTCATCCTTTTGTGGGGTTTTCTCAAGCTGCAGCATTGCTTGCAAAAGAGAACCATGCACGAGCAGGCACATGCTCAGATAAACACCTCTTCAGAGTGCAAGGGATCTGCTTGAGCAATATTGCTAGAGGTTTACTGGATTCCAACCCCTACCGGTACACCACTCTGTCTCTAATATCTCTACATTGAAGTCCAAGAATACTGGTACAATTAGCAAGATGGTATGTGAAGGCGTTATTGACTCGGCTGCAACAATACGTGCATTTGGTACATTGTACTGTAGGAGAGCTTGAAGCTGGTTTGTATAAAACATTGAAAGAATCTTCCCTAAGAGCTACCTATCTTTGATGTAAGCTAGGCAACCTGCACTGCACCTAGCACAACTTTGTGCAATATGAGAGAAGCAACAAACCTGAAGGCAATCTGTGCATGACCCGGGACACTACACCAACGCTATTGCTTGGCTGACAACACACAGCGACCTGCCCTAATTCTGGATTGCCCAGCTTCTCACTGCTATATAGCACCCACCTGGTAACCCCAGAGTCACTTGCCCCCACCGTCACCACCAGGCTGCTCAAACGAGGTGCCAATTGGCTGAGCTGCGGCGTGTTGGAAGTAAGGCGGGACAAGCCCAGCTGACTCAGCACCGGCAGCTGACCATGATACCCTGGGGGCACCACAAAAAGGAGGTAATTATGGACACCAACAAACTCAAGGGGGTAAGGCTTCATGCTTATCCAGCGTGCTCTGCTGACGGGGCTACTGCCTCATGATTGGCTTGATCAGGAGCACGTTAATCTGGCAGGAGGAGCAGTAAGGTGCTGGTACTCCATGAGAACAACATAACAGGACAAGCAGATGGTACATGTAGCAGGCGCACGGAGGTTTGGCCAGCAGTAAAAGCCACCTTTGTTACTTGTTAAACAACAAGGTTTGCTCTGTACGCACAACCTTCTGAGTTTCAGGACAGTGGTATACCACAGTCTAGCAGCTGCTGCAAAGACAAGTGCCTCAACTGTTGCCTCATCCCAATCCAAGAGTAAGATGTTAGTGTCTATTCACCAACAACGTGGCTACTTGAGCGACCCCTCTAACTGAACCTACCCTCTGGTATGCAAACATTGCTTTGCGATCTCATCCCGCTTTGCAAACCCACTGCTCTCCACCTATTGTATGCCCTAAACCGACAAAACACCACCAGCTCTAGTCTGCTTCCTGAGTACTTTAACGCACCATGACCATCTTAACAGCCTGTTACAAACCTTCTTCTGATGACCAACCAGCAACCCATCTGGCCCACATCCTCAGCGCCAAGAACGTCAGCACTTGTAACTCAAATACTGTTACCCAGAGGTTTTTCCAGGGATGCATCGGGCCTCACCTGATGGTGCTGTGCTAATGCTCTCCGCCTCCAGCACCTGCAGTGTTGCCCCACACCCAGTCATGAGGCAGGTCAGCCCGGACTCTGTGATGGCCAAGCTGCTGCGTAACACCACCAGGCGGTGCAGACAGGAGATGTGCTGACAGCAAGACTCCGTGAGGCGCTGGCAACCCTGAGAACAACATGGCAGCAGCAACACTTAGGGAGATACAGATGGAGGCTTGACTCACCCACAGAAAGCTTTGTCGAGGCCAATGCAGATGTCAAGACAGCTATGGGCACATGATAAGACAGCGCCATTCTTGAGCAGATGCTGCAGGCAGGAACTGCTGAGGCACTAGGAACCCTGCAAGGCTACAGGATCAGCCATAGCAAGAGTACACACCAGACAGATCGAACTGAAGCGATACTCATCAAAGAGCACACTCACAAGTTGAAATGTCAAGCCCATGGCATATGAATCATGGCACCCACATATGCACTCCTTACAAACACAGTCTTGGAAAACAATGCTGGATGAGAACAAATGAATTTCTGATTTCTTCTCTGAGTGCACATTAGAAACTAAACTGCAGCACCGTGCAGATGTTCCCCAGCTTTTCTCCCAACGCCGTAGCCCTCTTCTACTGCATCCTCTCCCGTATTCGTACCTGCATCCAAGACACATTGCCCTTGCAGTTAGGCCCATGTGCTGTTTCCTGCAGTCCCCACATCCATGCTTGCTTCACCCAGGTGTCCGTCCTGCAGCCCGCCCTTACGTGCCCATACCCACCAGCCCCACAACCACCCCATCCTACCATCTTTCTATAGGACACGTTCTTGTCCCTTCCCACCCTCAGCTGTATAGAACAAAATGCGGGTGTCTACATGCATAGACCAACTGTTGGCGCAACCTCGATTGCTCCTAACCCCAACATCACCCAGGATCAGCCCTTGTATCTGCAAAAGCACCAGCCCAGCAATCCTCACCTCTCAAAGACTCCTTAGAGCCTACAGGACACATTCCAATCTCTCTTTCCCCTCGCTTTCCCTTCCCACACCTCTCCCTTTCCTGCCGCAGCTCAACCCTCGTGTTTATAACCGGGCATGTCAGCCGTGCAATACTCCCCATCCAAACACCTTCCTGCCACTAAAGACACATGACCCCATCTTATCCACCCCGCATTCCTCTCCCCTCTCACCCCTCACCTGTATGCCCAGGCATGTCAGCCCTGCAATCCTTCCAACCGCTTCCATGCTCTCATCCCCCACCCCGCTATCTGCCAAGCTCAGGCTCGCCAGTACCCCACACCGCCCCAGCGCCGAAAGTGCTCCCGCCGCGCCCCGGGGCAATCGCCTTAAAGCCAGCCGCCTTAATGCCGTAAGTGGTGACAGGCAGGTCAAGCAGGCAAGGTCTGTGTCACAGCCAATTTCTAGCTGCACCAATGAGTGCAGCTGGCAGAGGGCCGCAAGACTGGTTTCAGAAAGGTGCCAGTCTAGGGCAGGAGGGGTGGGTAGGGTGGCGTCCAAGGGGGTGCGGGGGGAGCCTGGGACCAGGAGGAGATGGGTCAAGCCCGGGAGTTGGCTCAAGACGCTGATGAGAGCCTGTGCCAGAGCAAACAGAAGGAAGACACATAACAATTATAGCTGTTCCTGCACAAGAGACAGCTCGCCAGACGGCCTGAAACAAGAAGGGCTAAAACAGGCATGGAAGCTGCCTCAACCTGTAGCCCCTGTATTCTAGCAGGCCAATGGATGTGCACTACTTTGCAATATGACAAGCAGCTGTCCACTCTGCAAAGCGGATGCAGCAGCCAGGAACCCCTATGCAGATTCCCTGCACAGCATACAGCACTGTCCACTGCAGGTGAAGTGACAGCTGCTCCTGGTGGCTTCCACGACCGCAGCTAGGTCTACCAGTGCAGGCCTAACACTCCACCCTCAATTAGAAGACATAGTTGCTATGTCCAGGTACTTACCTTTCCATTAGCTCCTGGCAGGAGGTTGCTGTCAATGCAGGGTGGTGCCAGGACCAGCTGCTTCAGACCCCTGAGAGCAGACACACAGGCAAGAGCACCAGGGGCAGCAGCATGGTTAGCTGCCATAGGTAGATGCAGCACACTATGTTGGAAACAGCACCATAAGAACCGACAATAAGGCAGCAGCAGAGGCAAGGTTAGGCAGCAGCAACTGCTACTTCACAGCCAGTGCTGACTGCATTTGATGAGCACACTGCAAGTTGTTATCAACCTCGTTGTGCCTGCCACTAACAAGTGCTGCAGTGCTGCAACCTCTTTCTCACCCTTTAAGACATTGATCTGCTTGCAGTTCCTAATTGTCATTTCCCTCCTCGTGTCCTCCACCCCATGGTGGCTTACTTGCAGGTCATGAGGTTGGCACAGTTCTACCTGCCATCTCAACCCGGGCCCTCATCCTAGGCGGAGCAGAGACCACATGGCAGTCAAGTTGCAACCCCAACCTCTTGATCTTCAGTGCATCTTCAAGACCCCTACTCCTGGAGTCCTCCTGGCTCCCACACCCCACCTGTTCCTTACCAGTTTGTTTCCTTTTGCCAAATTTGCTTGCATTATGCATCTTCTTGATCTGCCATGTCCCATACACCCATTCCCCCTTCTCCCCTGCTTACTTGCAATGCATGAGGCTGCCCAGTCCTGCAGCTGACAGCCTCATGCAGGAGTTGCGTATGTCCAAGGCCACCAGGCTCTTCAGCCTACAAAGGCTCAACACCACCAGAGCTGCAAACTCCATGTCACACACCAAGTCATCCGATAGAGAGATAACCTGTATGCAGAAGGGGAGAGGATTGAAAGGATGTCGGGATAGAAACCCTTGTTGAAAGAGGTGTGGCAAGGTTGATTGGTAAGTGATGGCCCTCCTGCTTTGTCTCATTTGGGACTGTTGCCGTTACTGAAGAAGACCGCAAAGAAGATGGTATGCAAGGCGGATGCATGACTGAGATCCTCCCATTCAATGACCATACATACGATTAGCAACTGCTGCATGCCATAGACATGTTTCCCAGATAACAGCAGGTCATGTCTTCTCCATGGTTCTAAGTTTGATCCCCTCTTGTCTCACCGGTGTAACATCTCTACAGCCCTGGCTTGCATAGATAGCCCCATACAACGTTCCACAATTGCAAACTTTCCTGCTAGCTATGTTCTACCCTGTCCATTGATGCACAGGTGGGAGCTGGTGTGGGAATCTCCCTCAAATGCGTACCTGGATGTTAGGAAATCGCTCATGCAATCTGAGAAACTGGCTGTGCGTGCCAAGCTCCTTGTCCAAGTGAAACTGCCTTGCAGCTGTGCTGGCCACTTTGCACAGCTTCCTGCATGTTGACCTCACTGCTTTGCGCTCTAAGCAAGTAAGGAAGGTAAGCACATGCTGCAGGACGAGGTCAGGCAGGGTCAAGAGTGGGAATGGGGGGATAGCCTCGAGGGCTGTTGAAGCCATAGCCCGCGTCTGCAGTGGTCGGCCTGATAGTGGCTAGTAAACGCAGGGCTTTTGTAAAGCGTAGAGGGCAGTCAGCAGAATCTCGTATTGCTCTGTTCATGAGTCTGCCTCAAGCCGGAGGATTAGGTTGTCACGCTTTGGCACCACCATCGCTGCTGCTGCAAAGACCCCTCCAGCCAGGGTTGACGATTGGAAGCTAGGATCGGCTTCGACACCATCCCATTAAAGGACTCTGGCGACTACACTAGAACCATCAAGTTCCTGACGAGATACAGGTGCACAGCACCGAAGCCATGCGTGCCCTTCCCTATGGTGGTTGAACGCAGCCAAAACCTTGAAAGGCGAGGGGTGGGAGGGTCCAAGGATATATTTCGATGATCAATGAGCAGGTGACATAGCGGCCAAATACGGATAAACACGGTATTCGGTTTCTGATGCGAGGATATGCCCAACGGTGGATCATTGAACCGCGCACCCCGAGCTGCTATTGTACTTCTCTGATTCGACCAACATCGATATATCTCTAGTACTATCACGGTCTCAAAAGCTGGCTCATGCAGTTCAGGACCGTGGCACCGGTCACTGGAGTGGGAGTCAGGAGAGTGGGACATGCTAGTGCCAAAGGTTTGAAATGGCTCTGGTCTAGCTGACAAGTGAAGCATGTTGCGTTGAAGGTGCCCTATATACAGCCTGGATATCCGGCCAGCTGGCGCAGAAGCACGGGCGCAATCCTTTTGCAGACACAGTGAATGTCCTATGTCAGATGTCCTGAGAATCATCCTGCGAACTGTACCATCGTGAGAACTATCATGTGAAGTAATGGTAGCAGCTGGATCTGGTTATGTATGTACACAAGTACCCACCCGCAGCGTTTTGACTTGCAAGAATACGCTTCTTCCTGCACGGCCTACACTACATGCCACGTGGACGCTCTAGGCCGCTCATGCACAGTTTCTTCCCAGAGCTTCTATGCGAGAAGATTTTACAGCAAAAGGGCACATAGTGCAGCAGCACATCCAAGTCCAGGGGATCAATGCACAGCACTTTCGATCCCTGAACTCTCCCCATAAACTCCTTGTCACTTCCAGACAGAATAATTGGCCCAAATGGTAATGACCGCTCTGCTATGCCTGCATACTTCAAATGATCCAGAGTATGCTTCCACCTGTACATACCGGGCATCACTGCACAATAAACGAGCAAAACTTACAGCTACATGTATACAGCAACCCATGCTGCACATGCACAATGCATCCACACAGCTTCTATGGAGCAAGATTTTACAGCAGAAGGGCCCCATGTGCAGCAGCAGCTATAAATCCAGGAGATCCTTGCTCAGCAACTAGGCACGCTCTAGGCCGCTCATGGCACCAGTGACAGAATATGGATGGCAGAGTGCCTGTCCATTCCCTGTGACCACCGCAAAGACCAGAAAAGTGATAGCAACGCATCCCCCCTGCTTATCCCCATAGTCTTCATTCTTCTACACACATGATCTCTGCAGGAACTGTTGTCGACAAGTTGAGTCCAAGATCACTATTATGCAGAGCATAAGACAAGGAATTAACCCATTACCTTTGACAGGACTTGAGGTCCCAGTAGCCACAGTGGCGCACGAACTTGCACCGCTTAATATGGCATTGATACTACGGTACATTCCCTTCTACATCCAAGTAGGTGCTGCCCACCTCCCTTGCTGCCTGCAAAGTCATGGGTCTCACCTGCAGGAGCTCACCCTGGACAGCAATGATCACCTGACAGCCTTGCTCAAGCAGCAGGGATGCTTTGCTTCCCTGCAAAAGCTGGTCTGCATGCGTATGCGTCTCAAAGGCGAACCAGAAGTTGATTGTGAGGGGGAAAGGGCGTGGGTGCCAAATGTCCAGCATTATCGCTGACTTTGTAAAATGTGAAAAACATGCGAGCTGGCTTGCCTACTGCTGCATGCGAGGTTTGTGTGCAAAGCCTGGCCTTGGTTTATCACCTATACATGCTACAAACAAATACGGTGGTGATCTGCTGGTAAACGGACTGATCAGCACTCCTGGCCCTAGGCATCCATTGGTTGAGTAATACATCGTATGAGAACGTCTTACGTGCTGCAACGTGCTGCTGTTTTCAACGTACTATATCTGCATTGATGACATCAGTCTTCTTGCAAACGCAATAAACCACCCCATTACGTGCTCTTGTTGTCACTGTAAATCTGCAATAACCTTCCCTCCTCTTCCCCCCTTCCTCTGCCTCATGCCCTCCGCTGCTGCCTGGCTGGATTTTCTTGCAGGAGTGTCCCATAAGAGTGTCAGTGCTAACAGACCTCACCACCTTGCGTGGCAACTCCAGCTTGTGTCACGGCGTGCTGCCAGTGCTGCAACCCCTTTCAGAGCTCTGTGAGCTTGTGATAGTTGGGCATGAGCACATTTTGAGTGTTGGTGACATAGGAGCAGCCCTGGTAAGCCTCGCATCGAGTCTGCAGCACGTGACGCACGCAACAGCAGCAGCAGCAGCAGGAGGAGGAGGAGCAGCAAGGCGGGAAGGTTCTGCGCCTGTCATCACTAGCAACAATGACAACAGCAGCAGCAGCAGCAGTCGGCATGCAGGAGTCTGCAACTAACCGGCTGCGGTGCTGACAGCATCTTGTCTTGCAGCAGGATGCAGCGCATGCTTCGGAGGTACCAACACCTCCCTCTGTCTGTAGGGGTGGTGGTCGGTGCAGTGGTACTGCCCGCTGGTGCTGGCTGCGGTGGGGCTAGTCAGGCATCATGCATGGTGCTTTGAAAACTGGGGGATGAGAGGGAGGCTGCGCTGAGCACGTACCGAGCTATTGTGGCTGATGATGATGAAAATGATGTGTTAGTTTCAGAACACTGGTGAGGCATGTGTGAGACTCGTTGTGCTGGGACCTTCTAGGGGCTAGGATCACTGTATCCATCCTTGTCATGTAGTGCTGTCCGACCCTGGCCCAGGAGATTCCTCTTACGCCTTCCAGTAATGTATCATTGGGGGGGACAGTGTGTGGGGTGTTAATTGGTTGTGCTGATGCGTGTGGGGTATGTTCAGGATTTGCAGGCACAATTGGTGCCACTAATGGTTTGTGTTGGAGTAGCTGCATGTTGGGGAGCTTCGAAATTTGTTTTTTAGCGGGCGCCCTCTCTGCGCCCAGGATGTCGTCACCTCCGTGCTAGATTGTAGCCAGTATGTGATGTGGACAGCTGTCATGTGTGTGGCCAAGATGTGGGCTGGGGATTTCATGAATGTGTCAGTCTGACGGTGGCTTCTGCTGGTAGCTTTTAAGAGCGCAGAGATTGAGCAAATTCTAAAACGGGAAGCAAACAAACATGGCAAGGTGGCTGGGACCGACCCTACCAAACAGCGGAAAGACTAGTAATGAGTGTGGTAGTTGAGCGTGAGGAATGGAAAACAATGGGATGAGGAAGTTGCACAATGGACAAATGTGTTGAAGTCTACAGAATGATGGCTAAGTGCAGTAGAGGACACACGGAGTAGGACGCACACGCGAGTCACGCTGAGTGTGTGGTCGTCAGTCCCCTCTTGTTTGCTATAATCACACCAGCTGACTAGGAGCCGAGGCAGTACAGAGCAGTACCGCTGTTGGCTTTTCTGACGGTTGGAAGCACCATACTCGACATACTGCGGTGTCGCAAGCTGCATGGAAATTTATGCTAGCTTTGTGGCTATGCATGCTGTCACACTCTTAGTCCATGTCTGATCTGTGCGCCAGCCAAATCCACCGCGATTGCGGCAAGCCGGCAAGAAGATGCCAAGAAATGCTGAAGATCTGGGGATCTGGAAACTGCAGCGACGCTCGCCTGCAGCAGCCTGTTAACACACGATTGGAACCCCTGCTGTGACGTTTCACTCCTTTTACAACAGTGTGGTTGGAAATGAGGAGGGCTTGCTTGAGGAGTTGGGAACGGCTCTGAAAGACACAGGAAGACAATGCAAGAGCCTGAAGAATGTCGAGAAACTGTGCTATTCCGTTTACCCGAGCCTGTCAGAGCTTCTCAACGGGCCCCGTGCAGACAACTTTCTGGTGTCTTCTCCTGAGCTTCTACCTCTGCTTTCACGCCACAGCATCCCCACCAACCTCGTCGCCTTCATGGGCCTTGTTCTCCGTGCAGCCTACCCCTCCGGGCCTTTGCCTCCCTCATCCACAGCCACAAGTCTCCGTGCAGCAGCAGCCTGGTCTCTTGCAGCTGACTTTTTCAAAGGCATGATGGATGCTTGTTACCTGAACTACAACAGTCCCATGCATCAGAGCCATTGCAGAGCTGTCCTGGATCAGCTACAGCCCCATGACACCCATGCCCAGCCAGGTATGCTCCTTCCTTTGAAACATGCGTGAAGTACACTGCATACACACATGATTACATACACGCTTGCTGGCAGCATTTCTATCTTGAAGCTGCATGTGACTCAACAGCAAGTCTGATTCGACGCGCATGCACCCCTTTTATGTTGCAGAAAGCCTGCGTATGAAGCTGCTCTTGCATGCAAGGATATTCTATTGCTGCGGACAGGTGTCCTCCTGGACACAGCTGTTGAGACTTTGCATCACATGGATGTAGACAGTTTGGTCCATGGGCAGTTTGCTCGTGTCTACCGCTAACTGTGCAACAGGATGAAAAGGGGCTTCGAGGAAGAGATGTCAACAGGATCTTCCTGCATGGACCTGCTCTATCCGGACTGCAGCATTTGTTTGATGTTGATTGTACATTGAGCTCCAAAACGTGGACTGCATGAAGTGGTATAGACAAACCGCCCTTGTTCAAGAACAAGACACTTTCTTACACATCACACGTTCTAACTTGACCACTGGCTGACAACCTGCTTCACATGCTGTGCCCCGTCTTGTCTACCTCCTCACCCCCTTCCCCCTTCCAGACTTCCTCCTCCAGCTTCGCCACCTCTGCAACAGGATGAAGGCAAGCCCAGCAACCCTCACAGAACTCGGAACCAAAACAGTCATGCTGTGGGCCTCATACCTGCAAGCCATGCACGCTACTCAGCATGAGCAGCCCCCATGGAGCGTCCTGCTTGCACCCACCTTTGTCAACCTCCAGAAGCGCTGGATACAACTGCTCCTAATCAAAAGCACTGCACCTCCAGCTGACTCTGTTGGCTTCCATCCGGGAGAAGCGTTTCTGCGCAGCCTGGCCTCCATGCTCGAGTTCTCCCCTCCCATAGTGCTTGGGTGCCATCACACCTTATATGCGGTACCCTTTGCCTCACGCTCCTCCATGCCGGTGTGTACAGTACAGCCCATCCATGACTGGCTGCTGTCCGATCCCCAGCAGCGGCAGCAGCTCTTCCAGCACCTCAACAGCGGCGATTTCAGCTGGTTTTTTTGGCGCTGTCTTACCACCACAGTGGCTGCCTTGGAGGATTTCACATGTGGGAAGTCACCGGCGCTCGGTTGTGCGCTGCCGCTAGAGTTTAGGGTGGGCCCAGTGAAACCTACCAAGGATGTCCAGGCTAGTGGTATGAAGCAGCATGTGAATTGCTTGCTGGGAGTGCTGAGGGCTCACCACTTGCTTTGCCCATGTGAGCCTGTGCTGGCTTATTTAATTGCCTGCCAGCAGCAGCAGCAGCAGGGCCTACTGCAGGAGCAAGAGGGTCCACAGACTCCAGAAAGTCCCAGTTACAGCAGCAGCAGCAGTAGTGGCAGGGCCAACATTGCGGATGCTGGGACGACAAGTAGCAGTGTGAGCAGCAGCAGTAGTAGCGGCAGTAATAAAAGCAGCACCAACAGACGTAGCACCTTTGGGAGCAGAGGTGCTCTTGGGGTCAGCAATGCTGCTGCTGCTAGTGGTGGGGGTGGTAGCGGTGGGCATCAGCTGGGTGCTGGAGGAAGCTCTCACTTGCCTTCTATCAAGCCCTTTTCAATCAGCACGGAGGATCTGGAGGATGCAGTTAGGAGCACCAATGGTGATATAACCCCAGGTGTTTTATGGCTCATGCTGCAACCTCCAAGCAGTGCAAGGGGCTGCACGACAGATCGCCAGGAACATGCAAACAGCAGCAGCAGCAAGGGAAACCAGCAGCAGCAGGGGAATAGCCAGCTGCTGCATGCAAGCAATGCTATGGGCAGCAGTGGCGCAGTGCAGGGAGCTTTGTTTGCAACATCCCAAGGGAGTAGCAGTACAGCAAGGGAAGCTCTGCATCAAGCTCCAGCAGCAGCAGAGGGTGGCTTGAGGCCTCATGCATCAGGCAAAGAGGAAGTTGCTGTTGTTTTGGAACAGCTGCAACTTGTGCTTCAGCTGCTGTTTATAGCTTGGCCTAGCATGCCGAGGGGGGCAAATGCAGGATCCGGAGCAACAGCAGCAGAGCAAGGAAGAGGAGCAACAGCAGGAGGAGCAGTGCCAGCAGCAGGAGCAACTGGAGCAACAGCAGAGGCGGGAACAGCAGCAGCAAGGTCAGCAGAAGACAAAGCAGGCACGGCAGGAACAGCTGTAGGAGGAGGGAAGGGAGGGCAGCCCCAAGCGCCAGCATGCCAGGAGGCCACAGACCAGCTGGGTATTCTTGAGTATGAGCAGTCGTGCTGGGGCTTGCTGCTGCTGCTAGCTGCTCTTTTGCAGCAGGCCCCTGCCGAAGCCAAGCAGCTGCTCATGCAGCAGCAGGAAGGGACCATGCTGCTGCAGCTCCTGTATCGGGTGCTGCTGGACCAAGACATGATGGAAAAGGAGAACTGTAGGGACTCATCCCCACTCCTGCTGGTGGATATGCCTGTGATAGATATGCTCAATGTGCTTAAAACTCATTTGTTTCATGGGCCTGCTCCTCACGTGCCTTTGAGTGTGGTGCAGCTGGTCCTGATGGTGTTACAGGGGCTGCTGTTGGTGGCTGCAGACCCATGGGGGCCAGAAGAGGAAGAGGAGCAGTTGCTGAAGCAGACTGTTGGGGTGATCTTGAGAGAAGGTGAGGGTTATCTGCTTCTTGTGCACCAAGCTTATTCGAAGTGCAGCATTCTCATTATCAAAGCAATCACATGATTACAAAAAACTAATCAGCTGCCATCACTGGTTTTGTTACCACTCTGCTAGAACCTCCTGCTGGTAGTTGACTCTCTGATTGTGCATTTTGCTGTACCTGTCGGATAAAATTTTGTAGAATTCGCGCTGCAGCAGCCAGGGTAGTCTGCGCAGCTGAAACTGTGTTTTGGCTGCATAAAAGTACCAGAATAAGCATCTTTGTGTCTGTTTAGCTAGAGGTCTTGCATTAAGCAGTTGCGACAATGATTATTGTAGCCTGATGCATGCTGTCTGGTTATGGATGACAGCTGATGCACACCCATTGTTTAAATGAAATAAGCAGCCACCCCAATTAAACCGGTCCCACGCGCCTCCTTGACTGCAATCCTCCCTTTCTTCTACTTGTCTGCAGACTTTGGCCGCTTCTTCCTACCAGCTGTGGTCCTGCCATTCCCTCAGCTTCAGCCAGTGCCAGGTTTTTTGGCCAACCCCTTGTTGCTGGTCCTGCTGGAGATGATACTCCGCTCCAGCACCAAGACCAGCTTCAGCAGAACTAGTGACACAAGTACGAGCAGCAAGACCAACTACACCCCAAGGAGCAACAGGCTGGACACTGCCTTAGCAGCCCTGCACCTCCTCTCCACAGCCGTCCAGCCTTTCGGAAGGACCTCACCGGGAGCAGCATCAATAGTCCCGTCTTGGTCTCTTGCGTTGCCCCTGATTGATGCTTTGGTTAGCAGCAGCAAGATACTGAAGAGCAGCACTTTGGCGATAACATCTGAACCGACTGCCTGGAAGTGCTATCAGGTCTTAATGGAGCATTGCTTTGAGCTGCTACAGACCTGGGTGCTAGTGGTGGCTATAGGTGCTGTGAAGGGGACGGATGGCTCATCGGCTGGGCCCTCACAGCAGCAGCAGGGGCACCAGCAGCAGCACGGAAAGCAGGGGCAGCACCAGCAGGGGAAGCAGCAGCAGCAGCAGCAGCTCTGGCAGCAGCAGTTGGTGACGGATAGCTTGAGGTGGGCCCTACTGAGGGGGATATATGTGCTGCTGGATGTAATAGATGAACGGGTATGGTTAGCAGTACATCTTTGCAAGCAGCTGCTGAGTGGGGAGGACGTGCAGGAGCAAGTAATGGCAGCAGCAGGGGCATGCGAGCACGAGGCGCTGGCTAGGACATACCTGACCGGCTTGGCTGCTGGAAGAGCATGCCTGAGCTTGTCCGCAGCACTGGATGATGAAGGCCGAAAAGCAGCACTAGCAAGCACTACTATAGTAGCAGCCAGCAGCCTTGTCACAAAGTACGGTTTGAGCAGCGTTCAGCAATTGGTGCGGAAGCTTCCAGCCCCTTTGCCTCGGGTTAAGCCCGGCGGGGAGGAGTTGCCGTCGTATAACCTGTTCGGCATTGTGTATGGTGTACATGTAGACGAGGCAGCTTGTGGCAAGGAGATAGCGCCCTTCAACAGGAGTCTAGTATGTCATGTCCACAAAATAGGAGGCTTGGCACCTCAAGTACCACCCATGAGAGCTGTTGCTCATACTAGGAATTGGCTGGAGCATGTGAAGCAGGGGATGGACTCCGGCTGGGGACGGCATGTGTGGGATGCGGAGATGGATGCATATGGAGGGCAGCCATCGGCAGCAGATGCTTGCGAGCTGAGTAGGCTGAGGGTGCTAGTTGCTGCCCTTCTGGCTGATTGTTCTGCTCGCGGCTGCTGCAACAACCCTAGGTGTGGGAACCTGGGTGGAGTGAGTGAGATGGGGTTGGTGGTGGGTAGGGCTGGGGCCAGGGGTGTGTGCAGTGGCTGCACGGAGGTATGCTACTGCAGCAGGAAATGTCAGGAAGAAGCATGGGAGCTCCACAAGGATTACTGCTTGTTGATCAAGGAGCACAGCTGCAGCTAATGTCTCAATTTTGGTTTCTTGCCACAGGCCGAGAGGGCCTGCTGACTTGCCTTGCAGCAGTTTCAAGTAAAGGAAAAAAGCTGCAAGTAGTGTCAGTCATTGGCTCTGCAGTAAAGTGTTATCATCACTGATTTAGACAAGTGGGTTTGGGCAGCAGGTCCAGGTCTTGGGCTGTTTGGTGGTCCAGGTTCATGATCCAGTTGTTGGGCAAAGGTGACATACTAGTAGGTGGAGAAGTGTCCACCAAAGCAAATCAGTGTTTTTGCACTCCTCATTGGAGCAAGATGAAGTCAGGATAGGCTGAGGAATGCAAAGTATCATGGCTCGGTCACGTCCTTCAGGGGTTTGCTGCAGTTCCGCCGATCTTTGCTGTGGATGCAGTATGAGTGTAGGTCTCGGTGTGTAGGGTGGAGTATACGTATGACAGGAGATTCAGCTCCAGCGTTTGATTGGATGGGCAGCAGATATGGGTGGGTGTTACTTGGACTTGTATGGAGGTTTACGAGGTGGTTCAAGAGGGTATGTGTATTGCTATCATTGTACATTGTGGTTTGGGCCAGCAACAACCCTGGAGCAGGTTTTTGTTCCTTCCAGGGCTCATGGGTTGCTGGTGTGGGTGGCAGGAAGGGGAAAGGCAGGTCCTATAAGTAGGCTGCCTAGCGTATGGTCTCGTTACCTGGCAGCGTGGAAGGCCACCTGGTATCCGGGTAGGAATGAACAGCATGCTGACTATCTGGTAATCACTTCACTTTACATTATGAGTGCAGATCAGGGGCATATGGGACCTGGCGTCTCTGAGTGTAGCAGCGGACCTTAAGGAAGGTGGTGTGATCTTGAAGGAGGTGGTGTGAGCTAGAGCAAAGTCCCATATTGGACGCCTTTCTCTGTTGTAGGTAGGTCTTACATGCAAGCCGGTGCAAGGATTTTACTTCTAAGTTCTGTGCCGATTTAGGCCGTCAACTTACTTCGCAGTCTGGGGCAACGACGACGTAAGAAGAAGAGCTACGTCGAGCTGGTTGGCCGACTGCAGGGGGCAAAACCACCTCGCAGTCCCACCCACACAAGAGAGAGTGAACTGAGGCTGGGGTGCCTTGGACGGATAGCCTCGTGTCCCCTACCATATGGGGCAACGTAAATACACATCAAGACAAGTATCGTCCTTCGTAACTGTTTCACTGCAGAGAGATTCTAGCTGTAAGCTTCTGTGAGGGCACGGCAGGCTGCGAGCCTGAGGACGCCCGGTAGAGCATGCGATCGCATCCCTTCTGATCGCACCAATCTGATCCGGGAGTAGACCGCAAGCATCAGCCTTAACTTTAGCCAATAGCATAGCAATATCATAGGGTGGAATCTAGGCTTGGAGTAAACGTCTTAGAATACCTCGGCTTTAGAGATAGCCATGGGGTGCTTTGTACTGGAGCCACCGTTTCACTCAGCGGTGACTGTGATTTCAAAGCTTATTCAAACTGACGTCCTCAAGCGAGGGTTTACGGCCTGGACAGTCTCCAAGACTGCCTGTCCATACTAGCTTGGCGTAGCTTCTGCGAGCTCTCCACCCACCAGACCCTCTTGGTATATAGATCTCTCGCGATGCGCGCGCTTGACCTCTCTATAACCTGAGGACTCCGAACTTCGTCTTACAATTGTCTTACAGAACATTGAATGTACTGTGCTACACTACGTACTTCAAACTTGTACGATGATGCAATGACAGCTTGCGTGCTAGGTGCATATCAGCATTGCCCAGCCATCAAGCTATTTTAAATACTAAGTACATAGAACAAGGACAACTCCACCGCAAACGCTAGCAACAGATATACAATCTGTACTCTGTAGCAGGGTTAATCTTAGGTATGACATCAACAGCCCCACCAAGTACTCCTGCTCCAGGGTAGGCTCCTGCATTAGTAAGTACCTGACCAGCATGTGTGCATGTTATGCACCTGCAGCCAACAGCAAGGCATTTCCTACTCCATCACATGCACGCAAGTACGAGGCAGAAAACCAAAATCAACATTCCCGCTATTGTTGCTTGCTGCTGCCCTTACCCTGCTTCTTGTGCAGCTTCAACACCTTGACTTTGACCACAAGAGGCTGCCCTTCCAGCCCATAATTTGCATCAAACTCCACATGCCTGCTGCCCACTGCCTTCACCTGCGTGTCCAACCAACACCCCTCTGCAACCGCATACTTAAACACCTCCCCTGCTTCTGGCACCCGCCCCTTGAACTTCCTCTGCACATCTTCCAACTCCTGCCACCAGCAGTAGCTCGGGTTGTAGTACCTCAAGCCATCTACATTCACCACGGTGAACTCCCTCTCCTCGCCTAAGCTGCAACCCTCAACTGCTGCAGCAAGATCGGGGATCAGGCCCGCCCAGCGTCCCTCAGGACTTCCCCTTCCTGCAGCTGCAATAGCCATGACTTGTCGTACACCTAGCTTCTGATCACCAGTTGCTCCTTCCGCTGCTGCTGCTGCTTCTGTTGTTGTGGCTGCTGCTGGCGTCTCACCTGCAACTGATGATGCAGCAGTTGGATTCTGCTCCTCTCCGGCTGCTCTGTCCCCTTCCCCGCCATCTCTGTTGCTGCTACCGCTTGTTTCCTGATGGCTCTCGTGGCTTGCCCCCACAACCAACTGCACAGGTCCGCTGCTTTCTGTGGTATCCACAATCACCCCCTGCCCTGCAAGGTAGAGCCTAACCCCTACCTCCACCTCATCCTCTGCCTCTGCCTTACACCCTGCAAAGCCTGGGGCTACAGCCCACCGGTGCAGCAGCTGTAGTGCCACTGCTCCTGCTCCTGCAGCTGCAGCTGTCCCAAACCATGGAACTGCAGTAGGAGAAGCAGTAGCAGCAGCACTCAGCAGCCAGGTCCCTTCCAACACGAGAAGAGCTGCTGCTGCTGCTCTGCGCTTGCTGCCTTGTCCAAGCCCACTGCCGCTGCCGCTGGTGCCGCTGTCTGCTGTGGCTGTAGCCGTTGCTGGAAGCTGCACATGCGCCTTCGGCAGCAGGAGTGCTACAGCTAAGAGAGGTGCGGCAGCTACAGCTATGCACAGCCCAGCCGGTACAGCAGTAGCAAGCAGGTTCCCTAATGGGGAGCTATAGCTGCTGTACCAGTAGCTGCTGAGCAACTGGCAGGCTTTAGAGAGCAACAGCCATCTTGCTACTGCCACTGCGGCTGTGATGCTGGTAGCATTAGCAGCTGCAGCAGCAACAGCTTCAGCTGAGGCTGTAGTACCTGATGCTGCTGCTGCAGCTGTCGCAGGCTGCTCGTTGCTGGCTGCCGGAATCAGGGTCTGCAGAAGAGGTTCCAGGGTAGTGGGGTACTGCAGCAGCTGCCACTGAGCAGAAAGCCATATCCTGAACGTCCAAGCAGACAGCACTGCTGCTGTGGCTATGGAGGCGAGGTATGGCAGGTTGAAGTAGATCATGTCCAGCTCATAATACAGAGTCAGGATCAGCCAATTTGGCAAGCCTTTGTCCAGCAGACTAGGGAGGCCTAAACCCTGCAAAAGGGGCAAAGAAACAAGGTGTAAGCGCTGGCGTGACAGCGTAGAGATGGAGGGAGCAACTGGCAGGCGCGTGTGTACCATCTGCGCAGAGGGAGCTGCTTGTAAGTTAACATGTTCTAACTGGTTTCTGTTCTTGTCAGCAGGAATATTGTGATGACACCACTCCATAGTCTGAACAATAATCAACCATAAACATGCCAGTTATTACTAGTTCCTACAGCACCAGCAGCAGTACTGGGCCTGGCCAACAGTGCATGGCATACACATCACAACACCCGTGGCCACATCGCTTTGTTCATGACCACTTATGCTGGGCAGAAGCACTGTTTTAATCCCTCAGTATGGCCAATCTCAGGTGGGTGCAGGATCCGTCAGAGCTATATTGGCTAGGTCAACTGCTAACTTACCGAGGCAGTAAAAGATGCAGCCAAAAAGCAGAGCATTGGGGGCAACCAACGGCGCTTGTCAATATAAGCTGAGGCCCAGAGGTTTGCCTCCTTGAACCAGGGTAAAGCGCCCTGGATGAGACCCTCAAAGGGGTTTACTGTGATGCTGCGGCTGCTGAGCTTCTGCTGGGCATGGTCGGGGTGAAAGACGGACATGAGCTCTTTGCTGGCAGCTGAAGGTACCACGAGCCTCCGTGAGGAAGATGAGGAGTAATATGACTGCTGGCGCTTGTTGCTGCTGCTGCTGCTGTTGTTACTGCTACTGCTGCTCCTGCTAATGAAGAGCGGGACGGGGCCTCGCCGGGAGCGTACCCCGCGTGTGGTGTGACACGATCTGCTGGAGCTCTGCAATAGGATAGTAAACTAATAAGAAATGGGTGCAGGTGAACCTCATCCGCAAGGCAAGACTACAATTGCATATAGCAGCGTGCAGGCAGCTGAGATTAGGGTCTGCAAAGGTGCTGCTTTCCAGGAAACGCTACCTGTGCTTTAACAGGGGATCCAGCAGGGCGAAATGGGGATTGCCCGCAATGCATCTTGACGATATCCGGCTTGGCCGACACGTCGAGATCTAGTGCGAGCTATCTTATAATGCGACAGCTGAGCATTAACCACAGTATATATTGCACATATTACTGATTATATGATTGAGAGACTTGTTTTGCAGCTGAATACCCCCTCTGCAGCTATCCTCAAGAAGACATGCAAGAGGCAGACTGACTATACCAGGCATGAAAAGGCCACCAACCCATGGGCGGCTCTCACACTCGACTAAGAACTGATAGAGGCAGCAAGACTGCAAGACTACTGGAGCAAGCTAGTGGGCAAGATGTCGCACTACCGCTGTGTCACTCGGCGTCACCCGTCACTGGCTTGCAAGAGTGCTGTCGCGTCGAGCTAATATGCGGCACAAGAGGCATCGTTGTAAAGTAACACAGCTGAATAGGGTGGTTGCTGTGCTTTTATTTAGCCGAAGGCTGGCAAACATCTCTCATGCAGTAGGAAGCACGCACGCCACGTCTCCTTTTACAACTAACCACTGCTTGGAAACCTGATTGATCGTCTGTGCAATAACACACGCAAATATAGTATCTCATAGATATCAGAGCGCTTGGCAGGGGACCAAGTGAATGGGCAGGAAGGATGGGCAGCCGGCCGGTGCAAAGCCCGAGGAGCCCAATCCTAAGATACAGAAGCGCCCACCAGCCCTTGCCGCAGCTGCTTCAGGAGCTCTTTCAGGAGCGCTGATCAGCGCCTCTGTCCAGGTGACTGCAACTGCTTCCCCTGCTTCCCCCGGCTGGTTCCTCCTCTTATAAGCCCCTCTTCATTACAGCCCCTAGATGTCTTGCGGACTCGCATGCAAGCAGATGCAGCACTCGGCACTACGAGGTGAGCAGCATGTCAGTGGGATGCCAGGTGGCCATGCCAACCAGCAGGGGCACAGTACCTCCACACAAGGCCCTATAGCAGTGCCCTTAGGAGCCAGCAAAACTATATCTCTGATCCACGCTGTAAATGGCTATGGGAACCTGGGAAAGCTGGCATGTGTATTGACCACATCAGACAAGAGCATTAAGGCCGTATACCCAGAAGACAGCAACTTCACAGATAGCAAAGGAAGCCTCGTAGCTCCAATGATGTGTTCAAGAGTAGCCTGACGGACTGCAGCTGGTATGCCTTTATCAGCAAGATGATCCCCGTCCCTAGCTGTGTAAAGGGCCAAGCTATAAGTACCGGCCTAGTTTCTTTGCAAGCTCCTGCAAATGACTGTCACGTTGAAGATGCTAAAGCATAGCATTGACCATCGTCCTGGTGTATAAGTTTGCAATCGCCAGCAACAACAGATAGCTCATGTCCCCTTGGAAATTCTCTCAGTCTCTCTCCCCGTCAGATCCTCATACTGAGGTGAATCTGGTCTTGTTCAACAGGTCTACAGCACAGACCTTCAAGCTGATCCTGCATGAGAGTGGTGTGCGGGGGTTCTGGCGGGGCACTGGCCCCACAGTGGTTCGGCTGTCTGTTGGAGCAGGAATTAACTTTGTGGTGCTGGAGCGGCTGAAGCACTTCATGCTCCAAAGTGTGCCACACGTGTCAGGGCAGCTGGGCTTCCTACAGGCAGCTCTTGTTGGAGGTGCGAAAGCAAAACAGGAAGATCAAACGTAATGTCACCATGCATCAGCTGCAGCCACCAAGCAAGGTGGAAGCACGGCACGGTGTCGTGTTGTGCAGTGCAGCTACATAGCACAGTGCCCAATCTATCTTCACGCGCAGTCTCCATATGACGTGTGTTTGACACTCTGTGCTCGCCTAGATTCTTGGTATTACCCGTATAGCTTGTGCAGAAGGTTGTCATTGCTCATTCTACCAGCCTACATTGTTTCGGGCTGCCCATCTTCCTTTCATTGCACTCCCCGCCAACCTTTGCCTGAATCTGTGCTTCTCTGTTGCTCCGTTTTATGCAGTGACTCCGATAAGGCCTTTTTGTCGGTTGCTGCATCTGCAGGAGTCACATATCTCTCTCTCTCTGATGATACTGGAACATTGCAAAGCATGATGTGCTGCTAGAAGCACGTGTTCTAGACTTCTAGGAGCTCACCTTATGTCCCATACCGGACAGGAGGATCAGCTCCTGCTGCCGGCATGTAATATTTGAGATAGATCACTGCACAACTTTTGGGCCGTGCAGCACCCGCCACATGACTCCAACCAGATTGTCGGTGTGTGTTGATACAAACCGATACTGAGAGCTGAGGTGGCGAGAGCGTAATGTGGGATCCTACTGACGCTTTGACCTCCTGTCCTTTGGCCAACCCTTCGCTCTTAGGTCTCTCCAGAGCCCTGTCAGCAGCAGTCATGTCTCCCGTGACTCTAGTCAAAACCCGCATGGAGTACGGTGGACCTCAACGCATAATGTACAAGAATACCTGGGATGCGCTGTCCACAATAGCACGGACAGAAGGCCCCCGGGGGCTCTTCCGTGGATTGGGCCCGACCGTCCTCACCAATGCACCCTTTTCAGCCCTTTATTACATGTTCTACACCAAGCTAAAAGGATGGCTAAGTGAGAGCATGGTCACAAGCGCTAATGGGCAGCAGCAGCAGCAGTCAGGGCAGCGGGAGACGCCGCAGGCGGCGGTGAACTTTGTTTCGGGTGTGTTTGCGGCGACGGCGGCGACTTTGATGACGCAACCGACAGATGTGGTCCGTACGCGGATGCAGCTTGGGATTGCAGCACATGGGAATTCGTGGGCGACATTTACGCAAGCACTGAAAACTTCTGGACCCCAGGCTCTGCTCATAGGTAAGGTGGGGGATTAGGCGGAGGTGGGGAGGGAGGGGAGTACAGGGTGGGTAGTTGGGGGGGGGGGGCAAGTGGGCAGCAGAGGAACACGATGGGTTGGGACCAGTGGGGCGTTTTGCAGTAGGAAAGGAGCTTGGAAATAGAACAGGTGCATGGACTGGTTAAGGGGGTGGAAGGGAGAGGTGCGGGTTATAGGCTGGGTTCTGGGTGGAAGGGTTCAGGTGGGGAAGCGTTGAGGCAATGAGGGGCTAAAAGGAGGGGCCGGTAGTGGCTAAGAGTGCTGGGCTGAGCATGACTCTGGCAAGGGATGGATTGGGGCATAGCAAAGTTGATGACATTCTATGCTGGCAGGAGAGGCTTCAAGATTTGAGAGGGGTGGGGGGGGTGGAGGGGGGGGGGGATCTGCTTTAGCTTTCTGCTTCTGACCCAGCTCTGCTCTAGTAAGTTCTGCACCTTCACCAGCTGTTTGTATGGTTGAGGCCGTCCTTGTGGTGCCCAGTTTGCTCCTGTATGTGATTTCGCTCCTGTTCCTGACTATTGTCTTGTTTCTGAAGCTGGTATCGCTGCTATAGTGCTGCTGGTGCTGGCTGTTATTGCTATTGCATTTTGGCTGCGACGCGGCAGCTTTAGCCCGAAGGTGGTCCAGGGTGAGACCCCGCTTGCAGATTTAACACCACAGTCCTCCTGCTTTTGATTAAGTTTGTTTGTTCGCTGCCTTAGGGGCTGGTCCTCGTGTGATGAAGCGCACCATACAAACTGCCCTGGTGTGGACTTTGTATGAGGAGCTGTTACCTCGGCTCACTGCATTGCATGCCCTCTGCATAAGCAGCGCAGAAGAGAAGGTACCGCCCGCACTCTGATGGATGTTGCCTACCAGGCATAGAGAGTAGGAGAATGTATCATATAGCCTTTACGGTTGGATTGCCCTGCTGTACCATTGTTCACGTCACTAGAATGTGAGGTCCTGGGCATGAATTTTGAGTATGCCGTTGAAGCTTAAGTTGGCTCCTCTTGCGGTGGGTGGCTCTGGAGGCGGGCGGCCAGAACTTTGATGGGGCCATTTGGTAATCTGTAATTGTGAGAAAGCGATGGGAGTCTATCGCAGGGACGGCCCAATTTTAATAACGGACCGATATATATCGCGGGGAAGGCAGGAATGCAGAAATCAATACAGGTAATCAAGAAATGATAGCATGAACGGCACATTGATCACTCACTCCGAGATGACGGGCACTGATTCCACGGAAGCTGAGGGTCAGTTTGTCAAGTGAAGGGTCACATTGCTCATTTACCATGAATTGTCATACAAGGGCAGTTGGGCTACATCTCTGAGCATGTTTTTGGGCAAGGTGTGCCGCATTGGGTAGGGTTGAGTGACCTGGCGGACTCTCCCATTCGCCAACCGAACGATATACGGCACAGATAAACAAACACGGTCCCGCTTGCACCCTCTGCTGCATGGACCGCTTCTTTCTTGCGCTCTGACAGGCTATGAGGGCCCCAGGCCTGACCGAGAAACCGCCAGCAAGCTTCATCTCTTGGACTATTAGGTGGGCTTCTAATAGCCAGAGCCCCAGCCTAACCAGCGTGGCTCCGATTGGCTTCACTCATGAGCATATGTCTTTGAATTCGCACCCATCATTGAACCCTCCTGATGCAGGCGAGCTCTACCTTATCCGCCAGCAACAACAACGACATTCAAGGCACTTCCGGCCACGCAGGGCCTTGGCCTGTACCCAGATCACGCTACTTCTAAGCCTATGAACTCCCCCGCAGCCCCAGCAAGCAGCCACACTTTCCCGTGTTCCGAGGAAAACGTCCTGCTGGCAAGTTTAAAAGCAACAGCATCCATCTCAGGGCTTGCTTGCCTTGGAGCAGCACCAAGCCCTCACGTCATGCAGATACGAAGCCTGGGACCCGTCCTAGCATGCCATGCAAATAAGCCAACACCAGCAGCATTAGGACCAGCGGGGACACCAGGAGCGGCAACATCAGGGTCAATAGCGGCAGCACGAAGAACCCCAGCAGGACCACCAGCAGCAGTACCACAAACAGCAGCAGGAGCAGCAGAGACTTTAGGAGTTACAGCAGCATGCCCTTCAATTCACTCTGCATCTTCATCCGATACAGCAGCCCCAGGAGCAGAAGCACCATCGGCGCCTTTGAAGGAGGATGTTTTTGATGGTGGTTTGCTGGACTGGCTGGATGATTTGCCCAATGCATCTGCAACGCTCCTTGATGGCTGCCTGGATAGTGGGTGGATTCTCAGCGATGACATCTTTGATGCTGCTGCTGCTCCTGGTGGTGGTGGTGGTGGTGCAGCCAATGTGTCAGCTGCTGGGTACGATGACCTTCTCATGCAGGCAGCAGTTGCACCACAACCAGTACCAGCAGCAGCAAGAGCAGCAGCAGGAAGCCTAGAATCCCCCTTCATGATGATTGACACAGCAACAGCAGCAGCAGGGAAGAATCTGTATCATCCTGTGCTTGCTAAGAGACCTGAAATGCTCCCCTCCCAGATCCTCCAGCAGCAGCAGGAGCAGACCCCAGCCTCATTGCAAGCTCGAACCAGCAGCTCCCCCAGCGTGTCAGCATAGGACAGAGCCGTGCACTGGGTGAGGTGCTTGCAAGAGTTCAGACCGCCGCAGGACAGACTGCTGCAGCAAAGCAGCTCAGGCGCAGCGATGTCACCAAGAGGGGCAGCTTGGGCAACATGTGTGAGAATAGCTCCGCAAAGCTCTGCAGGACAGCCACGTACTCACGGGATGGGTGGGTGGCTGGCTGGGATGGGGGTGTTTGGAGGGAGTTTCAGTGTTCCTACTGGCAGCCGCAGTACAGCCAGCGTCACCACCAGCAGGAGCTGCAGGACCAATATCAGCAGCAGCAGGGCGGGCAGGCATTGGTGCCAAGCGGTATCTATACCGTGCCTGGTTTTGTCTATGGTGGTTATTACTGTGACGGTTTCAGGCATGAGAACAGCTTGCTGGGACTGCCTCTGCTGAAGCTGCGGCAGGGCCCTGGAAGGTTCGCCACCAGCAGCGGCAGCAGCAGCAGGAGCAGCAGCAGCCATGGTGGCTTGCCTGCTGCTAGTGATTGCGTTGCAAGCTTCAGTGATATGCTTAACCCCAGAGATGGTAGCAGGCCAGACATACTGCAGCAGACCAGCTAGCAGCAGCAGCAGCAGCAGGTGGAAGGGGACGAGGGGAAGGATATTTCACAGCTGCTTGGGGAGAGGGGACGAAGCAACACGGTCATGTGGGTGGCCGCGGTGGGGTTCCAAGGATACCTCCATACTGGATCATTATTCAAAGTTGTAGCATTACGAGCACGCAGCGGGGGATTACAGGGAGTAACAACAGCAGCAGTGCTCACTGTGGGTGGGTGGGTATGGGGCCAAGGGGAGGGAATCCGGCTGTATGGCGGGAAGGGGAGGGAAGGGGAGGGAATTCCTGCTGTATGGCGGGAAGGGGAGGGAATCCCTGCTGTTCTGGGGGGTCTTACCAGCGGAGCTTTTTCAGCTCTCTGGGAGCTTTGGCAGCTCAGCACTGTCACAGCTCCTCTGCTACAGTGGGGCAGCAGCAGTAGCAGCAGAATCATTGTACCTTTGGATACAGTCAGTATAAGGACTCGAGGATGCCTGCTGCTGGTGGTGGTGGTGGTGGCTGCTATGATGTTTAAGAGGAGGGACAGGGTTCACATTGTTCATACATACAAGTCTGCTGCTGCTGCTGTTGATAGGGCAAAGCTGGTCTGAGAGCTTGGTTGTTGTGCCAGTTGCAATAGCGGGCATAGGGTCCATAGGCTTGGTGTGAGCATACTGCATGCACCTTGTAAGCTTTATACCATAGAGATGCTATGAGAGGTCCGGAAGCAATGTCAAAAGATATTTGTGTGGAGTGCAGCAATGGATGTGATCCACGAGGGGCTCTCCCTAGGTTGCTATTGACAGATGGTATAGTTGGTCTGGAAAGGGGACAAACGAAGGCACATTTCTTCAATGCAGCTACGCATTTAGTTTGTTGATGCTTGTAGCTGGTCAAAACTTGAGGCTTGTTTTTGCTCACTGATGTCATGCATGTACGTAGATTCTAAGGAAGTCCTTGCCTTGCTCATTTTGCAGCGGAGACTGATATATGCGCCTAGACGTTAGGCATTTTTTTTTGCTGAATACAAATCTACAAACTTTAGCTGTTCTGTTCTTGCATCGAAGCCTGTGCTCAAGGACATGCTGCAGATATGTTTTTGCAATAGTACAGCTATACAGTTTTTATAAAGCTTGTACTTTTTGAATTGATGTGCATGTACCGCTTGTGGAGGTGCTTTTCTGTTGGAAGTGTATACGTGTGAATGTGTGCAAAGGGATGTTCCTTAGTGTAAATATGTTGGACATAGGGAGAATACGTTGCACATAGGGAATGAAGTGTTGGCCAAAGCACACTATCTGGTGCTTTGGCATCGATTAAGAGTGATCTCTTCCAATCGCATGCTGGCACAACTGTAGGACAGATTAGGTGTTGCTTGTTGAAGATCCTGATGGAACAATGATCCGAGACTGACTCCCTCTATATTGTTTGTTTTCTGTTCTGCTTTTCTTGTAGTTCATAAGTGTTACATGCAAAGCAGGCTGCTTGATCTGTATCGCGGTAGGGCTTCTTTAAGCATATCTGAGTGGCAATGCTCTGAAGGCTGAGCCGACAGGGAACTGGTCTCGCCCCATGGTGCTCTGTGGGCCTTATTCAAAGCAAGTTGTCCAGGGGCATTCAAGCCTATCATTGCTTGCACTGAGCTACCCTAAGGCCAGCCTGCATTGTGTCTGTGGGAGTCGCTTGGCTGCACATGGACGCATTATAGCTTTGTGTTAATGGGCCTTGTCTATGAGCCACGATGCAATTGCTTAAGAGGCAGTGTGTGCTTATCAAAGAGTTCTTGTGCTCTAACAGGCTTGTTCTTGTGCAAGTGTTTGCTGGACTTGCATTTTCAGTTTACATGCAGATGTGCTGTACCAACAGCAGCGGGCAACCAGAAAAGTATGCTTATGGACTTACTCAGTCAGTGAACTGTTACCGGTATGCGCGCCCACTGGCAGCCATGGTTATGGGCGGCAAAACAGAGCCAGTGCCATCAGTCTCTTGACATATTTTGATGATTTTGTTTAGTGTATACGAGCTCTAGGGGAGCAGCTTACATGTTGTGTTTTATGCCACAAGGGGGGCGCACCATTGCAAGCTCTGCTTTTTGTCATGATCGATAAAGGAACTTTTGTCTTGTATACAGGAAGATGTTTGGACAGTTGCTGCAGAGGTTTGCAAGCATGCATTGCCCTGCAGCAATCAATCAGGGCACATCAGGTTTTTGGACAGGAATGTTTGCTTGATGTAACACACAGGGGTTGGGGTTAGCTGGGGTTGGCTGTCAGCTTAAGCATGTCCTACTTTCGGGTGCGTATCACAGCAGATTTGCTCTCTAGACCAGGCATGGTTTAAGGGCAGAATGCTGGTGAGCTTTGAAGCGTATTGACTTGACACGTGGTGGCGTGGGCGTTGCTTTGGTACTTGACATTGAGTTCGTTTTTACTTTATTGATGTCTTGGCATGGGTGTGTGCAATGTTTATCGGGGTAAGTTATAGAAGACTAGCTAGAGGTGAAGACTAGCTAGAGGTGAATATGTATGCTATTGTCAGGGTCCTTATGCTCCTGTTGTTGGAGGCGACTTAAGTTGTTTGTTCTGGCATTCAAAATTTGGGGTTATTTGTTACAGATCTCCTGCATGCTTGGTATAAAGGTCAGTTTCAGGTAGATGCAGCTTAAGGTGGGTTTCGCTGTGGTGTTTTCTTATTCCTTGTGACTGGACAAATGGGGGTTGACGTGCCTGTGTTGGTCCTGTCAACTCAGCTGCCCTAAGTGCAGGCACCTTGACACTGAAAGATCTGTTTTGTTCGTAGGGGGCCTGGCGGGCAGGCGGGATTAGCGGTTGCGTAGTCGTACTTGGAGGGGCCATGGTAAGGCAGTCTTAGCTGGGGTAATTCTAGGATGTAACTGGCCTTTGTTGTCTTATGATGGCCTTTTATGGGCGAACGGCATCTAGTTCCGCCCTCCCAGACTGACTGCTTCATCTGCTTCTTTTAAAATGCTTAAGCTTCATTGCAGGGCAAAAGGGGGGGGGGGCTGGTCAGGCACAGAGTCTTACCTTCATCATGGGGTTTGTACTGGTTCTTCCTAGTCTTGGGGGTTAGTGACTGCCCTGCAACCAAAAGGGAATGGGAGGGGCACTCCAAGAGGTTGTGTACTGATCTGGAGATGGCCTTGTTTTGGTCCAGCATGGGGTTGTGGGCTGAAATCTCTTACCATGAAATTAGAGATTGTCTTTTATGCACCAAGACCTGCTGTATCAGCTGCTGTTTGTGCCCCAGGAAGCTGAGGATGTTACCTGCATGAGAAATTGCAAGAAGTCTGCTACCATTATCCGGAGTTTAGATGACAAGCCACTGTATGGTACTCTGTGGGGCATATGGTGGGCCTCTGCTTTCTTTTGCCTGAGTCATGCAGGGCGGGCCCTCCATGTCTGCTTGAGATTGGTTCGCACATTTCTTTCTGTATTACATTTTGTTTGTGTTGCAGCATCATGGGCAATGCTGCTCTACAATGAGCGGCATACTGTAAGGAAGTAACCTTTTAAAAGCAAACCAGGGAATGAAGGAATGCACAGATCAAGAGTGTTCACTGGCTCTAGTGGCAGAATGGCTGGGTTTGGTGGGGCGGTGGACTGGGTATGGGGTTCATTTATGTTTCAGTTGGGACCACCTATGATGTTCTACTACATGGCTGGACCTATGAGGCTAAGCGGTTGCAATGAACAGGGGTGCCAAGCTGCGGGGTTGCAAGGAACAGCTGCGAGCGCTGCTTCTCATCAGTGAGTTAAAAGTCAGTAAAGCATGCCAGTATGACGGTGCTGGCAAATGTGGCAGAGGGACGGGAAGGTTTGGGAAGGGCTACAAGAAGAGGCCATTTGGGCTACATTTGCTTGAGCGTACGACTGGATGGGATAGGTTGTAGGGGCTGCAGCAGCAGCGGCTGTGCAGCACTTATTTGGTGATTAGATTGAGAATTATGTGCAATTGGTGGCTGGAAGCCATGTTGATGTTGATGGTTGAAGGTTTGTTACTGTTGAATGTTGAAAGGTTGCAAACAAAGGTTATCTGTTCCCATCTGTCAGGTGAAAAAAGAAGAGCATATGGCACTTCTTGCTATGGCATGTCATGATATGAAGAAAAAGGAGCATACCTGTGAAGTCCTCATGGAAGATTTGTCGCATGGTAGTGTGATTTAACATGAAGACGGGTGTGTCCAGAAGATATCTGTTGTTGGATTGTGCATCAAGTGGACTCCCTTGGTGCGTGACACTGTGGGGGCCTGATTTGAGTGGATTGAAAAGGGCGTTGCATCTCCTATGGATGCCAAAGCTCCTAAGTTGAATTGTGGGGCAGCATTGAGCTGTCTTTGGGTTGGGCTCTTTTTCCTACTGCGCATCAAGGACTATCTCCGTGCTGCATATGTTGTACAAGACTCTGTTTGCAGGTATCAAAGCGTCAGGGCGCTGTGCCTTGGCAAAAAAAGTTCGAGTGTTTCAGTATGTGCAGCATTGTGAGGCAATCTTCGCTGTTCCAGTGGTTGTGCTAAGTCGTCCCATTTAAAAGGGATATCAGACAGGTTGAAACGGCAGTTACAGACTGTGGCAGCGTCAGCAGGCTATGATAGCTCTCAGGGGTGGCGCGAGCGTGGAAGGATCCCTCTGGATTATATTTATTGTAGGGCCATGGAGGCTCGGCAGCAGTGTATGGAGTCCAGGGCAATGCGGTGGCACTCACTGCAACAAGTGAAAAGGGTATGCAGAGCCCTGGGGCTCTAGAAGGGGGTTTCACATTGCAAGGCCATTGGGGTTCTGCCAGGCAGATGGTTGAATTTGATGTTTGCGCAGCAGGACGGCGCTGAATGTGGGGAGTTGTTGCTGCTTTGCCTTGTTGTCTAGCAGGGATGCACACTTGGCTGTAGTCTTGTCATTCAGTGTGATCTGGTGCTATGCTGCTACAAAACCCTTCAATCGTTCACAGAGACATGGGGAATTTGTGCCAGTTAAGGCTGTAAATTTTGGTTTGGTTTGTTTGTAACAGTGTGCTGCGAGGGCTGTGTGTAGTATCAATGAGGAACTGGTTGAGGGCTGTTTTTTTGAGCCCAATGCATGATGGGTTTTACTCTTTGTTGGTGGTTGGTCTGGATTCCCTGTCTTAGGCTCCATCCAATGGTGTGTTTGGTGCTCTGGATTGTGTTTGATTTGGACACACCAATCAGTCTCCTGCTGGTGATTTGTTTGCTGGTGCTACTATTTGCCGTGTCCGTAGTTGGATGTCTGCTTGGGTATTCCTCTTGCTTGGTGGTATGGATTCCATTGTTTTTGGACCCATCCGATGGTGCGTTTGGTCGTTTCGACTTAGCAGCCCTTTGCGGTTGCCGCACCTTAAATTTTTGTTTGTTTGTTTGTCTGTTTGTAGAGACTGCTGGAATGTTGCTTGCATGTGTGGCCCTGTCCGAAACACGTCATGCTTGCACTGTTGGTGCTTACAGGTAAGTACCCTGCTTTTGTCGCCTCTTGAACCCTGCTTTTGTCGCCTAGCGAGCAGCCCTGCATTTTTTCTTGTACCACAGTCCAAGACAAGTACATATATGTGCACTCGTGCTGAAGGGTGGAAACACCAGCCTCATTGCCGCAGTGCATTTGTAATCACCGTACTTGTGAGGTGCTTTGTTGAGGTGCTGTGTTTGATATGGCGTCTGTCCAGCGTAGTGGGAAGTGGCCCATGATTGCCGCATGGCGGTACTTGACGTGGTACTTGAGCTGGGTTGCGCTGTCATGATTTGCCAGTGGGAACAGAGTGACAGCTGGGTCGTGCCGATTGGCGTGCAGTTGGATGTCATGAACCCAGGCCGGTGCAGGAGTGCAGGACCCACTATTTCCGTCTTTGCTGACTCAGCCAAGTGCACAGATCGTCGTTAGTAAGTGCGAGTGACTGCGAAATCTCGGTAACCTCTCAGAAGCTGCCCAGTTTGCCACGCAATCTTAAACGTAGCCACTGCATGAGTGCATGCCAGAGTCCGTCCTCCTGAACTTTCAGTTTGGTGATTGGTTCTAGTGTCGCCCACTTTCATTGTCTCATGCACCCGAAGGTTACAGCACGGCCCGCGGAGGCCTGCGGGATTAGAAGGGACCTAAGTATGGTATGGGGGCTCCTGCTGCTCGTGCTTGCACGTGGCGTATGCATAGCGGGGCAGGTCAAGCCAGGAGTGCCAGCTAAAGGGCCACAAGTGCCATCGCCAGGTGTTGCTCCTGTCTCGACGAAGGGGCTGCCCGCTGGTAAGCTGTCTTAGCATCGTTAGACACCCACGCATTCATTCAAGCGTGTGGATGTCCTCGCAAGGCCCACCTGTTAACCATCGCCATCTTTCACTGTCCATGGTGACCAAAAGTCCGGCATCGCAGACCGCACTTCGTGCAACAAACAGATAGGCGCGTTGCGTGCATGGAATCCTCCTATATGACCTTCATTCTGTTCTATAACAGTAAACCAAATCAGTATTTACACGCCAGACCAACCAACATATCACCTGCTATCATGCATGAACTATCCCGCTACGGCGTGCTTGTGTTTGTGTAGGGGTCATGCTTCGCCGCTACAACAGGATGGTAGACGGCAAGATCCTTGTGAGAGACGTCGCTAGCCTGGCCTATGATGGCATGGCCTACCAGTATGGACCAGAAATATATGATGCTGAGACGTAAGTGGCTACTGTGTGGACAAAAGTGTGGACGGACCCAGCCTGATTATGATTAAACGCTAACAATCGGCTCTAGAAGAGATCAAGTGCCGAGTTAGAATACTGATAGAGGCCACCTTGCTCACATTTCGCCAGCACATTCGTGCCTAGTGGGCTGCTTTGAAGCTTAAGGGTGAACAATCTGTAGTATATGGTACCATCATCTCCTGGAATCTTCATGCATACAATGATAACCCTTTGTCCATAATCCCTAATTCACCGTTCCATGCCACACCGGCGAGAATAGACACCAAGAATGACGAGGCAGACACTGACAGCATGAGCTTCAATACGGAACCCTAACCAAGAAGCACAAGTGCATGGAAGACGCAAGAGACAACATCCCACAAAGCAGCCCTGTTGAGATGACCAGCAAAGTCACTGTTCCCAAGCTCCGTAACAGTAGGCATACCAATATTAGTGATGGGCTCCATTGTGGCCTGCCCTTCACATTGTTGCTCACTGCTGACTTACTGGTGGCAGGTGTGAAGACCGCTGCAGGCGTGTACCTGGCTGCAATGCATGGGCAGCATGTGACTGGAAGCCTGGTATGGAAATGAAGCTGCACCCGGGCTGTGGAGCGGGCTGCTTAAACTACGTGAAGACACACAAAATTTGTGAGTATGCCCACATTCCCTTCGGCCAGGAGGCTGTGCACATATGTGTTTTAGCTCGGACACTGCAGCAGCTGGAGCAGGAAAGGTAGAACACCTCAGAACACCACCTACTGTGCTAATCACGGACGATGCAACTGTTGACTGCCAACTGCCATGTTTGGTCAGCTTATGTTCTGGTGAGCTGTGCAACTCCTCATTTTCCAGAGGAAAAAGCACAGTGACGAGTATGCAACATGGCTATATGGCCAGCACTTGTGAGAAGTGCATCGGTGCAAGAGCTATAGGTACAGCATTCAACTTTTCTACATGCAGCATTTGTCACTGTAAGAGGTGCATTTCGAAGTCTAGTCTAGGGTTTAGGGTCCAGTCTGCTCTGGAGCCTTTGCAAAGAACCCTTTGTTGTGGACATGTATACACCCGAGGCAGCCTAAGATCATGCTATTCATGCAGTAGCCTGCTGCAGTATGCCCTCCTTCTGGTCCGCATCAGTTGCTCAAGATGTTTGGAACCTTTCAGACTCGCTTTAGGCAAGCACATGCATTAGTGCCGCATTCAAGTGACACCTGGTGCTACTCTTGTTCAGTGTGCTACTCTGGTGACGTGCCTCCATTGCTGCCCCTGCTGCTGCATGTCCAGGGACTTACGGCTCCCCAGGTTTAAAGTCAGAGGAGTGCGGCTCCGCTGGTTGTAGTGAGCGGATGGTTAACATCACTTGGCCAGCTGATTTTGTCGGGCCCTATAACCAGCTTGGTGTTAATGGCACATGTGCCTGGGCATGTAAGGACGGCAAGGTGGGTGGGTGCAGGGAAATGTGAGGCAGGGAAGGCAAGGTGTGTCCCACAGGGGTGTTTGGGTCCAAGAGAATGGGCATTGAGGGTGGGTGCCTTGTGATGGTTGGTGGGAGGAAGAAGTGACGGGTTCAAATGCTTCTGGGGTCAAGGTTACAATGAAGGTTCCCGGAGAGAAGCAAGCCACATGGCGGCTCTTGTCCTGCAGAGGGAGCAGCTTTGGGATGGGGACCAATCAGCTGTTGTAGACCACTGGGGGTGGCAGGAGGACAAATATGGGTTTAAGGGTGTCTCTATACAAACATGGGAATAAAAGGAGCAAAGGCATGAAGGGGAATTGGAGGAGAAGATGAGCAAGAGGAGTCTAAACAGGAAAGGAGAAGTGCAAAAAGAAAGGAGGTGGGAGGAGATAGGCGAGGGAGAAACTGACGGCGGCAGAGGGGCTGGGAGAGTGGTTTCTGCATTTGGGGGGACAGAGGGCGGGGTGCGACAAACAGTGAGAGCGGGAAAATGGTGCCAAGCGGCAATCCCAAGGAGGACGGGGCCAGGACAAAGGGTATTAGCCGGATAGAAATATGTCCTTGTTTAACTTTAAAGGGGAAAGCATGAGCAGGCCTATGGTGCATCACATGGTAGTTACTAGACCGCAGGGATGTTTGGAGCTGCAGGCTAGGAGGGACGGCTGGGATGACTGTGATTTCCCTTGTTGGAGGAAAACAATCAGCGGCCACAGCGCTTGTTTAGCGGAGTCAACAGGCTTCTTATCATGCCCTCAAACGTAGCTCTGTGACCCTCCAATACTGCAATGCAGGGACTGTTATACTTGTCAGCCCAGTAGTGACACTCTCAGCCGTTTGCCGTACTGCTGTTTGCCTGTATGTTCAAAGGTGTGCAAGCCAAATGGCCAGCCAGGCGTCTGCCAGTTCCCCAACTGTGCCGACCCCAAAGCTGAGGTGGCAACAGACAGGTTTGCTCTGGGGAAGTGCGTGCTCATGGAGGTCAGAGATCCCGTCAAGCCAAGCCTGGTTGCAGGGCCAGCAGGTACGATTACCAGATTATCAGATTATCAACTAGCCCAGAATGGCATCCCTGGGGAGCCTATGAAGGCTCATAGGGCCAGCATGTTTGGCAAGCCACGGCTTAAGACTGCACTCACCACATGTGGGATTGATATGCACACCGTCCTCCATTGATCACAGCGATTTATCAGCCATCTTCAATTTGGCCTGCTGTCAGGGCGGTGTCATAGTTCATGCCTTGCAGAACTTTTTGGATACTGCCGCATATCATGTTAGCTAAGAAAGGGATCTGCTGTTGCAAGGCGCCTCTGAGATTATTTCTGCTTTTTTCCATTTGCCAGAGATAGGAGGAGCTTCACCCACAATCAGATGCCTAGCAGGTCTCAGCAGCTAGAAGTGTGAGCAGTGGCAAATGTGTCTATTGTGCAAGGCAGCCCTGCTTGAGTGTCTTTCCCATGCCTGCCAATATGCCTGCTAGCTACATTGCTGGTCTTTTTTCCACTGGTCTGGCCTGCCTGCTTACATTCATCCCTGCTATACCCGTTCAGTGCGACCATGGCATGTATTGCGTATTTTAGAATTGTTGCTGATCTGGTGCTTACTTTGTGATTACATGTGTGCCTTACGGCCCTTTGCCTATCTTTGCTTGGCTCCGTGTCAAATGTGTGGCTGCTTTGTTTGCTGTGCTGCGCATTGCAGCACCATTGCATGCTGTGCTTGGAAGTTGTAAACCATGTGGTTCTGTGCTTACTGGACCCTGTGCTTGACGTTCTGCTCGTCTGTCCAGGTTCAGGATGGGCATCAGGCACCATATCTGCCCCTAAGGACTGCTCCGGAGTTTCTGCCTACATCTGCTCCCAATGTGCAGCTCTCCCCGGTGGCGCTGCTGCAGCTAAGAAGTGCCGCGACTGCATCCGCAGCAAGGGAGTCACCGGGGCCAAAGAAGTTGCCCTAGGTGACCAAGCTAAGATCTGGTGCAAGGGCCCAGACGGGAAGTTTGCGGAGACCCAGTCTGAAAGCAATGCAAGGTTGTCGGAGTTTGGGTGCTTGTATAAGCCGCTGGACAGGATGCAAGGGTGGGAGAAGAAGAAAGGGGCGGTGTGTGAGGCAAGGCCTGATGGCTTACCGCGGTAGTTTTTACCAACGGGTGAGATTCACCACAGTCTCACTTCAGCTGGCATCATTCAGCAAGAATACGTAAAGGGATTAACATCACATACCGAGCCTGCAGCCCTCTTGAATGGCTTGGATAGTGACAGAACTGGACAATCTTGAGCACAAGTGCTGCGTTGCTGTTGTACAGTGTGCGGGTGCTTGTATAAGCCGCTGGACAGGATGCAAGAAAGGGGCGGTATGTGAGGCCAGATGTGACATACCGTATTAACTGGGTGAGTTCCGCCACGGTCTCATCTCATCAGCTGGCATCAACAGGAATGAACATAGCTGTTTCCGTAACAGCTTGAGGTGGGGGGCCTATGGCACTTTTTGCTATGGCATATCACGAGATGTATTAGTGGTGCGTAGAGGGATCAACTGATATCTAGACACCAAGCCCGCAGGGCTCTGCACAATAAATGTCTGAGCAGACAAAAAGCTGTGGTTGTTGCAGCTTTGTGCGGTCTATTGCCTGCCTGTGCCAAACAGCACCTATAGTGATGGTTCTGATTGTGACAGCATATAAACAAATCTTTGAGCACAACAACTGTGTTGCTGTTGTGTAACTGTTGTGATGCATTGCGCTGGCAGAATGTGACAGCCACGGAATAAGTCCTTTATTGACGGCATATGTGATACTCCTGCTGTAAAGTGCTTGAGAAGAGTTCACTGTTGCAAGGAGAACTTCTGCAGAGATGACATACATCCGGGAGAACTTTGGGAATTATTGAACATGGCCAGGTTACAGGTAGAGTCTCCAAGGGCTGCGATGGGAATGAGGGAACTGAATGGGAGGCAGCAGCCTTGGGGGATGAGCAGGATGTGGTACTTAGGGGGCGGCAGGTCACCCAGTGGGCAGAAGGAGATTGTGAAAGGTGGGGCCACCTTTCTATTGTACACAGGGTAACAGAGTGGTGTGCTATATGGTGGTTGGGATGGACGTGCAGTGGTTGTGGATCTCTATCTTGATCGGAGGAGTATTAACGTTGCGGGTTGATTAAAACTATTGGAGAGGTGGTCCCCAATGATAATGCCTACATAATATAGCCCAGATTTGTGCGCGCATACCTGCAGACACTGCAACTAGACATGCTTGATAAATTCAACCAGACATGCATGCGGAACCAAGACATTGTGGGGGCCGGGTTGGCAAGCCACGCTGGATCGCGGAAGCGAGCTGTGTGGGTGGAAGTGAGGCAGCACCAACCCGTCTTTTTTGTCCTCATTAAAAGAGCCTCATTCACTTCACAGGCACGCCATACCTGGGTCCTATGAGCAAAAGGTCCCATCTCTGCGGAGCAAAGGCTCGTTCGGCCCGTACAAGTGCCCTTCGTTGCAAAACCCTAGAAAGCTGCTCATTAGCAAAGAAAATAGAACAAGAGCATAATGGCTTGTCCTCCGGGTCCCGCCATGTGGTTGTTCTTCTGCAGCTTGTCCAAGGCCATGGCGCAGCCAGACCAAGCTGTCTGTCAACTGGCATTTCAAAGCGCGACCAAAACGCTTGAACTTCCCTGCGCGAGCCCCACGCCCCCAACAGAATCCGACCAAGTGGGCTTCGCACAAGTGCCCTTCATTACCAAGGACTTATGAAGGGCAGCCATCTGCCGCAAATGCCCGCTTTTGTCGCTAATGTCCCAGGACCTCGAGCAGTCCAGCTTTTCGAGCAATTCCTTCGGGCTGTTCTGGGTCCACTGGCTCTGCTTGAGATTCTTTCTGTTAGTCACGTCTCTGGCTGAAAGCCAACATGTTCGGTGATGGAGGGCCGGAAAGCAGACGCCAACAGCTGAGGCTCGATCTCTTCACGCGGATTCCTGAGTGGCAGCCGGAGAAGCGTCCCAGGCTAGCCCTCGTATGGAATTCTGTGGTTCTTTTAGGTCTGTTAGCTCTAGCTGGCTACATGACATATACTTCCTATGTTGAACGCCCTTTGGTTGGTGCTGATGGTGGGTGGAAATACGGGATTGTGCGAATCCCTGCAAAGCGACCCGGTGAAGGTGAGCCACAAGCAAGCGATGCGCCCATACTCTGGCATGCATCGCTTCATGAAGTTGCCATCCTAATTACCCGAGAGCAGTGCTCGGCGTTGATTATACTGTCATTTTCAGCACTCGGGTGTGTGGGCTTAGTGGGTCTTTTGGTTTCAATGGCTAAAACAATCAAGCAAACAAACTTTACAGATGTGGCAATGGCAAGAGGGCTGCTAGGTCGGACAGACCAAACACACCAATTGCTAGTTGTTGCTGTGGCTTGTTGCTATTGTGGATCTACTTGGTAACTCAGCATTCCTTGCTGGCTATTTGTGGAGACTAAACATGCCCTGTCCTGTGTTACAGGTGTATTAAAGGACGATCTGCTAAAACCCAAGAGCAACCAGCGAGTCCAGCGCACGTCATGCAGCTGCATGACTGCCCAAGGAAGAGATCTGACGAAAGCAGGCTCTGTTGAAGCAGTCAAGAGCGAGGACATCACTGTCGTCGTGGTGAGCAGTCAGCAGGTGGAAGTTGGCTGCTGCATGTATGTACTTGATTGCTGCAGGTATACAGCTTACACCCAGGGCTGTAAGAAATCCTCATGCACATTTGAAAACGAAGCAGCAACTATGATGATCCAGCACAGCAATCGAACCTGCTGTACCCCCATTGCACTGCAGCAGTTCTTGTTGTACTTACTTTTACCATAAACTGCACTAGTTCATTTAGGGAGCAGCTAACTCGAGGAGATGCTATCAGCCTTTCACTTTTGGTGCATGGGGCTAATTCTGCCATGAGCCAGACGTTGCAACCACAGGACCAGTCCCATCTGACCTAACCTTTGGCATGCTCTTTGCATATGAAGGATTGAGAATGGAACTGGGAATCCCGCTGGTGCTGCATGCACAAATGCTGCTGTAGTGCGTCGTGCTGCTACACAGCAGTCTTACCTACACGGGTGAAGTCCTGGTGCATACAAGGCACAATGTCATGATATGCCATAGCAAAGTCACAGTATAAGGCATCTTTGGCACAAAGGAATTGCTACACAGCTAAGGAGTCTTTATTTCTTACTGTGTGCAGCTTGCCAATGACACAGCTGCCCCTCTTGCCAAGGACCTCCCAGATGAGATTAGGGCGGAGCAAGTCGAGAAGGGCAAGGACCGCTTGTACTCCAAAGATAACATCAAGATGACTGTTGTAGAGGAAAGGCTGGGCTTCACATGGTCCTGGAACCCCTCCGCACAACTGGAAGAGGGAAAGAATGAAACTGACCAGGCGAGCCTTGACCTTGCAGACCTGTACCTCATGGGGGCCTGCTACGGGGCAGAAGGCTATGGTAAGCAGGAACGCTGTAGACGGAGCAAGCATATCTTGAACTGTCATTTAGGGACCAAGTTGGGCTGTTTGTCTATCCTTTAGGGCCTGTCCTAAACGGTAAGATGTGGAGCAGGCCAAGTACACAGCACTGATTGCCACACTGTGGTTCAGCATAAGAACATGATATGCATGAATCAATAAAGGGGGGTTAGCACCGTGCCTGGTGGTGATGGTCATTGGCATCCATATCTGCCGCTGTGCTGGCTGGCAATGCAACGGTAGGAGCACATTTTAAATAGCAGAGATGCACTGACCATATTGCTACCAAGTAGCACAGTTTCCTGTAGTGTTTGTCCTCACAAGGTTGTGACTGCACATGTGGGCTTGTAGACTTGGGCAGTGGGACTCATTACGGCTACGGGCCCAAGAGAATCCAGTTCTAGCTTTAGCTTTGCCACCAGCTCAGCTTTGTGGGGCTTGTAAAGCTACAAGGACAGCTTGGAAAGCTTACGCCAAAGCAGGATCAGTGTAGCTAAGCTTTGAAAGGTGTAGAAAAGCTCCCATGGCTCACCACGTCACAACCGTTAGCTCCAGTCCACTTCAGCTCCCCTCTTGGGCACTCAAAGTACTGACTTGTTACACCATGCCCCGGCCAGAGGGATTTATTCCGTGCAACCCGGCCGGTGGCAACATCCACACACCTTCATCCCTCATCGCACTCAATAATGGATCACATTGTGCCTATGCCCATGTGTAGCCTTACTCTCTCTCTCACCTCCTACCCCTAATAATGCACTAACTAGCATAGCACTACCAGCCAGTATTTGGAGCTAACAGCCAGTAGCAGCCAGTAGCCAGTATTTGGAGCTAGCAGGCAGTAGCCAGTACTTGGAGCTAACAGCCAGTAGCAGCCAGTAGCCAGTGCTTGGAGCTAACAGCCAGTAGCAGCCAGTAGCCAGTACTTGGAGCTAACAGCCCATGGTGATGATGGGTTGCTGAGGCCGTTGTTGATGCCCAGTGGCCTGCTTTTAAAAAAGGTACTTCTTGTGGGTCCGTCTCAGTGACTTCCTGCTCACTGCTTTGGCTGACGCCATCATTGTTGATGCCCAGTAGCCTACAGCACTTCCTTGCTCATATGTTACGAGTTGTGTGGTGAAAGATGTAACCAACCTAACCAATGATGCCAAGCAAGCTAGTGCAAGCGCCTGGACTTTGGGTACTCATTTTTACCAATTGGACCCTTGTCAGCAGGGTATTGGTGGCCCAGTCCAACTAGACGGTGTAGCGGGTGACATACTTCATCAGTTGGATGCTCTCCCATGCTCACGACAAATTCCCCGTACTCAGGAGCCACGCGCTATCCTTGCCTTGCTGACTCTTTTGCAGACTCTTAAAACTTCCCGAAGATGAAGTACACCCAAGGCACAACATCACCGGTCACTTCGATACTACAAAGCCATGGCTCCAGGTGGCAAAGTGGGCAGCATTTATTCCACATGGGACTGCTGGGGGCGATTGCTTCAAGGAGTTGACAATCAATGCCACAGATGGCACACTTTACAACAAGACTGAAAAGATGGATATGAATGCAAGCTATGAGGGGCGGCTGATCATGACCCTGGATTCAAGTCGGCCAATGCCGAGGTTGATTAACGCTCTGTTGGATGGCTTCAGTGGAGCGCAAGAGATCGAACCTGGATTCCCTTTGGATATCGTGGACATGAAGACCCCAGGAGTACTCAGAGCTCGGGATGTCCACCCATATGCCTCGATAGAGACATTACAGGACGTGCGAGCGGGGATTTACAACTACATTATCGTGAAAAGGGGTGAGGCTGAGTGGTTGGCCCTGAGAGAGCGGTATCCAACCATTGCACAAAGTTGCAGTTCTGATAATGTGCAGAAGGTGACAGTGTATAAGCAGAGGAGCAAGGCTTGTTGTGGGGGCTCCAGCGCAGTATCAGGAACTTCGCAGGATGAGCCCAATTGGGCCGTTGCAACGTTGCATGTGTGCCGTTTAACAGCCAGAAGGATTGCGAACGTTACATTAAAATGTTTAAGCTCTTCCCTAATGATGAAGTGTGTAAGGATGCAGTAGGGGAGCACAGTGTGCCTGCATATGCTTACAAGAAGGAGTATGCATATGGCTTAGTAGACTCAAAGGAGGAAGAAAAAATTCAATGGAAAGAGGCTGAAAACCCCTGGTCCAATCTTCTCTTCAAGTCAGCCCTGAACATGAGCAAGGCTGACAATAAGTTGTATGCTGACAGTGTGTGTACTAACACCTATAACAAGGGGCAGCGCGAGGGTGAGATCATCTACTTGCTAGAGTGCTCCAGTCACGGTGTCTGCTGGAAAACTGGCCAGTTTCACTACATCCATGACCCTCCCGGCACAAAACCTCATCTGCAAGAGAGCGTGTGGGAGGTGGAAAAGGAGGTGTACTGCGAGTATTGTGTGGAGCAATCCCTTGTTACTTGGGGGCTCCTGAGTTTCGGCACTATCGCAGGTGCATTGCGTGCTGTGATTTTCGTCAATATGATGCTCTATGCAGCCTTTAATGTTGCCCCAATGGTGGCAGATGCAGTGAAGGATAGCGATGTCAAGCGGAAGTCCAAAGTTGTTCTGCAGGAGAGGGTGGGAATAGCGCCAATACGGTGGAGATGCAGGTGCACCCCAGCACCAGCACAAAGTATCTGTCCTGTGATCCTGTTTATGTCAGCAATCCTGGTGTTGATTGCGAGGCTGGTGACTTGCAGGACACACACAGCGGCAACATCCGGCGCCGAGCTTTGTTGTGAATTATGCTAGCAGTACCTGTGGGTGTGATCAATCAATTCCGTAGGGGAAGAGGAACATCACGGGGCACGGCAGCAAGGTTTTGTTGATGTGAGGCTCACAGGGGATGAGCAAGTGTATGTGATTGGCTGTTGGTTATCGGGCTAGTGAACTTTGCATCTGCAAGAGTAGGTGGTGTTGTGAAGATGTTTCCTACAGTAAACTGGGGTGAAGGTGCTGACAGGCTGCACTGAAACTTACATGGAACAGCAAAGTTGTTGTGTAACTAGATAGCATCTGTACAGCAAGGTGAGGCTGAAGAAAGTCGGTGCTTACTGCTGACTGGCAGCCCAGGAACAAGATCTTAGCAAGTAAAGTAAAGTTCCTTTCAGGGATACAAAATGTTGCTAAATCTCTTGCGAGCGCTTGCATGCTTGGTTGACTTTACCTCTCTCTCTGGATTGTGTTCAGAGGGGAGTATGGACCCTGAGGATTAGCTGGATAAGGGCCTCTGTCAGGTTGGATCCAAACCATGTAATTCCAGGATTTATACCATCACTGCATCCTTATATGGCTTGTGGCAGCAGAGACAATGTGGGCTGTGTGTAAGCCATCTTACCGATGGACTTGAACGTATCACCTAATGACAAAGTGCAGCAAATCAAGCACTGATCAGGTTTTGCAACCTGTCTTTACACAAAGTGCACAGGCTGGCTGAGGTTAGGGGTAAAGCAGGATGAGAGAGGCTACCCAAAAGAGTGTCTGCCTGGGTATCTGCTGTGTTGTCCGTGTGTGGCAACAATGTTGCTGACCTGGTCATTCTCATTACTGGGCATTATGCGCAGCTGCGTGCGCAAGCATAGTGGTGTTTGCCTGGTATAGGGTAGGCAGGAGCACCAAGGATGACAGCTGAGTTGCCACCTTGTGATAGTGCCCAGTACCCGTACAGTACCCTATGCAAGGTATGTCCTGTGATGCCAAGGAATGTGATCAAAGCAGAGCTTGACACACTGTGGGATTATGTTATGTAATCATTTCACTTTCATGATGAATGGTTGCAGATCCACTGGCTGGTGGCAGTTCTTCTGCCTGTTTTATCATGTTGTCGCTGTTCTGGGTAGGCTTTCAGTAAGAGAGACTAAATGCCTGCAACTGATATAGCAACCAATATATATGGTGTCTGTGCATGGAAAATCATCGGCTGTGGGACTGTTTTCAGTTGTCATGCTTATTCCTGTCACTGTGGCTTCCTGTGTTTTCAAAACAAGGGGCAGTGCCCAAGAGCACACCCTGCTCCAATGATCTCAAACTTTATTGATCTTTGGGAACTTCAGTGTTGCTGCACCGTAGGTGCATACATGTTGTGATTTGGCTGGGAAGGGCTGGTCTGAGATAACATTAGCTGGCAAGGGAGTGTCCGTGAGCTGATGGCATCTATTCCCTAAGATTTGAACATTCGATCGGAGTTTGGTGAGTTGTTTGATTACTGTGAGGGTGATTTAAGAAAGCTTATGTGTCATCCAAAGCAGCATATTTTGGCGAAGCTGGTACATAAAATGTGTGTCTTCAGAGATGAAGATACTGAGCGGGTGTTTGATCTGCAGCTTGACAGATTTGAATCGAGTGAAGATGAAAGTTGTGGTGATGTTTTTAGTGATGAGTATGAGAATGAATTAGTTGAAGTTGACGATATTACTCAGTTTGGTTTTTTGGAAGCCCCTTGAGCCTCGTGTTGGCTCCGGGTTTATTTGTTTTTTTCAAATGTAACATTCAAACCGTGAAGTCCGAACTGATGGCATTCATTCTGAGCTGGTTGCGGGTTGAGTTCTCTGTGGAGCGTAAGAGGCCCTCTGAGTTGTCTGTGGCCCTTAATTGTAGCTGATGTTCTGCTTTGGTCCTGAGCGGCATGTTTTGCGGGCACCCCATGGTGCGGCGCCTTACTTACTCATGATCCCATGCAAGAGGTCACAATGAAATGCACTGCAGAGTCTGCACCAGATTGTTGCTGGTGCTCTGAGAATGCTGATGAGTATGTCCTTAACGTACTTGTTTGCGCTGTAGTTCCACAACCGTGGATGATGAGGCTCATTGCCTCTTCTTGTGTGAACATCCGTTAATTGTTGAGGCTCAGTATTTGTTCTTGCCAGGTGTTGTACCACCTGTGACCGTGCTGTCTTCTCTAATGTATGCTGACTTTTGGGCACTGTCTTCCACTGGCAGGGTTCCTCTCACAGCATTGGTCAAGTATGTCGCTGTCTGCGTTGGTGTCTGTAGGTATTGCCACCAGCCATCTGGTGGTACTACTGTGGTGGACTTGCCAGACGTCTTGCTTCGGAAGGTCAGTATTTATTGAACTTTGATTCGGGGTCCGCTCTTTCTGGTGATCTGTCTGATGATGAACTGGTTGAAGTTCCCTAGATGGATACCTGGTTGGGTATCCGTACATGTTGGTGGTCTGAATCCATTGTGTTTGGATCCATCCGATTGTGTGTTTGGTCGTTTCGGCCTAGCAGCCCTTTGCGGTTGCCACACCTTTAATGTATGTTGTTGTTGTTATGTTAAGAGTCTATGAGGGTTGATTGGAGATTGTCTGGCGTACTGTGGGCGTACATGCTCAAGAACTTCACTTCCTTGCCTTCCGATGGCTCCCCTGGCAGACAATGGGCACTCCATGGCGGGTTGTGCAGCCGTAACATGAGAACTTAAGCATAAGATGCAAATTTGTTGACCAGTGCTAGGCGGCACGCCACGATCCATCCAGCTGCGGCCTGCCATCATGAAGAGTCGCAGACCGTTGCTAGCTGAAGTTATCACAGGTTCAGTATCACAGATTGAAAACATGCACCAGCCTCACCAGGCCCATCCATCTAACAATGCCATAGATAGGAACTTGTGCCATATGGCCTAACCTTGCTTCGGCCCTCGCTGCTGCCTTAACTCTAGCTGTGAAGTAGGGCTTGGACCGTAAAGCAACCGTTAGTCACTACACCACTCCGTTTACCTGTCCTGGGCTGGCATGTCAGCAGCAACTGCCCAAGGCACCAACCACCCTGAGGTCACCAGCAAATTACCAGCTTACCCAGTGCGTGTTCACACAGTATCAATCAATCTTGAGAAAACACCAGCAGTGACCTTATTATTGAAACCAGCTCTGTAAACATCAGCATGTTCTCCTATCTATAAAATGCCCTAAGTGCTGCCAGTACCGTTCCCACTAGCTCCATCACGGCACCTCAGCCCCAGGAGTGCCCTCCTCACCTCCACTTTCTCAGCAGCAGCTGCTGCTACTTATCCACAAGCTCAGGGTGGAACTTGAGCACTTCCTTCCACATTGTTTCCCGAGCAAGGTCCCCAGACAGATCATCCGGGACATCAAAGAAGAATGGTGCCTCGGCTGCTGGTTCATCTGCCACATCATGCAGCGCAGCTAAGAAGGGGTGCGCCAAGGCATCTTCTATGCTGATCCGCTGATCAGGCTCAAACACCAGCATGCGCTCCAGCAGGTCCAAGGCCTGCATCAGCAATTCACCAAGTGACAGAGCTGAGGATTAAGATAGGAGTAACCTGTCAGCAGATGATGCTTGAGATGTATTGCAGGACTGCTGCACAGAGGCCTCACAGTCTCTTCAACATGTCTGGTATTGGTACCATATGCAGCTGAGCAGCCCAGCTTTTAGACTGCAGGAACGTGCATCTGCCCTGCCACTCCACTGCAGCAAACAGCAAATATTGAAACCGACTACTAAAATTACAAGGCCAGCCATCGGCCAACTGCACCATCTGGGTCATGCCGTGGAGCATGCCAAACCGTTAAAGCAAGGCATTATTGAAACGGCAAATTATGGATCAGTAGCAAGTCTCAATAAGTGACGCAAGAGACGATTGATCAGTCTGGGGTTCGGAGACTGACCCCAAGGCTAGGTAGACGATTGTGCAAGACTCTGTGCTTGCCTTGGCCTTCCAAGTTGTATCAATAGCACACACCCTATACCACCTTGCTCTCCAACAACCTCTGCAGAGGCTCAGGACAGCTATGCCCTCAGGGCATGTACTGCAGACCATCCTTAAACCAGATGCTCTACCCCTCCTTACCACGGGATCTAGCTGAGGCCACAGGTCCTTGAAAGGCGCCCTCTGCCAGGCAGGCAAGCTGCGTAGGTAGCGCCGCGCCTTGTCGCTACTGACAAACCCCATCTGCTGCTCAGTCGGGGATCCGACAACCTGGCACCAGCAGTACAGGGAGAACAGCGTTCAGTTCTTTTGACACACTAAACTCCAAGATGAGCCCTTGCAGCAACGAGTTTGAGAACATATTACAGCATGCTACTACAACATGCTACTATGCTGTGCACAGTGCTGCTACGCTAATAGGTTATAGAGATGCCACTAACTGCAATAATGGCTGGCGTGCTCCCCTGCATTGTAAACATGTCCCACATACTGTTATGTTATCTATGTGTCTTTGGGAATGCCCTTGCCTTACCAACCGCACCTTGCATGCAACAGGCGTCCATGAATTGCAGCCGACCAGCTCACGCAACCAACTATCTAGGCCTCTCTAGCTCACAAGGAAGCATTATGCTGTGCATAGCTGCTGCTCCTGCACCCACGACCTACCTGCATGATGAGGTTCAGCTGGTGAATGTAGTCCTTGCCAGGGAACAGGGGTTTGCGCAGCAGCATCTCAGCCAAAATGCAGCCCACTGACCTGCAGTAAGGAAGAAACACAAGTGCAACTCTGCTCTTGGGAACTTCTTATGTTAGGCATATACTTGTATTTTTCTGCATGGCGGCAAGGTATTTGATCCTTATGAGGCGCAAAAGATGTACACACACTACTCATCCACTCATAAACTTTGATTACTGTGGTTGCTTTCTTACATGTAGCAGATGAAGTGCATCCGCACCCCGGACTCCCAATTTGACCATCATTATCTAAGACCGGCCTTTTTTTTAACAAGCAGCACCGAACATCTAACCTGCAGGCTTAGTCTCCAGCTCAATTGACTGCCGGAAGGACAGATGCCCCTGTAATCAGAAGCCAGCTTGCTTAGCTGTACTAGGAGCTCTGGCAAAAAGGGTGGCCCAGCCAGGGCAACTTCTACAGCAATCTTCCCCCATGCACCCCCAACAAGAGTTGCAGTGCAGGCAATAGAGATATCAGTATTCCACCCCTCCTGTCCAACCTTCTGAAGCTCAAGCTTTGTCATACCCATGCCCTGATAAGCTCTTATACCTATGCACAGCCCACTTGCTCACCAGATGTCTATGGCTGTGGTATAGTCCCCGCAATTGAGCAGCAACTCAGGTGCTCGGTACCAGCGCGTCACCACATACTCTGTCATCAAGTGCTGCTCTTTACCACTGCGCAGGAAGAGGAGGGAACAGAAGATTGCATTTAGGCTTGTTTTGTGCCAGCTGACTTCATGAGCTGTCATATTCTGTCGTGTTGCTGCCTGCGGCCTGGGAAAGCCATCTCTTGTAGGTGTTGTGTTGTATGCGTAATGCCTAAGACTTCGCCCAACCAGGCGGCCTGGGAAAGCCATCCATTACAGGTGTTGTTTGTGCTCCTGTCACCTATGTGGGAAGCATTGCACCGTAAGGACTTGGAGGCGATGGCAAGCACAGCAAGAGATGAGGGAAAGCAGCTTTTCCCTAGTGCGCAGAATGCCTTTGCTTTACTCATCCGCAGGAAACCTCCTGCTCCGGGGGGTAGCTGGCTGACCTCAAGGAGGTGGCCTAACCTGCCTTGCTTATGCTAGCTGGCAAGCAGACATAGTGCACATATAGTACTCCCTGCACTGTCAAGCATACCACACCAGATGCAGGCACTAACCAAGATTGGGTCCGCATCTCACTTTCTCACCTCAAGCTCACCTCAAGCTCATTTAGAGATACCTTTGCTTCTTTGTTGCCACGCGAACAGGCTGGAAAATGATTGGTGTATCTAGCTATGTTCTGCTTTTTTTGAATGAAACTACAAACATGTCCAACTGGGACATGGCACTAAAACATGCTTGGGCCAAAGCAACTTGCGACTCTGCACCTAGGGCTTACCCTGTACGTGCCAAGCCGAAGTCACAGATCTTCAAGTCGCAGTTGGCATTGACCAGAAGGTTTGAAGGTTTCAGGTCCCGGTGTAGCACATTGGCACTATGGACGTACTTCAGGCCGCGAAGCAGCTGCAACAAAACAATCATTTTAGCATCACACATAAGAACTAGCCAGACCAATAGATAGTAAACTCTGTGAATTAAGAAGAGCAGGAGTTTAATATTTGTCTTGAGCATGCTTGGAAAAAACCTGCACTCCACAAAGGCAAGATGAAGGTGCTCCCTGCTTTTCCACCAAAGAATACAGACGTGACCATCCGCTAACCACAACAGGATGGCTAAATGTGCTCTGCTGCTCTTTTTGATTGTGCTTCATTATGGTCTGTTGTAGAGAGGCTCTGTTGCTCAGCTAACATGACCAATGGAATACCGGTACACCAGATCCAACAATGCCCATTGTGGACACCCACCTGGTATGTGAAGTAACTGACATGATCATCGCTGAGTGACTGTGGTGACCTGATGATCTGGTGCAAATCTGTGTCCATCAGCTCGTAGACAAGGTATACATCCTTGCAGCTGTTCCGGTCTGATGGGGGAATGATGTCTTTCAGGCAGATGACATTCTCATGATGCAAGTGGGATAGCAGCTGGACCTCCCTGTGAGGAGCAGCAGTGAGTTTGTGAGCAGACTCGGAGCTGCCTGAGCTACTGGTATGGAGTTGATATGTGCATGGGTAAAGATGCCAGCAGATACCTCAGGGCACGAAAAACAGCACCAAGAAGCGATCTCTCTTAGTAGTCTGCTGTCAGGCATGTAACACAAATGCCATGTGGGTGATACATGGTAATTAAATGAATCTAGGGCTTCAGTAGCATGACAAGCAGTTCGCTGTGGAAGGACAGCTAGCTCTGGGTCCAGTGAAAGGGACTTGGTGGTTGCATGCGCTCCATCATAGAAGTCAGCAACTCACTTGATACATATGGATGCTTACCTTAGGGTGCGCTTGGCATCAAGCGAGCTTTCAAAGGCATTTGATATCTTCTTGATGGCTATCTTCTCATTCGTCTCTAAGTTGCGAGCAGAACTGCAGGGCCAGGAGTACACACGCTACCTCAGCCTGCTGCTAGATAAAGTACCTCCAGAATCCTGTGGGGTGCAATGCTGTGCAGCAGCCTGTGATCTGGTCTGCGCAGCTCAGCCCTGGAGCAATGCTCAGTGAACAGCATCTGCAGCAGATGATCCCTGTGCTGATGCTGCATGTACTACCAGTAATTCCGCTGCTTTTGCATGTGAATAAGTAAGTGACGGAGTTCAGTCTTTCCTAGGTGCCGTACGAAGTAACTGCCTGCTGATTTGAACCGGTCAGTAGCAGCTCACCAGACTATGCCATAGGCTCCTTTACCGATGGGTTTTATTGGAGCATATTTGGAAGGGCAATCAAACAAGCTACCACAGACCTGCGAGGATATCTTTTGGTTACTGGAAGCGTCCTCAGGAGGTGCGAGCAGCTGCGTGGTGTACCATGAACTGGCTGTACTGGTTGTACTCGCTGCTGTTTGCACATGCTGCTGTGGGCGCCTTTACTGAGCTCCCTTGAATATTATTAACGGTTCTCTTCTGATCATTGACGTCCTCTTTTGTCATCGCATTTGCTAGAATCAGAGAACGATATGGTACTTCTCCAGATGTAAACAGGCGAACGTCCCAAGCGCGACCCGAGCATGTCGGAGAAGCACTATGCACAAGGCTTCAGCTGTCCTATCATGTCATTTTGGGCTCAGGCAAGACTTAGCGTTGTTTTGCTTCAGTTCACGAGATACATCATAGGCAGTCCTTGCGACCTTGTGGAGTACCAAATAACCTCAATGTATGAGTAGTTGCGCCAGCAGAATGCTTACGACAACCACTGCATGGCAGCAGACATGCTGCCACTACCACTTGTGGCGATCTTGCCCAGCTTCGCCAGGGTCATGAGTGAGGTGGCAGTACAGGTATTGCCTGACTCGCAGAACCCTCTTCTCAATCCGGTGAATTTCTGACTTCTCGCACATTAGCAAAAACTCTCGTCTTGACCCTCCTGTCCGCTGACTTCGTAACGCGATGCTATAGATCCATAATCCAGCTGCCGACCTTGGCCAGCGATCTCTCTGGATGGTGGTTGTTGACCATCTAACAGCCATTATTTGACAGTGCTTCTGTTTTTGTTTGCTCAAGTCGTTGCGTACATGCTGCACTAAAGGCTCCCATATCATGTCAAGGCCTCCCATCAAATCATCGCGTGCCCCATGAGGATGCCGTTCACGGCCTTTGAGAGGTACCAGTCGCACTGCTGGACCTGGAAGGCAACCCCTGGCCTTAATGAGAACCTCTAAACTCCCTTTAAGACAACAGAAGAAAGCCAGCACCACGTGGATAGTACTTGGCAGTCTCGATGTCATGTGAGACTAACTAGACCTCTAGACCTGACATACACTGCGCTGCCGCTCCATATCACCCTACCGACCCTCCAGCACTAGGGGCATGGTGCTGGGATCAGCTCCTAGACACACGGGTGAACCAGGCTTGTTGGTCGCATCCTGATCCGATTTCCAGCAACCCTGCTATGAAAATTTCACAAAAAAAACCAGGCCACCAGCAACCCAAGCCATGAGAGGTGGCACAAAGGGACGAGAGAGAGAGAGAGAGAGAACTACGCAGAGAAGGGGGGAAATCCCTTCTTGCATATATTAAGGGAGTGGTCCCTTACCTAATACAGATGGGCCCACTACCATTCAGAGCCCAGAACACATAGGTGGGTGGGTACGTTATTACAAAGGGACGATACTCAGCAAAAAATGCCCGTATGCTTTAGTGTTGGACCACTGTTGCCATCAGTTGGACATGCATTTCATTATGTGCTGCTTGAGACTGCAAAAGCTGCAGCAACACACACTAGGGGCACATGCATCGCTCACAACATAGGCAAACACAGGCGGCCTAGAGCATTCTCACCTGGCATCATGAATGCGTCCCAACGCCCAACTAACAAACGTTAGGTTTGGCGGCCGTAAGAGGGCTGCCAGGCAAACTGACCAAACACACCATTGCATTGTTACATCTATGCTCGCTCCACCATGAGCGGCGTACAATTAAGGAAGTAGGCTTACTACATACACCATTGCATACAGAGACAAGGGCTTCCAAAGCACAAAGCAGGGTCTTGAAGACCCACACATGCAGGTACCACTAGTTGATTAAGAGTTCAGGCACAGCAAGCACTATCAAAGCTGCTTACTAGCAGTCCTCTTGCTAGTGTTGCCACACCTTAAATGTCTGTTCCTGGTTACTATGACTATCCCTCATGGCTATTGACATTGAAAGACCTGGAATCACATCCCGCCTAGTACAGATTTGTGTGGGGTCCTGGTAGCACAACCAAAACATGTGGTGAAGGTAATCATGCATCAGCCTGTGACCCGTCTCAAGAGAAAACTGCATCTTGAAATGCATAAAGCACTGCTTGGGGTTGGCATCTTTTCGCCTCAACCCGCCTCCTGTTTAGCAGCTAGTTTACAAAAGTCAGAGCAGTGAGTCCTTCAGAAAGCATTCAGGCTGCACAGAAGTTGGCAAGCGACACAAGATATACTGGCAGACAATACAAGTGCCTCAGACAGACATGTTCCAGCAGAGCATAATACCCTGTGCTGTGGGTCCAAGCAACCACATCAACAGCGCACTTCCCTAGAATAGCAAAAGTTGCCTCAGTTGTCACAGAGAAAGCTTGCACTTCTGCGCTCTGTAGCAGCACATGTCCATGTCTTCAGACTTTGCATAAGTGATATCACAGCACTGACCCACTGTACAGGGAGAGTAACTGGCCATCTTTTCCTTCTCAGGTGGCCTGCATTTCCCACCAGAACCGCCGTTCATTGCGTTAACATACGGCAGCCTACACCGCCCCCTGCCAGCATACGCAGGCTTAGCAGGTCTGATGCTGCCCTCAACGCTTCTCACTGTCCATTTGTTGGGAATGCACAAGTGGTGGCTTATCCCACCACGTCTGGGAGATGATGCTCATAAGTGCAGCCTAACTCGTAGCAAAAATGCAAACACTACAAACCGAGCATGCTTCAACCGCGTAGCATAGCTGACGCATATGAAAGCCAAGGTGGGTTTCTCTTCAGCCATTATCTCATTACTAGCCTGGCAGGGTGGATGACATAAGAGCTGCTAATCATGGTGCAATAGCTCTTGCAGCCAGTCCCAGACAAATTGGCAAGACCCAGTGGAGGGGCTTGCTTGCTTACAATGTATGCAGAAACAAAAGCCACAAGTTGGGACCCCTTGTATTGAACCTTGGTGGACCTGCCAACCAGTAGACAAGTATAGCAAGCACTGACGCATACAGCAGACAAAGCCTGTGTGCCACAGTTGAACAATTGTGACATGTACGCAGGGCTGCAGGCTGAGGCTGCGGGCCGGGGCTGCAAGCCCACACTAAGTATGGCAGCCCGCCTCCCAACCCCAGTTTCCATGGCACTGCCTAGCCAGTTCCATGCATTTGAGCAGAAGCCAAACAGTCACTGTTGCCTGAACGCAGGTAAAGGAGCCATGCCACCAAAATTGCAAGGGTTGCACACTCGTCAACATATTGCGCAGCAGTGTCACTCAAGCAGAACCAACAAGCATACTGCACGGATTGGCTGGACCACACGTAGACAATTCCCAACCACCTTGCTTGAGAGAACCTCCAAATGATGCCTCCTTAGTCCTTCTGACACACCTCAACCAGGTAGACCCCCAGGACTGAAGCCCCAAACAAAGTAACCTCCGCATCAAAGCATCCCAGCACCACTCCAATTTTCACAGGCACGTGGGGTAATACGTTGGATTCTTAATCAGGCCACCCCAGAGCCCTTGTTCTAAAAAGGTAACAACACCACATACCTTGGCTTCAATTGCTGCACACATCAATTCCCATGTGTGTTCATGCTTGCTGCATATGTTGCCTTTTTTTGTGGCATGGACTTTGCACATACCTTGCCAGCATAACTTCCCCAATCGCCAGGGACGCCAAAAACCACATCTGCGTACACATTTGGCAAGTTGCCACTATGTGTTGCTCACAATGATGACAGAGAACCCCCATTGGGCAGAGATAGCAGCCACAGACATACAAGGATTGGAGAAGCATGTGACGGGTGAAACAACCATGCAATACTGTGAGACGCCATGGAAGCAAATGCAAGGCACCATTTCCCCCTAGTTTTGCCCAACCACTGTTAGCCCCCATTCCCTGTGTGGTGAAGTCCTTGCGCTTAATGATACTATGACACTTCTGGCAGTACATGAAGTGCAAACACGAGGTGCCTTTTAAGCGCCTGCAAGTGCTTGAGACATGCCAGCTGCTGCAAGAGCAGCACCTCCACCTCCTGTTCATGGATCTGGTATAGCAACACCCACTCTGTGGCATGTACACATGCAAGAGAAACCCTCATGCATGAGGATAGCTCCAAATGCTGCGTTTCCAGATGTGCCCAGACAGCCATCCCAAGACAAAAGTGGACGAGCACAACCAGACACCTTATTGTTCCGCCCTGGAAGCAACCCATAGTCGAAATATGCACATCTTAGGCTACAAACGATCAATACTGCTCCCGCCTATTCACATACGTTTACATTGTAGTGCATGCCGAATCCCGCCACCCCAAAGTTTCCCAATACCAGCAACCTAGCACCCCAGACATGTTTCAGAGCCTCCATCTTAAGTGCTGAACCCCAACCTAGTACCCCTGGTCCTTGTAAACCCATGTGTCATCTCATTCCCCCGCTGCTTTAGCCCTATCCCCGACCCATGCGTTTGAACCCCGAGACGCCCGACCCCCAGGGATTTCAGAACCCCATGCATCTCTTTCGCCTCCATAACCATACTTGTCGCCCCCATGTACATCACGAGACGTCCCAACATAGCCGGCAGGATGTCCCATACTGCTGCCAGCAGAATATGCACTCAATGGTTGTGGCGCTGCCCCCACACTTTGCTTCTGAAGGGCCTCTAGGGCAGAGTGACTTGACCTGCTTGCAGGCACTGGCTGCCAAGGCATTCTGCCACACCCATTGCGGTCACCCTGCAACTCAGGTTTTGGAGGATGGTAATAGGGTCGTGTGCTAGAGCTATCTCTGGCACCTGTGTGTTGAGCAGCCAAAGGCACTTCAGAGCAATCGTATGGTAGAGGACCAGAGTAAAACATACGCGGCGGGCCGTGAGGAAGACCTTGATCGTTCAAGTAAACTGGCTGGAGTGACTGCTGCTGCTGCTGCCTGTGACGGCCAGCCCCACCCCTGCCCACTCCATTGCCCTGATCCTTGATGTGAGGTCTCTCTATTTCCCCACTACAGCCAACAGATGGCCCATAACCTTCCCCTGGATACCAATCACTCCTAGGCACCCCCCCCACACAGTAACCAGGGCTGTACTGTCTCATCGCTCCCGGTGGCTCGTCCTCATGCCCAAAAAAGCCCCTGGAGACACACTGCCTCTCTTGAACATCTGGTGCCGACTGTCGACCGGGCACCCCCCTCTGCTGCACCCCGTTGCTAGTACAATCCATGTCGCTGCTTTTGTGCGGGTTTGAGTGATTGTAAGGTTGCATGTGATGCCGCCCTATATGCTGAGTATTAGTTGCCACATCGCTGTAGCAATCCGGGCCTATTGTTGTATATTTGCGCCCCATCGGCACTGAACCTTCCTCTCGTGGAAGTGGGAGACCGTAATCCTTTGCCCTAGCATCATGTCCTTGCTGAGGATACGACCGAAGGTGCCTGCTGCTCTGGTCCTGCTCACCACCATACTGCGGCCTTGCTGCATCCCTATCCTCAAAATCCCTACCCCTCTGCCCTGTTATCCCAACAATCTGACGGCCACCCCTACCATAAGGGGAACTGCCACCCCAAACATAGGGGGTCACATCATTACCTAGGTAAGCTGAATGAGTCACATCTGACCGCAAGCTATGGGGAGCAGTATAAGTGGCCCCCTGTGGCCCCATTCCCACCTGCTGGTACTGGGATTGTCCATGCAGCCACTGCTTTGGCTCCATCTGGTGCTGGTGCCGCTGCCGCTGCTGCTCCTGCGGCTGCGGTTGCTGCTGCAGCTGCCACCGTTCTGACTCCTGCTGCTGCTGCTGCCACTGCTCGTAATCCTGCTCCTGCTGCCGCTGCCGTTTCAGTGGCTGCTGCCTCCTGCCTTCCTGCGGGGCAACCTTCAAGTTGCTGCCTTGCCTTGGCAGTTGCTGTGGATCCATGATAAGACCAAATCTAACCGGGGGTTTTGGGCATCCGTCAGGCATGTCTGGTACCCCCAAAACTCCTCCCGAGCTGCTGCCAATCCCCCTCTGGCTGCTGCTGCTTGTGGTTACGGTGTGAATGTTTGACCTACCAACATACCCGCTGCCCCCAAGATGACCTTCGGGTGATGCTGCAATCCTAGCCCCGCCACCTGCAGCAGCAGCAGGACCAGCAGGATTCCCTTTGCCTTGCATCCCCGTTACATGAGCAGGAGCTAATAGTATGGCTGGTCCCAGCACGGAGCTGGGGCTACTGATAAGGGCTTTAGCAGCACCATTAGCAGCCAGAATCTGCTCTGCTGCCAGCTCCCTCTGAAGCTCAAGATCAACCCCTGCAGCTTCCATAGCACCACCAAGAGCAACTCCTTCGCCAGTTTGCTGACTCTGCTGCTGATCATACTTGTATCCCACTTGAGACCCGGCACCATCTGCCTGCTGTTGCTGCTGCAGGAGGATTTGTGGCTGCTGATGTTGCTGCTGCTGCTGCTGTACCAGAACCTCTTCTGGTTGGCTTTTACCCCTCACCAAAGGGTTTACTAATGGCACTGGACCAGCAGCAGCAGCAGCAGCAGGAGCTGGGCTGATGCTACCAGCATCGTTTAGGATAGTAAAGGGCTGGCGCTTTGTGGCATTTGCAGTATCAGCTTGGAAGTCCACCACGCACAGGAACTCCTCAGCAGTCATGAGCTCAGCTGCACGCACACTCGGGCGCTCAAAGTCTGCAGACAGCAGCAAAGCAACAACCACAACTCGTCACAAGCGTCACCTAAAAGTGTTGCAATCCTTGTCGACACTGTGACTGACATGGAGTTAAAAGTATGGCAACTTTTTCTGTGAGCTTTCCTTTCCGCATCTAATGATAGCCAGCGTCTCTTGAATTCATCTGATGGCATGTGTTGGTCCTTCTGACCTAGCTGCCCCCTTGCGATATGGCCACCTATATGTTCTCTTGCCTTTTCGTTTGCCTTTTTTTTCTTGTTCATAACCAAGATAACCATGCAAATCACAATATGACTTTATCAATCGGAGCCATAGGCTGTGGCTTGACATAAGAAGCCAAAGTTGGTTTACATAGTTAGCTGAGCTTGCACAGTCAAAGTGCGGTGTGAAGTCATCTAAACATGATTGCCAAGCGAAGGCATGATGATGGACAGGTGATTATTATTCTTGATTTTTAGTTCTTTTATTGCACACTCAGGTGTCAAAGTGGTCAACAAATCCGGCCTACCAAGTTTTGCAATGGCAAAGGATCCTATGTTTCCCTTTACATGCTCCATGGCAAGTGACAGCTCCATCACTCAATCCTACATGACCGCAGGTTCCTCATAACAAACTCTCCCTGCTGCACCTTTGTGAGATCCACTGCTGCATCTCTGTAGCTGCCAGTCACTGCCGTTGTTGCTTCCATCCAAAAAATGGAAAATTTAAAAGAGTCTGTTAGAGACAGGTGAATGCTGTCAACATCAAGTACAACACACACCCATGAAGCAATGTGCAAGCCAAACATCTCTATTCGCTCGTCTCAGGCCCACTTACCAACCATACGAACATGCCTCCTCCATTTCTTAATCCTGAGCTCTCCAGCAAAGCGCAGGTAATCTGCCACCCCTCGCAGCATTTGTATCCCATTGCCACTATCAAACGTCACCATGCAGCGCCCATCCACCACTGACAGTAAACCCACCACTCCATTGCATACCACCCGGGCATACCCCTCCTGCTCCCATTCCTGCTTGCAGGCTTGCCGCACAGACTCAGGAAAACGGCTTACACGTGTGTGTACCGACTTGACCGGGGCAGCAGCACCTGCACTCCGCTTCCTCTTCAACTCAGCATCACCAGAAGCTGCTGCAGCAGGGCTTAAGCTACCAGCAGTAAACCCCAGACCACCTGCAGCTTCCGCTGCTGCTGCTGGTCCTGTCATAGGAACCCCAGCTGAGTTGCTCTGAGGAGAAGGACTGGGTAAACATTCTCCCGCTGCTGCTGGGCTAAGTCCCGGCAACGCTCCCATATGCCCATCATATGCTGGCCTTGCTGCTGCTGGTGCTGCCTGCTCTTGTGTAAGCCCCTGTCCTGCAGCAGCAGTTTCCGGGGTTCCCGCATAACCTCCACACCCATCCACCACCTTGGCAGCCTCCACTGCTGCTGCTGCTCCTGCTGCTCCTACCCCTGAAGTTGCTCCTCCTCCTGCTGCTCCTACCCTTGGAGCTTCTGCTGCTGCTGTTGCTGATGGTTGCATCATGAGGTGCAGCTTCTTCGGTGGCCGAGCTAACACCTCTGCTGCTTCTGCTGGGGTTAGGTTACTGCTGAAGCGACGTTGGAGAGGAGGTACAATGCTAATGATGGCACCACTGCCGCCTCTTCCTGGTACACTCACTTCCTGAGGCTGCAGCTTCTGAGGCTGCTGCTGCTGCTGCTGCTTGCAGCTGCCAGCGACATCATTGGACTGCAGCCCATCTGCTAACATGCCTTGGTCATGCTTTTGCTGCTGCTGCTGTTGCTGTGAGAGAGCCCGTGGCCTGGTGCTGCTCTTTGGTGGGCTGGGCGCATGGCGCTCAGGATGGCTGGACTCCACTGCTGCCCCCCTCGGTTCATAGGGCCGCTTTTGCACACCCAACACCTCCGTGCTTGAGTCTCTGATAAGCTGCTGTTGACTACTGGGGCCCTTAACCAGACCCTGTTGTTGCAGTGTATTTAAACCACAGACCCTTGACGGCAGTGCTGCATACCCTCCAACCATGTTACCCTCACCTTCCCGCCGCTGCCCCCGACGCTCTTCCAGCTCCTGCTCGTGCTGTCTGCTGCCAGCCCATGTGCTATAGCCCGTGGGGTCTACCATATCCCCTCGTGGTCTGATGGCAAGTCCTGGGACCCTACTGGGCCCAACAGATGCAGATGGATCCAGACGCCTAAAGGTCAGATCTGCCCTGGGATGCGGCATATACGGCTTCATCCCTATTAGCTCTGCACCAGCATTACTAGCAGCAGAAGGAGGAGCAGCACCAGCAGCAGCAGCAGGGGCATTTTGAGACCTACTAAGCCCACCAGACACGGTAGTCTCGAGTTCTGCGTGCCTAACGAAGGAATTGGGACCAGAAAAGCAGCGCCTTTTGACACCATGCTCACCCCTACCCTGCCCCCAGCGATGGAGATCATCAGCATACTCGCTATGATTACCTTCCCCATCCTCCCTGCACCTCACAGCTCCTATTCCACCTGCCACCCTCCCTCGATCCGCATATGAGATGGACCGCTGAGGTCCCACATCCCGCTCCCACACAGAAGGAGGCTGAGGCTGCTGTTCAAGCTCTCTTGCTGGTGCCCTCACATGACCGCGAGCTGCTGGCGCTGCTGCTCCTGCTGCTGATTCGAGGCCAAACATGCCCGACTCCCTATCACCCTCCAACCCCTGCACCGGTGCATCCCATGCAATTTCCTCTAGCTGAGGTAACCCCACATCCAAAGCCTCATGCAGTAACCGCTGGTACGGGTCTTCATCCTCCTCCTGCTGTGGAAATCTGCAGGCAAAGCCCCGCCCCCTGACATCTACAGCAGGAGGAGGATGAGCAGATCGGCTGGGAGCAGTGCTGGCCCCGGCAGCTGATCCCCACTCACGGCGGCCAGGAGCACCTGCTATCAAACACCCCTCCCCTGAACTTGATTTCCCCAACCCCACTGATGGGCAAGGTCCATCATCTCGCTCCCTCCTCCATCCCTCCTGGCCGTCATGGAACCTATCTCGCTTGAAGTCTGGACGCCAATGCCCGCCTGTATGCTGATGATTTGCTGCCGGGGTCCTCAACGGCCCTTTTACAGAGAGCGTTCCAGCATGCCACCCCTCCCCCCTAGCAGAACCACCAACCCCACCACCTCCCAAGCTGCTACCCTCAGGACCTCTGTGATCATTTACGCCCCACCCTGTGTCCCCCCCTTCCCTTGCAGGCTCTCCAACCAAAAACCCATCATCGTGTGCGTGCCAATGCACATCCTGCGGCACGTCGGAGGTAGCAGCAGGGGTCATCCTGTCAGGCAGCCTGTTCCCTGATCGCGGCCGGGTTAGTGCTGGACCCTGCTGCCTGCTGCTGCTGGTTCCTTGAGCATAAGGCTGCTGTGCTACCCACTCCTGGAGCTCAGGGGGGATGTCATCCAACGGAGTTCCAGTCTGGTAGGAACCGACCCCACCACCACCAGGGGCACCTCCAGCAGCTACAGAGATTGACGGCCAAGACCGGCAGGGGACGATATGCCTTTCAGATTCCCCCTGGCCCCTGGCTGCAAGCAACCCCTCCTGCTGCTGCTTTTGCTGCTCCTGCTCCTGCTTCTGCTGCTCCTGCTTTCGCTGCTTTTCTTGCTGCTCCTCCTGTCGCCGACTCCGCCGCCAGTGCGGCTGCTGTGTTCTCAGGCCTCCAGCTGCTGTGTGAGAGACAGTAAAATGGAGATGTGGGCCGCTGTCCATCATTGCAGCAGGAACCATCACACTGAGTGCTGCCAAACCCGGTTGGGGAGATTCATGTGCGTAGACTCGGTGCTGCTTATCATCAGTCCCAGCAAGCAACTGCCGCTTGCTCTGATGCTGCCCGGCTGATTTAGCGGCGGCTTGCAAAGCAGCTACTCCAGTGTGATGGCTACCACCTCCTGCATCAATGGCGGCTGCCTGTCCTTCCTCTTCTTCTGCTGCTGCTGCTGCTCCTGCTGTGGTTGCTCTTAACCCTTCAGCTTTAAATTCATTTCCTGCTCCTCCCTCTGCTCCTGCTCCTGCTGCTGCGTGTTCCCCAGCATCCACTTGTGCTCCTGCTACTGCCTGAATCATGTTTTTTCCTCCTGCTCCACTTGCTACAACTGCTGCTTCTGCTCCCGGTGGGCTTATTCCAGCTGCTGAAATCCCTTCAGCTGCTGCTCCTCCTGCTGCGTTTGCTTCCGCGGCTGCTTCTAATTCCATTGTGTCTGCTTCAGCTGCTGCTTGTGCTCCCGCTGCTGCCGCTGCTTTCGCTGCTGCTCCTTTTGCCTCAGCTGCTGCTTGAACTCCTGCTCCTGGTGGCGCTCCTGCTGCTTTTGCTCCTGCTACTGCTTCTGATCCAGCTGTGTTCACTTCAGCTGCTGCTTCTGCTCCTGCTGTGCTTGCATCGACCGCTGTTTGTGCTCCCGCTGGAGCTCCTGCCCCTGCTGCTGATGCTGCTTCTACCTCAGCTGCTGCCTGTGCTCCAGCTGCCGCTTGTGCCTCTGTATTGAAACCTCCCCAATGTGTGGCTGCATCTGAACCCACAGCCGGCATTGCTGTGTCCTCCTGATCGGCAGCCCCTGCTCTCAGATGCACTGCTTGTGACAGAAGACCTACCAATGGTGAGGCCTCCCAAATTCGCTCCCCCAGAGCTAAGAGTGTCAACCCCTTAACCAACAACAGCACAAGCAACTCATCAGTAACAGCCATTAGGTTATTCACACTGTCTGCCCTACAACCTCGCTCGTGCAGCGACCTGGGCCCCTGCTCTCCCCCCATCCCCTTTTCCCGCTGATCTTGCTGAGGCAGACGCAAAGAATCCCCTAAACCAGCTGTATCTGCGGATAATTGCCCACACACATGTGGTTGCAATGCTGACGCATCTGCCATTGCTGCTTCTCCAGCCACATGCGAGACTTGCCAGAGCGGCCCAGCAAGAGATCCCCCATTCCGCTGCTCCTGCTGTTGCTGCTGCTCTAAGCTGCATCTCTCCTGCTGCTCTCGGTTGCATTGTTCACGCTCTTCCGTTGGGTGGTCCCTTTCCTGCTGCTGGTTGCAATCAGCCTGTCGCTGCTGCTCATCCCCTTGCTGCTCAGAACCAATGTTCCCCTGGGACCCATCTCCGTGCTGCTGCGGCTGCAGCTGTGGCTGCTGCTGTTGCTGCTGTTGCACTTGATCTCTGTCAAGCTCCTGCTTGTCGGCAAGCTGTGGTTCCTGCTGCTGGTGCTGCTGCTGCTCTTTATGAAGTGTGTGCGCGTCACTTAGCTGCTGTTGCTCATCTTGCTGCTGCTGCTTTCGCCCTTTGTCAAGCTGCTGACCACCTGCCAGCTGCTGCTGCTGCTGTACATTCTCAAGCGGCTGCTTGCACTGCTCTCCCGGCTGCTGCTCCTCCTTGAGCTGCTGGTCTGGTTGCTGCTGCTCGTCCTCCTGTTGCTCACAGCCAGGATGTTCTGCACACTCCCCCTCAACGCTCTGCTGCAGCCCATTGCATTCCCCAACCGCCCCACCCCTCCCATCCAGTAGCTCTGTCTCTGCTGACGCTGCTTCTAGCTCTGCCACTTCTGCGTTGGTTGCTTCTGCTGCTCTTGCATCTGACCCAACTGTAGCCGGGTCATGACATGGACCACCAACCGATGCAGCAGCAGCAGCAGCAGCCTGATCACCACCCAGTACCACAACCATGCTGCTCACTGGATCCACAGAATCACAGCCTGTAGTCAGGTGATGGGATTCTAGTGTACTGCCAGGTGGGTCCAATGCATCTGATCCTGCTGCTTTGCTGTCACGTACTGCTGCTGGTGCTTTCCCTGCTGGTGCTGCTGAAGGTGGTAGTGGTGATGCTCCTCCACATACTTGCGCTGCCGCTGCTATTACAATCCGTTCTCCTGCTGCTGCTGCTGCATTGCCTCCTTCTTCTGCTGCTGCTTCTGCTATTGCATTCCCTTCCGCTCCTGCTGCTACTGCACATTCTTCTTCTTCTGCTGCTGCTGTTGCTGCTCCTGCTGTTGTTTCTGCTGTTGCATTGCCTTGCACTGCTGTAACCCGCACATGCAGCCCAGTCCTCGGGGAAGCAGGCCCTTCAGCTGACCCTCCTGCCTGCACTCCTGGAGCAGGGCTGGCCTCAGCAGACTGCAGATCTGCTGCTGCAACTGTTGGCGCAGTGTGGCTGAGCAGACACATCGGTAAAGATGACTGTGGTTGATTACTCCATGTAATGCTGCCCAACACATAGCTGAGACCAGGTCCATTGGGCTTGCTTTCGCCCTGTAACAAGCACAGCAACGCTCTCATGGGCTGTCCTTGTGGCTCTGTGACTAGGCTGCCAATACAGATCTACGCACTAGGGTTGTTTGCACAACAAGCAGGGCAATGGGTAGCACATTTAGCGGCGTGGATTCGATTGTAGATGAACGATGCACGGTGCCGCCTGGTTCTTATGGAGAAACGAATAGGAGCCTGGAAAACATGGTTTGGAGGCAAATCGCTGAGAAGCCAAGTGCACATGGTGAGGTTCTCTCCAAGCTGGATCTCACATCGTGCAAGTTGACCAAAAGAAGATCATGTATCTTCCCAGCCTTACTTGCAGCGCCTCTTTCATGCAGGCCCTGACAGACCACATTGTGGCGCTACTTGGCCTGCTGGGGTCACTGAGGTGTTTTTCTTGGGGAGGATGCAGGCAGCACCCATGGCAGCATTACAACAAGCGGATGCTGGTTGGCGCATGACTGGGGTGGTATGAGTGGTTGGAGTCATGTGGCTGGTGCTACACGTTCAAGGGCTGTGCAGTGATCTATCTCATTCAACAAGCAGGAACATCCTCCTTGGCGTACCTCCTGGTAACCAGCTTTGACCTGTGCTGCTAAATCCACTTGTGCATCCTGAAGAGGGCTGTTTTCCACAGAGTGTTCCGTTGTTATGATGCTCTTGACAGGATCGTTTACATCCATGTACAAAGGGCTGCTGAAAGCATTCGTCTGCAAGGGTGGGGGTACACCTATGACAGATCGGAGGACCAAGAGCAGAAGGCATAGGACCATGTCAGGCTCGGACATGGTTGAAAGTAGCAAGACGGCGCACTATCTCGGTAGGTCCACAAGACATGCCTCCTTACCCACCGGTTACACGCATACAAGACTCATCGTAAGCACATATCTTCCCCCATCATCGCATACCTCAGTGTTTGAGCATGACCATGGCCATGGGAGGGTAAGCTTTCCACAGTCTCACCTCCTCAAGCGTCAGATGCTACGGATACTTCAGGGACCTCGTAGACCTCCCAGGCGGCCAGTCGCTACAAGCACCGATAGCGCATTTGCATTGCTTACATCCGCAGTTGAGTTACCCTGGTACACATCAGCAAGGGATATCCAGGATGCTAGCGGCAGGTCGGTCGCAGACTGTCTCCGCTGCTCATGCCTAAAGGTTAGGCATAAAGAACCCCAGGAGTTCCTGCTTATGAGCAAGATGCGCTTAAAATGGTTGAGGGTGCATTCAGGAGGAGCAAGTGGGTTTCACCTCTCTTTGCAAGTGTGCATTGTCAGGGCTGCTAACCAACGGGCCATCGAACCGTTACTACGACGCCATACCCATTGACGCTGGCATCATTAGATTGGCCTCTATCGGCCAAGGCTCGCTAGGATCGACAATCTGTAGTGCTAGCAGGCACCACGTCTCACTTGGCCCGATTGATGGGACCAGGAGAGTCCCGGGGACTTGGCTTGTGCCCTGTAGGTGACACCGGTGACCCTGGCCTGGCGGAAATTGGAAACTCTACGGCATCTGTCGACTGGCTGCTATGATACACGGTGAAAGGATCCTTTCAAAGCGCCTTGGTTAGACAAAACCATTTGAGAATAATTGCCTATGAGCATGCGGGTCATCAAAGTGACGCCGTGCGTGCATTGCAGGATGGCAGGACCGCATTGTGACCGGTTGGAGAGACCTGATTAAGTAGCCGCCCTAAGTTTATTGCCCGCTTTCAGATGCAGGACGTCTCTTGGAACTGTCCCTGGATTGATCATGGCTGCTTTGACCACAGTTCAGATTCCGCTGCCAAACGGCAACAGAACTGCTAGTACTTCACCACTGCAGACGCGACCGATGCCGATTGCCAATTGTGGGTGCCGCAAGAATTAGGCTCTACGACAGGACACTTATGGGCCCCGCTCATTCACTCAATTCTCATACCATAGTTTGCTTCTATTGCACTCAGAGCAGCCCATAGATCAGCTGCTCACTGCTGCATCAGGATCAATACCAATTACCAATTACCAAATGGCCCCGTCAAAGCGGAGCGCCGGTGGGGGCAGCGCCACCCACAAGGAGCCAACTTAGGCTCCAACGGCATACTCAAGTTCCTGTCCAAAACTGACACGATGGCTGCCACCAGCCCACCCTAGATCCCTTGCTAGCCAATGTATGTCAGGCCAGCCCATTTCGACTTGCCATGTGCTGACCAGTTGACCCAGTCAACAGCAAGCCAAGCAGTTTAATGCCTTGCTCAGGGATCAAGAAGGATGGACATGTCAACTTGAGCCCACTGCTGCGGCTGTACCGCATCCCCTCGAAACAGTGTGCTTGACGTCAAATGCAAAGGTTCAGACCATTCGCTAACATTGATGCACCCTCCCAAATGTGACCTGGATGGCTGCTGCTGCCAATCATTGGCGCGGATAAAACCATTCAAATTTCGCATCAAGACACATTGCACCAACAAAGCAGAAAGCTGCCCCGCAACCGCTCTCTGCAAACTGAGTCAAAACACTCTTCCAGAACCCTAATACTAGACTCTTCTTTTCAGTTCCCCATATTCCAGGCATCCACACGCCACCACCTTGTGGCAGAGCCTGGACCATAAACTGTCGTAAACTGTGGCACCCCACGCCGTGCCAATGGGTTTGCCAAAGTACGACTCACATATACTGTAGTCAACCCATCCAAGGTCAACATGATATCGAACGAGAAATCCAGAACCCCCTCAGAATGCAGAAATCATGCTGCCGCTGCATTCCTAACCACATGTTGCCCGTCCACTTATGTGCTGTCATGTAATCGTAATCACCTGTCCAGTCAGGAAGGGCTGTCTCATTTTGCTGCTCCAAGACCTTTGAGACAGGTACACATGCAGGGATGCCACTCCAGGAGCACAGCACATGCAATCACGGCACAAGCTGGACCAGTAACTGAACACAGCTGGGATGGCCTGCCAAGTGCAAAACAAAATTCATCCAAGGTCCTCAAGAACGTAGCATGCCCAGTGGGTTTAGTGTGCGGTCTTGTCCCAGCCAGGAACGATGACAAGCCCCCCATTTGGCACATGAAGCAGATAGCACGACTGAATGAGCCTGACTGTGCAATCGAGCACACCACATGATGTTAACCCTGACAACGAAGCAACTAGCCCAGAAGGGCATTCCCTTGGGAGCCAATGAAGACCACACAGCACATGCTTACCACCAATTCTCACAATGATTCCCATAATCAAGCCAATGCTTAAGCCGATGCAGGTGAAGCTTGCCTCTGATTGAGTTGCTGATTCCAACCTTCAAGGTGGCTCGTTTGCAGCATGCATTGCAACCCCTTGTGCATGCTTCGAGGGTCCTTAACATGGGTCCCAAGTGCCCTCCACAACCCATCCACAGATCCCAACTACCGTACAATGGCAGAAATTCAGTCAAGCACACCACATGCTGTCCCCCTGACAAGAAGACCATCCAGCAAATGCTTAGCACCACACTGACAATGACCCTCATAGTCAAGCTGACGCTGACGCCGCTTGCCCCTGGTTGCTTTGCTCATTCCAACCTTCAAGATGGCTCGTTTGCAGCATGCTTTGCAACCCCTTGTGCATGCTTTGGGGGTCCTCAACATGGGTTCCAAGTGCCACAACCCATCTCACAGATCCCAACTACAGTACAACCAGCATGGCAGAGATTCAGTCAAGCACTTGCCATCAATCAAGGCTGCAAGCTCACTCATTACAGACTTGCAACTGAGTGCATCTTCACCACCGACTGCCCTTGCAATGGTGTTCCTGTAATCAAAGCTTCAAAAGGATGGAAGGCCCGCACAACCCGAACTCTGTCCTAGGTAGCAGAACACTGACATTGAGCAATTGGAGAAGAAAATGAAGACCTTGTACCAAGACCTGATCATGCTGCATTCAACAACATGATACCAACAGATATCGCACATAATGTGCAAATTCATCCTTACAAAGCAGCCTCCTGATACACTGTACACACAGCCATGACATTGGGGGGCTCCCTTCCACATACCACAAACTTAATGTGCTGCTTCATGCCTCAGAATCATCCTGTGCAAAAGATCAGACTGGCAGAAGCTGCAAGGGACTTGGTACAGACCCCACTGCTCAAGGCATCTGCTCTTCCTTGCAATAAGTACTGAGGGGATATCCTACTTCTAGTCCTTACTCTATATGTCAATTACAACATCAGTTCATAAGTATGACTGGACTCAAGCTTCTTTTGCAGCTACCTGATTGCCTTATCACCACCGCCCTCGTTTTGCAAACCCTTCTTTTCACTGCAACACGCTAGATATGCTTCCGTCAGCCCTTCCTCCCTCCGTCTGTTGAGACAAGTGCTAACAAAGCACAAACACGGAATCCTGCAGCCCAAAGACATCTTAAGCAATACCTTTTGTCGCTGGGGTGTCTATGCAGGGGAGGACAGCCCTGCTTGCTGCCCACAGAGCTCCCTACACTCTACCCTGTATGGAGTGGCTACCACCAAGGACTGCCAACCCTGCATCTTGAAAGCACAACATGCCACACTGCTGCCTGTTAAAACCATCACATACATTTGCTGCCCCTAGGAAGCTTCTGCAGGAGCCCAGCAAGAACACGCAAGTACACAGCTGCTAATAGTGGACTCCACCAGCAGAACAGTACGCAAACACACAATCCATATCTGTTGGTTCCGTCAAAGCAGAGTTTACGGCGTCCCCACTGTAGGGCTTCTCACCTCCCACGAGCCTAGTCATCATGGCAAAACACTACAGAAGCATTGGGTGCTGAACAACTCACAGAAACCTTTCCTTTTGCAATTCAATGACCAAGCTGAAGAGCCTGAAACCTTGCAACTACCCTGTAAATGAGCCTAAAGTACTCCCAAGAACCATACCTAGCAATTGCAACATAAGTACCACCCCACTTGGACCCACAAATTTGAACGCAGTGACAACTAGAGACTGAGCTACTGTTCCGCCACCACTCACAATTTCTGACAAGGTAATGTTGGTAGGCCCTCCCGCCACATGTATCAACCATTGGGCCAAAACAAAGTTTTGACAAGTAGTACCAAGAGGCACCTTAGAGGTCCCACAACTATTTCAAGTGAAGACATCACACCACTGCCTGAACCTAGCGATAGAGAACCTAAAACAACCTAAGGTAGTAAAAGGACTACCTACGAAAGGAAAAGCAGCTGAAAAGCTAGCAAAACTGTGTACCAGAGGTGTACAGTGGAAAAGAAACTTGCCCACCACTCAGCATACATGTAAGCCATCCCTCCCACCTTGTCTTATTCCCTGCGGATTCGCCGTGACTATGTGTGCAAGAACTGTATACAGCATGTGCAACTTGCCCTCAACAACAAGTGCAACTTGCTGTGACAACGTTCACACCTTGCTGTAAGACCGTGTATAATTATGCTGTAAGAAGACATGCTTCATTGTCCTGAGACCAGCCATAGCAACCTGACATGCTGACTGGCTGCGCAGCCCACCATCAAAAGCTCGGCTTGCATGAGAAGGCTCCCATGACCCACAATTTACAGAACACATGCATCAGCCACTGCCCCCACGATCGACATGTCTTCTGCAAGACATCAAGTACTGGCCTCCGCTTGTCTACAAAGCTGCCAATTTTGGCTCAATCCTTTGGAGACAGACCTCTGCCAGGCATCATGATACATGCACAAACATCAGGTTACGACTCCGTGCAGCAGCCACCACAACTCCGTGCAGCAGCCACCGTTCCTACCTAAGCTTCATGCCTCAATGCTGAGGCAGGTCAACTCCAAACATACACAACTCAGCGCAGGATCCACAAACCAGACGACGACTCACGAGATAAGCTTTGGGACCATTCCCAACATTTGTGAAAATTTGTAGGCACCCACATTTGCTCAGACTGAAGGACGTAAGAAGCACACCTACACATCAAACATTGGCCCATTGTGGTATTACACGGCCTACGAGCAAAACTCCCAGCTCTCAGTCCACCACCAACTGGGGCAGTCGGAACCAATTCATCAGATCTGTCTAGCATCTGCATTCACAGCATGTTCCAGACCATAGGCCAAGCACCAAATGCAACGGACAACACATTCGCACCAAGCAAGGTCCAATGGGGGAGTGCGGCGACAGTTGCTGATGCTGTGCAACAGCCTGCAGGACTTCCCCAAGGAAGTACATGCTACCAGGGGAAAACAAACCTTGCAAGCACAAAACAGAAGTCGGGCACCTACGGGACAAAGTCCTCCAATCCCGTCAAAGTGGTCCCATCAAAAACTTACTATACAGATCATTGCGCCCCTCAATCCCGGTGCAGCCTACATGTGGTACATGAGTTCATCCCATCAAACCAATAGACGCTAGCAAGCAGTCCGACCTGTCAGCATGACGTAAGAGCCACGCTTAACCATGTTGAAACAGTGATGCACTGAGCATTGGAAGCACCGCCTTGCTTGCTGCCATACGGAAACATGCTTCTCCTGGTCAACAAACAACCCATAGAAGGACTGCTGGTCTTTCTGCCGGGCTGTTCATCGGGGAGCAATGCTATAAGCAGTAGCTGAGTCAACTTAGAGTCACCTGGGCCAATGGATGAGTCAAAACAACCACATTCCATATCACACTGCGTGTAGATCCATCAATGTTCCGTATGCAACCATTAGCAATCCCTAGACATCCAAGCGAGTCCACCCTAGCCACCAGGGTGTCAACTGCACCTTAACGTACATTCTTATCACCATACCCTTGCATTGATAACATACACAACTTATAGGCACAGGCCTATTGTCCGTAGTAGGTGCAGCCTCCCTCCCACTTCAACTGTTTGCAGCCACAAAATTGGGAACCTACGGGTAGAAAAAGTAAAGACCAAATTCTTGGAGCACAGACACCAAGACCACTCTGTGAGAGAGGGCTGTCCTTGCCGTTACCGTACAGTGCCTGCCATATTCAGGCCCCAACACCATATGTATTACACCTCCATTTTCTGCTATGAAGACCCCTATTGTCCCAGTTACCACACCCTGGGGTCCTCCGCACTACTACACCCCAAGAACATAGAAGGCAACATCCCTGCACGGCCCAGAAGCTGTGCAGCAGTCTATCTCACATAAGCCCCCTGGTTGGGACCCAGCGATTTCGCACATCGCGAATGGCTCACAGCTGTTACATCTGTCACCATCCATCACATCAGGTGCCCTGCACTAGCAGCACATGTGCCTCATGGCTGTGCCCATAGGCAGCTCCCACGACCCAATGCTCACATCCAAATCTTATCACTTAGCTTTCAGTAGCGCCATCACCCTTGGCAGCCAAATCGCTAGCCACTACTGCACCAGCAGCTTAAACCCTGTGGCCTCCCTGCTGCCTCCCATCCTCGGATCCATATAATGCTCAATGTCATCCTCATACTGCTGAGCCGCTGCTTTCAGCCTCGACTTCAGCGCCCGCATACCACCCCCCTGCTTCAGCGCCGCTATTGTCCTAGCATCCTTATAAGTGAGAACCAACTCCTTAAGACCCGACAGCAGCAGCCTCAAAGCACACTTGTTCCGCCCAAGCCGTGCTGTCTGCTCCCCCAAATCCACCAGCCCTGGGATGCACCCCACCCACCTAGGAGCATCCACCAAATGATTCCCCCCTAAATTCACCTGACACAACCGCGGTAAGTTGACTAAGCAATAGGGCACTCGAGCCAGGTGGTTATCCTGGAGGCCAAGGACTTCCAAAGACCTAAGCCCAGAGAGGCTGCTATCCTGCAGGCCCCTCAGATGGTTGTGGCCCAAATGCAGCACCCGGAGCCCCCTCAAGTGACCAAGGCTAGCCGGCAAACCACGTAGCTGGTTACGCTCAGCGATGAGCACTTTCAAGGTGCTGCAGCAATTGGGGTTTGGGTCTTCGGCCAGCCTTGAGCACCTACTGCTGGAACTGCTGCCGCCGCTGCTGCTCCCACGTGCTGCTGCTGCTGGAGGTCCTAGCCGCACCGTCTGCTCTAAGATTGCATAACCATCATCATCCTCAGCATACCAATCCACCCCATGCCCTGCTGCTGCTGTTGCTGCTGCTGTTTGCAACCCTCCATGGCTGCTACTCCTTGATAAGCTGCCGCTGTTCTCACTGGAGCTGCTGCTGGTTGCAGCTACTCCCCCACTGCTCTGCAACCCCTGTGATCCGCCACTGGCCGTCTCCTCCCCGCCATCCTTGCTGTCACTGCTGCTGCTGTTGTTGCTGTTACGATCCTGGCTGCAGTATGGCACCTCCGGAAGTTCCGACAACATGTTCTGCGAGACTGACAGCACCTCGAGGTTCGGTAGCCTCCAGATCCTCCTTGGAAGGCTGCTGAGGTAGTTGTTGTTCAAACACAGCACCTTGAGCTCCTGGAACACTTGCAAGTCCTTGGGCAGCACCCTCAACCTGTTCTCAGCAAGGTTAAGGTGTGTCAACCTGGCTGGAAGGCCCAAATGCGGTTGCAGCAACAGCTCCTGTATCCCATTCCCCTGCAGCTGCAGCACTCGGAGCTGACCCAGCCCACCTAGCCACTCAGGCAAAGCTCGCAATTCGCAGCCTCGGAGTGTCAACTCCCTGAGCCCCTTGCAGCTCCCCAGCGGCGCTAAGGCAGCCGAGGCGTCACTGCCGACACCGCGCCGCACCGGACCGAGTGTGTGAACCGTCACCCTAGTGAGACGGGTCAGCTGCCGACCCAACTGCTGCGGCAGCTGCGGCACCCCTAAGCCAAAGATGTTCAGCTCCTCCAACTGCTTGCACTGCAACAGAGTCTCATCTACAGCATCTAGTATCGCACCCCCTGAAAAGCTGCCCGGGGCCCCCTCCAAGCTGATTTTCTTGCATTTGCTGAGGGAGGCTAGCCAAGGGGCTGCGCCAGTGAGAGCGAGTAAACCAGCACCGGTGTGTAACCGCCAAGCACAGGTACGCCATGTGAGGGCTGTGAGGCAGCCGCTGAGGGGTGCAAGGGCCTCTGCTGGAAGGGGATCCTCCAGCAAGACCTGATCAGTCAATGCAGCCCTACAGCACACAGCCACACACAAACAAGTATATCAGCAATAGATGATGTTAGAGTAGCCACCCCTGAGCTTAGTGTCCGTGTTGGTTGGGTCATTGTAGCTTGGACTATGTGAGACTGGCCTGCAACACCTTGCTGCATTGGAGGTCAGAACAGTCACAACGGCACTTGCCTGTAAAAGGTAAGGGAGTAGGTGAACTACGAGGCTCCACCAACAGCCAAGAGATCTACAGCTATCCACATTGCGCTATTACACACAGCCTTGACCTAAATAAACATGCATGAGGTAAATGTAGCCAGGCTCACAAGGGATCAGAGGCGAGCCTTAGGTGTTTCCAAGAAGAGGAAAAATTGACAGGAACCCACCATCCCACAGGTGCACATCCTTTCTCAATAGGAAGGTCATACAAATATTGTCGATGTTACTAGAAAAAGGGACAACCCACATCCAAGATGCAGCTCTCAAGTTGCGAATGGAATACAAACACACCAGCAGAGAATGCCTCTTACAAGCTGTATTGGCCTCTGTCCCATGACCTGGTCCACACCCATTGGACTCCCTTGTGAGAGTCTTACCCTCCATGCATGGTTGGACATGCGCTAATGAATGCTGGTCTGTCCTGGTGCCCCCACACCTACCTCTTTGGCTCCAGCTCCTCCACTGTGAGCTCCTCCAGCTGTGTTGTCATCCCCAGTACCGCTGCTAACTGTGGTACATCCCACAGCCCCATCTGACAGATCACGAGCTCCCGCAAGTTCCCCAGCACCCTGCTGCCCAACCCCCCTGCTGCACCCATGTTGATGGTCCCAGGCCCTAGAACCAGCTTAGTCAGCTGGGTAAGCCCTGCCACAGGACTTAAACCCTCGTCACTGCATATGTCACCTGCTAAGCTTAGCCCAAGCAGGCCAGTGAGGGAAGAAAAGCCCCGAGGCAAGGTAACCTTGGGATCTGCTGTGTGGCGTATCACTAGTGACTTGAGTGGCTCCACTGGGGTGATCTCTAAGCTGTAGTCTGCACCACCACCACTACTACTGCTGCTGCTGGTGCCTCCTGCTAAGGCTGCTGCTATATGGCCATCCATGCTGCTGTTGCTGATCCGTGGCTGACGAGAGACGAAGGGGCTCAGGTGTGCTAGATCGAGGCTCGTTGGAGTATCTGCATCTGCTTCTGCTGCGTTGCCGCTGCAGCCAGGAGTGCTGCAAGGGGCTACTTTGCCGCAGCTGCTGCAGAAGGAACCACCACTGCAGTCCTGGCAGCGAACTACGACTTCTTGTGCTGGTAAGTGCCACTGAATGCTGAGCTCGCGGAGATTGGCGAGTCTCGAAATGTCTGGAGGTACTTGCAGGGTGTACGTGTAAGTCAGGCACTTGCTGGGAGGGATATCCTCCTCGGGTAGATCCATGGGGCCCCAATTCACTGCTTTGCTGGTTGTGCTGCTAGTGGTGGCAATGGGCAGCAAGCAGCCGTTAATGTCTAGGGATCGTAGCTTCTGCAGGTTTGGGAAGTCCTGCCACAGGCTGCGGACCAAGCCAGGCGTGCTGAAGGGAGCTGTACCTGGTCGAGTCGTGTCCAGCTGGGGAGAGGTACGAAGCTTGCCACCCGATTGCGTGGAAGAAGAGCAGCTGGCCTGAGATGCGGTTGCGAAGGCGGGGAAATCGAGCACGCCATCTGATTCATACCTCAACTTGCTGAAGTCCAGGCTGCCCAAGTTGGGGAAGCTGGCACTGAGGATGGCTTCACCTCGGCCACCGGTAGGCCACCTCCGCGGTGCTATTTTCGTCCGGGCATGGTCAATGCAAACCCTCCAGCTGCTGCACACCAGCCTCGCTGCTGCCAGATCGCGAGATGCCTGTACGGGGTGGCCTGCCGTCCACACCCCTTTCAACACGTACGAGAGCACGCCCGCAGGCAAGCTGCTCCAATCCCTGGGAAAAGGAAATGAGTGTCAGTCAGATGGTGGACAAACTGTTGAAGAAACAATTGAAGTGGCTCGGAACGATCAGCATCTTCTCCTGTGTCACCAGGCCCAGCAGCTTCCATCCATTGCACTAGCCTGACCTTGACTGAGGATTCATGTCTCGACAGCGCCGAGGTGGGCCCTTGTTCGGACCCATAAGCCAGCCAGAACTGCACAATGCTTGGACGCCGCTAGATAAACACAGGTACAAGACAGAAAGAAACACTCAGAAGGGCGGTAAGGTGGTGCTGTTTACTATACTATCGTACACGGTGCAGCCGTCTCAGTTATTGACCTGGGTAGTATCCACCCCTCCAATGTTTAATTGGATCCTCCGGAATTCTCCAATGCACGCCAACTGACCATTGGACGACGCTCAGTCCTAGGTCCCATCTGCCACAGGGCCCAGGGTTGAACCTTGAACACGTGCTGCAGCACCTGGTGACTGCAAGCTGACATCAAGAGCAGGTTGGACATCGCGATTGTGTCCTGATCAGCTGAAACGCGATGAGTCGACTAGGCTTCATGCGTTGCCTCCCTCTGCAGTCTGGCACGTCACCATGATCCGCCAAGGGGCCAACATGCTGAGGCAGCTGCAGGCTTTCCCCAGCCTGCAGCAAGTCGCCAACTTCAGCTCCCAACCTATCACAGCAACGCTATTCCCTGGCGATGGAATTGGCCCTGAGATTGCGGAGGCAGTGAAAGAAATTTTCTCAGCAGCAGGGGCCCCTATTGTTTGGGACGAGCAGCACATAGGCAAGCAAGTAGACGAGCGTACAAATAGCTTTGTAACCAGGGAGAATTTGGACTCAGTGCTGGTGAGACACAGCATATACACTGTTGAGTAGCTTCCGTCTTTGTTATAATTATTTTTGGGGCGTTCGCAGGAACACAAAATAGGGCTGAAGGGACCTATGACCACACCCATCGGCAAGGGTTTCAGATCGTTGAACTTGACACTCCGAAAAGAGCTGCAGCTGTACGCCAACGTGCGCCCATGTTTCAGCATACCAGGTTATAAGACTCCTTACGACAACGTGAACCTTGTGACTATCCGTGAGAACACAGAAGGAGAGTACAGTGGCCTCGAGCACGAGGTGGTCAAGGGTGTAGTGGAGAGTCTGAAGGTGAGGGCCTTTGACATCGATGGCACCACGCACAGCCGGAAGCATGCCCTGTCGTGAAATTGACACTGTGGAAATGCAGGTTCGGCTCATATGCTCTTAAGTGAGGGATCTTGCTCAGCCTTAGGCACTGATTCCCCTTGTTGACTTCCATCTGCAGATCATTACTCGGACAGCCAGCACTCGTGTCGCAGAGTATGCGTTCAAATATGCAAGGGACCACAAGCGCCAGAAGGTGTCTGCATTGCACAAGGCCAACATCATGAAAAAGGCAGATGGCCTGTTCATCGAGTGCTGCAGACAGGTGAGATGGGGTCCGTGTTTGGTAGCCCCCAAGCAGAGGTCAAACAGCACGATTGGCAGTAGGCTACTAGTTTCCAAGCTTGTTCATGCTGGCATCCTCGCACTTCACATGTTCCGAAGCAGGTATTGCATGTCACCTACCGTTGTTTGAGCAGTCAGATGTGTGGAGGTGTGTACACTTCATGGCAGCAGTGCTCCAGTTGATCTATAAATAGAGGTCCCATTTTATTTGCGGGAATAAAGGCATGAGGGAAGCCAAGGCATGCGTGAACCTTTGGTGTGCCATGGTAGAGGAACTCAATGCCAGCTTATGATAAGGACAGCATGCCTCGTGACGAGTGCCTCCAGCCTCTGAATATCTCTAAAGCAGCTCAGGAACAGAGCAAACCGCAGCATAGACACTATTCTCATGGGCAGCATGTTGCTAGGGTTGGAAGTGGCCTAATTCTCGTGGTGCAGGCAATGCATTCAATAATGGGGAGGTATGCAACACACATTAATACTATGGAAGCAGTACAAGGTGGATTCCCATTGGCTCTTCTTAGTTGTGTGACAGCTTCAGTTGTGGGGCCATTTCTGCGCATATTATGAGCATTCACATCAAGATGACAGCACAGTGCAAGCAGGGGTACCCGCTTTTTTGCAGTAAGGAGGACTGCTTGAGCAGCTGGTCATGTGGCTCATGTCCATTCTCTTGTTCAGGTGCATGAGAAGTACCCAGACATTGAGTATGAGGAGATCATTGTGGATAATGCCATGCTGCGGCTGGTGAAGGACCCCTCCAGGTTTGACGTGCTGCTCATGCCCAACCTGTATGGTGACATCGTCAGCGACCTGTGTGCAGGCCTTATTGGAGGTCTGGGCTTGACGCCCAGTGCTAATGTCGGTAAGTGGGGCTTGGCTGCTGGCATGTCCTGGGAGTGAATAGCCGCTTATGTGATGTGGTTTGCAGGTGGTTTTGCCACATGCTCGATCAAGCCTGCTGCTTGCCCAACTGCGTCCCTGCCGTTTTGCTTGTCTGATATCCGGCATGCTTTCAACGGTTAAATTGGATTATGTGCCAGCCCAAAATGCCAATGCGCGGAAAGTATTCTGGCTGCTAGTTGGATGGCTTCCAGTGTTCCGTCTGATTCTAAGGTGATAGTACTAGCCCAATGCTAGCCGCGGGCGCATGTGCAGGAGATGCAGTGGCACAGAAATGCATGCAGCAGCCGTAGCAGCAGGATACATGTGCCTGCAGTGTGATCCATGTGCTGTACATGCAGCAGATTTGTGCGGCCCAAGCTCACACTATGTGCAGCAAGCTGGTATGGGAAGTTAGCATGCATAACATGAGGACAGGCAATTGCCAAGTGTAACTGTGGAGGAAAGCAGCTGTAAGGAATCGCAGGAGCAAGTGGCGCCACAGAGCTTTAAGCAGTAGTGGTGTGGCATTGCAAACGGAGGTCTTGGCTGCGCAATCAGTTGCAAGTGCTCTTCTTGTAGCCAGTGCTTTCTGTGATAGATTATCTTTCTTAAACTTCTGTCCTGGTCTTGCTCTTAATGAAGTTTAGTCGCGTATGTCTCAGTTCTTCTGTTCAGCAGTCCTTTGTCTGACGCACGTCTGTTATGATCAATGGAAGTTTGCCCAAATGCCTCGATATCAATCAATCAATCAAAACGCAAGACCAGCAATGCCAATGGCCAAACAAACCTAGGCCACAAACACAAGGCTCCTGATCACAATCACGAAGCCACACAACCGATGGTGGATTTGCCACACACAAGCTGAGGCTAGATGCAACGGCGTGCACACCAAGGGGAAACAAACACCACCACTAAAACCCAAAACCTGCTCCACTTCCATCACACATGGGTGGCGGGGAGGCAGCAGGATCAAGCACCACCCTAGTAGGGGCTGGAGGTGGCTCCCACCACCTAGGTACTGGTGAACCACCATCCTCCCAGCCACTGAAAGGCACCACATAGCGCTCCACATGCTTATCAATAGCTTGCTTAGTGCGCCTTCTACACCTCACTAACCGTTGGCTTTCCCAAGGGTGCGTAAGATCCCACAACCTCTTCCTCCAAGCACTCTTAATCTGACATGAAGCCTCCCAGCTCCCCTCATCTTGACCAAGCACCTTCAGATCTGCACACACGCATTTCTCCCAGGTATGGCGAGGCCTACCCACTGGCCTCGTCATGTCACCATGTAATGAAGAGAACAACGCAATATGCGGCAACCTGCCCTCCTCCATGCGGCCCACATGCCCCAGCCACCTCAGCCTATTTGCTGTGATGTATGCTGACAAGGTGGCTACCCCACATGATTTCCTGATATGCTCATTGGTGTGCCGATCTGACAGCCTGACCCCCAGGATGCTCCTAAGGCAGCTAGAGTGCACCCGCTCAAGCTTTTGCGATTGCACTTTGGTCAGGGACCAACACTCACTCCCGAACAGCAGAATTGGCAACACATATGCCTTGTAACACTTCACCTTCGTAGCCAATGACAGATGCTTGGTACCCCACATCTTTTCAAACTGCTTAAACCTCCCCACAGCCTTACCCCTCCTGATATTCAACTCCACATCCAACCTGCCATCAGTCACAAGCACACTTCCCAAGTACTTGAACTGTGACACCTCTTTTACCACACCCTCACTGATAACCACCTCTGATCCTTGCTGCACTGGCACATCCCCCTCCTTCCAATCCTTCCAATCTCGATATCCCAGTAAATTTTTATACGCCACTCCTGCTTGTGGTGCAGGTGCCGACAACCTGGCATTGATGGAGGCAGTACACGGTACAGCACCAGACATTGCTGGTAAGAACAAGGCCAACCCCACTGCACTGCTGCTGTCTGGCTGCATGATGTTGCGGCACCTGGGCATGGTGGAGCTTGCGGACAACATCCAGAAAGCAGCATTAGATGTTATTGCTGAGGGCAAATACCGCACAGGCGATTTGGGTGGGACTGCAGGCACCTCAGACTTCACAAAGGCAGTCATTGACAAGCTGGAGCCTCTGAGTGATTGAGGATAAAAGCAGAGGGTTGGCTGTGTGCGGGGGGGGGGGGGGGGGCTCAAGTGGTGGGGGGGTTGTTGATTGTTGGCTAGACCGCGTAGTTGTGCAGAGTGATATCGCGGCCAGGGTCATGTAGGTATCAGCATCAGTAGGATGATGTTGGATGGGGCAAAAGTGCAAGGGGAGGTATTGAGGTGCAGTTGGAAGCACTAGGCTGCTGCTGACCTTCATATCAAGGTGCTTCTGCTGGCTTACATCTTGTCAGAGGCTGATCATAACATTGGCCCTGCAGCAGGGACAGCAGCAGCCCTGGTTATAGGTGGATCTTTTTAGAAGCCGAAGATTGATTGTTGTGTTATTGCACCGACACTGGGGGGCCTTGCGGGATTGTTGTGTATTGCACCGACACTGGGGGGCCTTGCGGGCAGTATTTGTGTGGGTGTGCACTGAGTTGTGGAGTTGGAGGAACAGGAGGGGCTTTGAAAGCTTCTTCATACTTTGAGGTCCCAGGACAGCTTTGCTCAGCCGATTCTGACTCAACATGCGCTAATTACTAACCAACTAGTCGCAGCTTTTGTGGCTAGAGCATGTTGGGGTAGACTGAGCTGATGCTGGCTTGAGTTGACAATCCTGTCGATTTGTGTTGTGTAGGATGGGTGGGGTGCGGGTTTTGGGGATGGAATTGAAGGCGGATGGGGCCCCCGTTTACGCGTTTGCGTGGTAGTGTGCTGGCTGGCTGCTTTGGTTTTGTTTGCAACAACGTGCATGCAGCATCGATGCTTGAAAGGTTGCTAGGACAGCCTCCTGGCCATGTGGTTCGAGTATGTCATTGAACAGAAAAGTTCCTGGAGGTTGGAACAGGAACTTATCAAAGCAGGGGAGACTGCGGTGCGGATTAAGAACAAATCAGATGCACGATCTAAAGACTGCCCGTGTGCGAATCTTACCTTGGCAAACCCATCGGCAAGCGTGCGGTGCCACAGTTCACCACATAGGTGGCAAAGCCACTAACACAGATAGAACCAGGAACACTGAACATCATCTGTGACGTCCAGTGGGAGGTACCCTGCGGCAGGATGTGACCCTGGTCGCTAAGCGACCCAATTATCTGCCGAAAGTTGGATGCCTGATGCGCCAAGCGGTTTGCGATGAAAGTTGGAGTCGTAATAGCATAGCTAAAGACGCGTGAGCAAACTCACAGCTGATGACACTACCAAGGACCGGAGGCAGCACTGCGAAGGATTAGGACAAAACAGGATTCAGGGCCTCCAGGCATGCATAAGGATGGAAAGACATCAGTAACGATCTGTGAGGGCAAGCTGTTCGATAGGACGGCCAAGCACTGAAGCAGCAAAGCACAAGTGCCGATGTCGAGGGGCCTGTCGACATGCGTCACTGAATTCACTAAGATCCACTTCAACCAACTCATACTTATCAATATCACTGCTAAAAACATCAGCACAACTTTTATCATCACTTGACTCGAATCTATCAAGCTGCAAGTCAAATAACCACTCAGTATCTTCGTCTCTGAAGACACGCATCTTGTGTACCAACTTTGCCAAGATATGATTGGTGCTTTGGATGACACACAAGTTTTCTCATGTCATCTTCACAACCATGAAAAACTCCTAAAAATTAGCGCGGATCTCCTGGTATGCTGGGCATTCCATCACAAAATGCCTTGCATCTTAACTTTATACTCCATGCACTTCCTGCAATACCTATGTGCCCGTGCAATACCGCCATCAGTCTAACGGCCAGTCACAACACTCAGCCAGTGAGACCCTAATCTGACTGAGCCTCACGAGACCAACCAAATGCTCTGGATTAATGCAGCGGTCATGACCGACATACTCTGCACGCTGTGATATTGATTCAGAGAGAGAGAGAGAGCTACGCAAGGAGGGGCGTGAGGTGCCCTCCCGCGTAAGATTAAGGGAGGGGCCCACTGGTGTAAGGATTACACTGGGCCAGCCTACCATAGGATAGCTACATCCGTGGGTGGGCTTCCGCCCACCCGCCTTTGTTAGCTTACTTTCTTGTAGTTCCTCCTGTGCCATTGAGGCTCTTTGGGCTTTTCCAGTTTTCTTTTTGTTGTGTATATGCTGTGTAAGGACTTAACTGCTGCAGTATGTACTTCTGAAATGCATTGCTTTAGAGCTTGCCCTTTGATACCGAGGGCTTGAAGATTCATGGTGGTACTGTTGTATATGGTGCCTGCAACTCCGACAAGCAAGGGATAGTACCATCTTTGGCAGTGGGGTCTATGTCTTTGATTTTGTCAATGAGTACTTGGTGTTGATAATCAGCTTTGCTTTGCTGGCCTGTTGGGTCTGAATCCCTGCAGATCTTGACCTCTATTATCCAGTACTCTGCTGGGTTGTTTCCATTCTTGGGTTTGTAGAGCATACCATCAGGGCGCTTATCGGTGGTGCCTTGTGCTTGTTGCACTGCCTCCTTTAGTCCCCTTGGAAGGAGCTCCCACGGGATGTTTCTAGACTGGTGGGCCATGATGCCGTCTTCTGCACAATTTTCAGTTGATCCAAGGTCCATTTGAATGACAAATGCTCCTTTGCGTCCCCTTAACACTCTTGTCATGATTAGTCGGCCGACCTTGTTATGCCTGTTGATGTACATTCTTTTCAAAGCTGGGCATCCTGAGGCTGTGTGGTGTCCGCCATCCTCGTCACCGCACAGGAGACATTTGCTACTAGGTGCATGTCCACACCTATAGGCCATCTTCCTTGTCCACATGGTCCCGTACCGGTAGCGCAAAGCGGTTTTTCGTTCTGCATACTTGATTTTTCCCGAGGTCATGTACTCGTTGCTAGCAGGCAGGTCCAGTCTTTCCTCAATCCTTTTAAAAGCCTCGAAACAACAGGTAGCTCTGTTTGCCATCCCAAAGCGACTCTTTTGGTGGCAGTAATGACGTACCGAGTCGTGAAGGTCTGTCAAAGGGTTCACCCGCTTGAAACGGTCAATCAACGTGCGCTGCCCATTGGTCCTTGACCAACGATTGTTCCATTGGGTCTTGTACGGCCAATATTGGGTCAACCTGTTGTTACCAGGACTTTCGTACTTCTCACATTCCTCATAGTCGGAGGTGTCCCCTGTCGCAGCCGCCTTAGCGATTGCGTCCGCTTTTTCATTACCGATTATGGAAGCATGGCCCTTGACCTTGTGAAGGGTTGTCCTCAGTCCCCTGTTGACGATCTCGGTTACTATCTCTTTAATTAGCTCACAGTGCTGGTGATTTAGGAGATCTTGTGGGCGTCTCAGCATCTTTTTGATTTGGTACATTGAGCTGAGGCTGTCGGTGGCTATCATGTGGGCTCCATGCCTCAGCGCAGCAAGGATGCCAACCAGTTCTGCTCTGTTTATGGTGTTCTGGGGATGGCTGTCGCCTGCAGGGACAATTGGAACCCCACGTTCATCGTCCTCATTGGCTGCTTGTGGGGGGAAGTACACTCCTGCCCCTATGCCTGGGGCATCACAATCTGCATCTATTGGTGATGCTTTGTGGCTTGTTTGCTTGTAGCTACCATCTGTGTAGACATAGTTTTTCCAATTGTATCGGAGGGGTGGGGCTGTTGGTAGGGCAGTGGCTAATTGCGTTTCCAGGTCATCCAGTGTAGTGCTGGCGTCAACCATGGCTGGAGGGTCTTGACTGGTGGCAGAATCGTCCAGAGCCGTTTGTTTGTTTGGGGTAACCCATTTTGCTGAGCTGTTTTGGCGTCAGCAATGTTGGCTGATGAGATGTGCTGGGCGGGGCATTGCTGCTTGGGGGGTTGTAGTACATGCTGATGTCTTGTATCTCTTTGTCGTCCGGCAGGGACTGATTAATGGCATCCTGCAGCGTTTGCAGAAACCTGGTCATGTAGCCGCTCTCCCAGTAAGGGAGGTGGGCCTCAAAACCCTTTGCGTTGCCTGTGACAATGATGTTTACGTCCCATCTAGGGTTTCCTGCATACATTTCGCCCCGTTCCCAAGTTGTGGGTTTCTGGAACCTGAAGTGTTTTCGGGGTATTTGTAGGAGATGCATGCAGTTTTCTGGGAAGTGTTGTAGCCATGCAAGGTAGGCAGTTCTGTTTGCATCGGACCAGGCAGGCAGGATATGTATGCCAAAGACAGGGGCTGTTGTGTTACGGGCCGCTGCTATGGCAGTAGCCATGTTCTTATTCAGGTCTTCGTCCTCATACTCTGGGTTGTGCACGCTTCCGCCGGTCCACCTATATCTGTAGCTATCCCATTTTGCCCCAAAGATTTGGTCCCTTTTGTGGGCGCTCCAGTACATCGTAAATGTTGGGTTGTAATTGAGTGGGCTTGCGAATCTCTCTTTTGTTATGTCTGTGAGCTGCCTGAGAGCCTCATACACCTCAGGGGGAGTGGCCCAGTGGTTCTTTATTTGGACCTTCCTAATGGCTTTGTGATCTTTGATCTGTGCTCCATCTCTGTACCTGCACATGAGGGCATAAAGTTCTTGGGGAAAGGTACCTGCCTTCAACTTCCGCATAACCTTTGGTTTGTGGCGAGTGCTGTGGCAGTACTGTTGGTACAGTATTGCTGTCCTTTCAGGGGTGAGGGTGTAGCGACATTTGCCATCTGGTGTGTATATGCAGGCGAGCGTTTTTATCCACAGTTGTCCATCTATGCACATCTCTACTTCTCTAATATAGACTTCGTGTCTTCCTGTGGGGTGGATATCAGCATGGGGGTTCATTGGTGATGTGTCCATGTCGAAAATGTTGCTGTACTGCTGTCCAATGTTGATGTTGTATCTTTGAGGGTGATCGGGGTAGTAGTCGCCTTGTTGCTGCAGTGCCGATAACCCTTGCTGAGCTTGAGCCAGCTCGCCAAGTGCATGAGTTGCCGGGGACCGGTCATTTGCTGCTGCTGCCTGTTGCAACCGGTAAGCAGCAATCATCTCAGCAACAACTGGATTATGTGCAATGAGGTCGCTCTCACTTTCTCGACTGGGCTTCCAATGGACGTTGTAGTGCCTTATATCAAGAGGGAGGCCTTTAGTGGCATACTGATCCCTGTTACATTCAATGCAGGTCCAGCCTGTCGTGACATCCTCTTCCAATATGTCCCCTGCAGGGCGATGGGTTAGCGGGAGACAATCAATATGATATCGTCTGCTACATATGCTGCAATGTGCTAGGGTTGTACGTGCAGGGATTCGTCGTGCTGGCAGGTGGGCGTTAGGACAGCAGCATTCAGCCGGGAGGTTTGGTGTGTTGCAAACTTCATGATGGGTCATTGGCTGTAGAGCGTGCTCTGGAGCATCATCAATGTGATAGCCCTTTTGCTTAGCCAGTTCCACCACCCATCCTTGCATAACTGTTGGGGCCCATCGCACAATGACCTGGTTCTGTGTTGCTACTTTCTTTCTCTTTTGCCCTCGTCCGGTGTGGCGTGCCGCCACTGCCAGACCTTCTATACTTTATTACATTTCATGATATGCCATAGCAATAAGTGCCATAGGCCCCGCACCTCAAGCTGTCACAAAGAGCAGCGAGGTGGAACAGAATACGGGTAAGCTTCGACATGTATGACAATATATGCATGCCTAAACATGAGGTCCAGCAGCTAGGTCAAAATCACCCAAAACCTCCACTGCCCCAATGGGGGTAAGAGCCTCCCTCCTACTTGAGAAAGCAAGGAGGGCTTGTAAGCCCGGGTGCAAGCAATAGTTGGTAACAAACCCCATTGGTTGGACCTCACGCCACATCAGACCTTCTATACCTTCTACTTGGTCCTGCCCTTCTGCAAAGTTGTTATATAATTGCTCTCGCATATCTTTGAAGGGCTGTCTTTTCTCATCTTTGATTCGCTGGTAAACGTGATAGCCTGTTTCTATTCGGTACACCAGTGGGGCTGTGATGTCTGTTGCAGTCTGGCGCACACTGCTGCTTTTAGTGTGGCCTCTTCGTGGTGCGCTGAGTGAGGACAGGTAAGCCTGTATCTCTGTCAGGGCTTGCTCTGTGCTTGGGGCATGTGTCTGTGCAGCCCACAATGCTGGGAGAGGTGCATTGCGTATGTCTATGTCATCGATGATGTTGTGGAACTTCAGCAGCCTTGCATACTCCGGATGGATTGTTGGACCATGTCCTGCTTGCACAGGTGGCCTGCTGCAGTAGGTTTCTTTTGTTATGCCTGGCGGGAGAGTGAGCATGTATGCAATACGTTTAAAAGCGGTCAGCGTCCTAGCGGTGATATCCTTGTCCAGTTTCAACATGAGCTGTCGTGTTGTAAGGACAGTTCTACCTGTGGAAGACATAATGTCCTGGAGTCGGTGCATACCTACTTGTCTGAGTTGGTGAAGGTCAGCTAGGAGGAGGTCTGGTGGTTGGGGGCTTGCAAGTGCCTGCATGTTCTGCAGGTCCTGCAAGAGTGGGCTGGTATCCGGTAGCTCTATTGGGCCAAGTCCCTGCTTTTTGAGCTCGACATCGATGCTTGCGCATGCAATCACCTGCCTCAGCCTCAGGCTGTGGTGTGTTAGGGCAGGGCGAGCCATTGCTGTCAGTTTGTCCAGGCAGCTGCCATCTGTCTGCAGGCGTGTACGGCTGAGCTCTCCCACTGGTCCGGGGTCATTGAGAGCCTCTGTCAACCGCTGTATGTGTACTGTATTGTACTCTGCTAGTAGGGAGGTGCACCCTAGACCGCCTTTACTGATGTCTTCATGTGCTACTGCCGTGGCAGTACTGTTGGGAAGACCATATGCTTCTTTGGCTGCCCTACAGAGGGGGCTGTCTAACGCTTTGAGCTGAGCTTTGGTGTAAGGGGCCACACAGAATGCATACCGAATCTTTGTCCGTATGCATGTATTCAGGGTGCGCATCTTTTGGGAGGTTGTAGCGTATGAGTGCTTCATGTTGTGACACATGTCTCGAATGGTATCCCTGGTCAATTGATATTGGGCTGACCAGTCAAGGTGCATGGTGAATTGCAGGCCCAGGTAACGGAACGGTTTTCGTGGGTCGTGGAGTGTTGCAGGGGATCGTTGGACCTTCACATCAGTTAGGCTACGCCGGAGCTTCTCCAGATTAAAAGGGTCTTTGGCGTCAGCCCCATATCTAGCACCTGTGAGGAGGGTCTTTGTATTGTTTATTTTAAGGTGTCCCCAGTCAGCATACAGGGTGACCTTGTTCAGACCTTGTCAGCTTGGCTGGTCAAATCCCCTACGCAAGAACATATCAGGTTCAGGTCGTCCGCATATGTGACATCTGGGATCTGCTGTTTCAGTTTGAAGAGCGTATCACGGTTGTTGTATGCACCCGGGATGTATCCTCTGGCACCTACCCTTAGCCAACGTAGCAGGGGCTCCAGATATAAAATGAACAGAAATGGTGAGAGGCTGTCACCTTGAATTGTCCCTCTGTCCATGGGCATTGGTTCGGTATTCCCGAATGGGGTTGTAAATGCTGTTGTTGCACCCGTGTACAGGTCTTTGACCACCTCTGTGGCATCTGTGGGGAAACCCAGGTCATACATGATTTGCAGCAGCTTGTCATGGTCAATTGTGTCAAAAGCCTCTGAAAAGTCAACCATAAGGAGATAGATGTCTTTCCGGGTCAGTTTGGCATCCTCAAGCAAGAGGGTGAACAGCTCCAGCTGGTCCATGCAGGTTCGTTTGTTTCGGAACCCACCCTGGGTATAGCTCAGAATGTTGTGTCTTTCGGCATAGTCAGCAAGGACCCATGTGATCATTCTGGTCCAGAGTTTGTATATGGTCATCTCCAGGCCAATGCGTCTGTAAAACTGCAGTTTGAGGGGTGTGCCCTTGTTTTTGAACAGGAGCACTGTGGTGCTCTCTTTCCATGCTTTAGGAGTATAGCCTGTTGCCCACATCAATTGGATGTAACCGTGCAGGAGGTCTTGCCCTTGGGGAGGCAGCATGTTTAGCATCTCATTGGTTATCTGGTCAGGTCCCGGGGCCTTGCCGCGAGCTAAAGATTTGAGGCAGGCCTGAAAAGCTTGCTGGTCCCTTATTTCATTGTGCAGCCATCGTCGTGGAGCGGCACCACTAGTGATGGCTGTGTTCAGGTCAAATGGATCTGGGGCATTGGGTTGTAGCCAGGGATACGACCTTGGTTGCTCGGATGGGTGGTACAGTCCAGTTTTGCTACCGGCGCCTGCTGCTGGCATCAGCTTGGGCGTATAGTACGTTGTGATGGCTTCCATTACTCCCTTTGGGTCTGTAACAACCGTTTCCTCTCCGGTTTTTATTGCTCGAAGCTGCATGCTGTTGCGCCCCTTGAATTGGCCAGTAATCATTTGGTTGCCGATCTTCTGCCGTTGGTCATACAGTGCCTGCCTTTTGGCGATGGCATTTTGCTTGCGCTTGGTCTGGTGCTCACTGTCGATGACCCGCAGTTCTTTGCGGATTTTGCTTTTTAGCTGTTTGAGAGATTCTCTGAGGGGTTGAGGAGAGCTGCTGCTGCGCTCATCTGCTGCGTTGAGTGCTTCAACTGCTTTGCACACTTCTGCAGGCAGCTCTGCTTCCTCCACATTGTCTTGTCTCAGTGTTTGGACTACCTTCTTTCGTAATTTAATCAGGCTGTCGCGTTGGATTGACACAAGTCTGGGCCGATAGTGGTGTCCTGTAGGATTGGTCATGGTGGTTGGGCCTTCCGCTAGTATGGTGCCCCGAGTCTGCAGCAGCAGGTCAGCCATCTGGGTGTTCAGCTCTTCCATAAGCTCCCGTTGAGCGGCAGGGTCAGCTGCCCTTCCAAGATGAAGCGCGCGGAGGGGTTCCATGCTTGCGGGGTCTCCACTAGATAGGCGCTCCCAATGTGGGTACACATCAGTGTGCAGTAAGCGTTGCACTTGGTCGTTAAGCTGGTGATACGCTGCCTTTCTTCCACTGTATTCTTGAGGCCCTCCCTCTCCTCCTTTGTGAGTTTTGTCAGTCGTTTTAGCTTTTCAAGGGTTGCTTTCTCAGCACTGTCAGGTGTGATTGGTGGGGGTGGGAGCATGTTGAGCTTGTGGTAGGGAACACAGACCTCCAAGAGATCATGATCTGTGCCTTTGCCGGTCATATCCCATATCTGTGTGACTGCAGAGGCTGGAAGGGCTTCATTGTTTGTGAACATGTCGTCAATGCGGCTTGCGAGCTGTTCAGCTGATCCCTTTCTCCATGTGTATTTCCTGGGGTGACCAGCCTGGACAGGGTCCAGGGTATAGAGTTTGGCTTCCTCAATCTTTGTTTGGTGAGCATTGTCCATTGGGTTGGTATTGCCACTTGCTCGATCCATCTTGTTCAATGTTGCATTGAAGTCCCCTGCAAATAATATGTTGTGGCGACCTTCCTCTTTGTCATTGGCTTGTTCTGTCATTGCTTTCATTCTCCTGTAGATTTGGGATCTGACCATCTTGTCTGAGGGATGGCTGGTAGGCATGTATACCCCAACGATTGTTAACGGTGTAGAGACCTCCATGCGAAGCTGCACTGCTTTTATGTAACCACCAAGGTCCCCAGGGATGTCAATTGTCTCAACAGTTCCCAGGTCTGCAAAGCTCTTGTTGATTAGTAGGGTTACTCCTGCTCTAGGATTGTACTGGCATGCGCTGTGTCGTTGTACATATCCATGGCCACTGAGATATTTGCATGCCTGGCTGCATGCTTTTCTTGTTAGTTTGGTTTCTGTCAGAACAAGCACATCAGGTTGGTGGTCTTGCAGCACGCCAAGGACATCTTCAAGATTGGAGTGCAGCCCTCGAACATTAAGGGTCATCACTTTCAGCTTGGGGATTGTAGCTCTCTCTTTATTGAGAGCTTCCATTTTGGTTCCTGTGCAGACCCCCTGTGCCTGCTGTGAGTGTAGGGGCGGGTGCAATATCTCCTGAGCGTGCGCTGTGGGCTGTGCTTGCTTGTGGAAATAGTTTTCTATGACTGGTATACTGGAGGGCTTGGCATTAGTGCTGACTGTCTTTGGTGCCTTGGTCTTTCTACGTTTGCTGCGCTGCCCGGGCTCTGTTGGTGGCTTTGTGTTCAGGTTCCTGATAGTGGGGGTTTGGGTGAGGCCTGAACATTGGGCTTGAGCCTGCTCGATATGCAGCCGGGGGGGGGGGGGGGGGTTGCTTTGCTCTCTTATGTGGGTGTGCGCTGCTCGTGCTTCCTCTCCTTCAAGTCTCTGTTGATGTGCTAGTAGTTCCTCATCTGTGAATTCACATGAATCTAGCATTTGTTTTTCTGTGCTTTGTTTGATGATGTATAGAGTGCCATGTATATTTGTCCAGTCGGCCTCTGTCATGACTTTCACGAGGCCTGGTTGGGCACCCTGGTCCAGGGAGTCAACTAGATACCAGTCAGGTGTAGGGCCATTGTCTGTCCTTCCCTTCCTCACAACATGCCAGTGTCTGCCACTATCCTGCCCAGCGGATGGGTGAGTTGTATAGTTTACCATGAAAGCCTCAGCTTGGTGTAACTGTCGTATGATTGCTTCGCTTGAGTTGCCCTTTTGCAGCTGTTCATGGCCAGAGACCACGTGCATCTCCAAAGATTCAGTTCCTTGGCAAGCCCTCCTGCACCAGAACCAGTACAGGATGCGTTGTAGTGCAAGGTCTGAGTAGTTGCCTTGTGTGGAATAGTGATCGCCCTGCTGCCCTTCTTTATCCTCCCCTGCAGGCCAGGTCTCTTGAAGGTACTTGGTGACCTCTCGTGGAGTGGCAATGGGCTGTCCTACCATGGCTTCTAATGCATGCAGCCCACAGTGACTGGCAAATTGCCTGCACACTCTAATGGTCAGTGGGGTTGCGGGCCTCCACTGTCTGTGAGGGCGGCTTGCCTCTGTTTGCTTTTGGGCTTTGGTAGGTTTGTTGTGATTCTGGGAGTGCTTTAAGGCAGCCTGGGCTATCTGTGGTGGTATGCCACACTGTGCAGGCTTACTCTTTGGGAGCTGCTTAGCTCTTCCCGCTCGTGCCTGTGCTATTCTCTGGGCCCGAGCACGAGCTCGTTCTGTATCCTCTTCAATCCATGCAGCAGCAGGGCGGTGAGTGGGGCCTGCTGTATGGAGCTCAATGCCTGCTAGATCCACATATTGCATGTGACTTCTGTTTGCCGGGGACGGCGTATACCTGTGTTTGTACAGAGTTAACCCAGTGGCGTTGTGGAGGTATGCGTCAGCCGCTATGGTTGTACTGATCGTGCCATTGAATGCTGCCCAGTCGGCATCAGTCAGCTCCTGTATTCTGTGTGTTGTTGCATAGGGGATTGAGTCCAGGCTGTACCACTTGCCGTTAATAGGGCTGCGTTTCCAGCATATGAAGTGGCCTGGTTTGTGCAGAAACAGTGCATTGCATCCTTGCGGTGCCAGGGCGAGTACCCGTGCCTTTGCTGAGGTAGTGCTGCCAGAGTGCTGTGGGTGGTTTTGAGGGTTCTTGAGGACAAGGAGGGTCAGGTATATGGTTGTTGTGTAGTATAGGAGCTTGTTGATAGCCTCCCATCTGAACCAGCCGTCGGTATTGCAGTCAGGCCTCTCGCTGTCTGCCGGGCTTGGGACTTGGGGATGTCGGAGTAGTGCTTGGGCTTCGTCTGGAGTGATGATTGGCCTGCCTGCCATTGCATTGAGTGCATGCAGTGCACAATTCCCACCGACTTGAGCTTGGCAGCACAGTCCTACGGCCTCTGGAGTGACCCACTGTTTGTGTTGGGGGGAACTAACCTGACGCTGAGCATCTGCGGTTCCCCGTTTGGGACTGATAGCGTCATGGAACTGTTCGCTGAGGCCGTCGATATCTTGATCGATCATTATAACATCTTCGTCCTCACTATCAGGTTCGACAGGGGGGTCCGTACGTTGCTGGGGACCGTCCCGTGGGATTCGCGGGGCTACTGTGATAATAACAGGGTGTGGGACACATGCCGTAGGTGGGTTCTGTTTGGTCGGTGCCTTGCTATTGCTGCCAGGGGCCAGTCCGGGGACTGCTGCTCCAAGCATCGCGTCGATTCGACGAATACCCTGCTCAAGTTTCGACCTGCGCTTATGCGTGTTGGAAGCTTTTAGGCCCCGTTTCGTTGGTGCGTTAGAAGTCTTGCCTGCTCCTTGCATGCTTGGCATATGGGGAGGGACAAGGCCGAACACGTCACATGAAGAAGCTCCTGTTGAAGTTCCCTGGAACGTTCTCAGACTGGCCTGCGGTATAGCGGTGTACGCCCTAGGTCTAGGATCTGCTTGGCCGTGGCTCTCATTCTGCCATTCTTCGCAGAGCTCTGCGGCAGCATCTTGTCTGTTCAGGGCCGCTCTGTGCACTGCATATTCGCCCAGCTTTGACTTGACGTAGTGTAAAGAGGTTGCTTCTCTTGTCTCCATGTGGTCGTTTGGCCTTTCTGCTGTCGCCCGGATGGGTTGGCGTAGCCATTGTCGTGCAGTATGAGGCAGTCTTCGCTCGTAAAGTTTATGCTCATGGAGTGCCTGCTTGGTCGAGGTTATGTGGAAGCAGCGGAGGAAATAGTCTGCAGGGACCCAGGCCCAGCTTCTACAAGGACGCACGCTCAGGTCTGGAGGGTCTTTGGCTGGCATTGCCAGATACAGATGCGCATGTACATTGTCCTGGAGGAGGTTGAAGAGGTCATTGACCCAGAGGGAAATCAGCCTTTCTTCCAGGTTAGGCATACCCAGCAGGTAGGTGGGGCAGTACACCCAGGCACTTTTTGATTGCTGGCAGCCTGCAAGCTGCATTTGGTGTTGTGCCAGTCCATGTAGTTGCTCGTGAGTACTGCGTGCTTCGGGTCGATTGAGGCCCTCAGGGCATAGTGCTTTGAAGTTTTGGCAGTGCCCTTCACACTTTGGGTTGCAGCAGGTGTTGTGGTGACATGTGCTCTTTCCTAGCTGCTGTCGCTTCCTAGAAGGAGCATTGGGCACAGTCTGAGGGTGGATGACACCATCCTGGCAGGTGACAGCAGTTGGATGCTGGGTCTCATGCTGGCTGTATGGGTCCTTGGGTGCAGTTTCATAGTTAATCGGGGGATTACATGGGGCAGCCTCTATCGGGCAGGGTGTGACTGCTGCTTCCCCGTCATGCAGCTCCTGGAAGTTTGCTGTTCGTGGAGGGTCTGCATGTGCAGATGGTGTTGGGGAAATATGTCTGACAGTAGTGTTTCTGTAGATTCTGTAGGCTTTTCGTTCCAAGTAGCCATTGCTGCGTTTAATGCAGCGCCTCGCTTGCTTTGCAATTGCTTGTTTGAGATAGTGAGGGTGCTGCTTGTCCATGTGTAGGCGAATTCGACAGTGCATGACATAGTGATCTTGCAGCCTCTGCTTCAAGGCATGAATGCTGTTTCTGGCATGTTTGGCGATTGCTCGGTTAGTGCGCTTGCTCGACTTTCCTTTCCTTGTGACATTTTGCCCTGGTGGTTTGGCATCAGGGTGGGGAAATAATATTATGGTGTACATGGGGCCATACATACATCCAGAGCTCTCATAGAGGTAGGAGAGTGACAGCAGTAATTTTTGTTTGTGTTTGTTTATTAGTGTGCTGAGGAGGGCCAGAGTGGTAAAAAGCAGGAGATGAGTGCCCAGGGTGTTTGGGGCCATGGGCATGAGGGGATGGAAGTCTGGCTGATCTGTAAAAGGAAGTTCTATTGAGGCGAGGTGGCTAGAAGGCTGATCTGTGGAGCTGCTGTTGGTCTGAGACTCACATTTGGTAAGGTTCAAACAAACAAACAAACAAAAATTTAAGGTGCGGCAAGGATGGTGCTATTCAGAGTTGAACTTTGGGCATAGGTTCCCCGCCCCGTGGCAATGGTATCGCATGCTGTTGGGGGTATCTTTGTGCTGCTAATGGGGGGGTAGCTCAATTGGTAGAGCAGAGGACTTCGAATCCTCAGATCCGGTGTTCGAATCCCGGTCTCCTCGCCGCCCTTAGCCGGGGCCTCTCAAGAAAAAGGTTACAGGTATCCGCGTTGCCTAGACAATGGATTCGTCTGTTCAATGGGCTAACGGTCTGATCAACTGGGCAACACCGTCGCCGCAAGGCCGTCCGATGAGTCAGTCTGACTTCCGGTCTTGGACCCGGACGTTAAAATTGTTTTTTTTTTTGTTTTAATGATTGCTGCCTGCTGAATTTGGGCATAGGTTCCCCGCCCCGTGGCAATGGTAGCATATGCTGTTGGGGGAATGTTTCTGCTGCTGTGGATGTCTGCCTGCTGAGTTTGGGCAGAGGTTCCCTGCCCCCTGGCAATGGTAACATATGCTGGTTGCAATCTGCTGCTGTTGCTTTCTGCCGGCTGTGTTTGGGCAGAGATTCCTTGCCCTTTGGCAGTGGTAAACAATGCTGATAGGAGGGGTAAGCTGCTGTTGCTTTTTGCCTGCTCAGTTTGCGCAGGGGTTCCCCGCCCCTTGGCAGTGGTAACAGTTGCTTTTGGCGCTCCAGTGAGGTTGGCCCTCTTGCCGCTGCTGCTGCTTGCCTTGCGAGCTTCGATGCTGGACCTGTGTTGGTCGATATCAAAGGCTTCGTATCCAAGGTTGTCACTGTCATCTGCTGCAGCTTTCCGTAGTGGTCCTTTCAGTGTCTTGGCTTCTGTGCTGCTGAAAGTCTGCCCTGTATCATGGCTTGTCAGCAAGACGTTGATGCTGCTGCCCGCTGAGTCGGGGGCTAGTGCTGAGGTGCTGGCTGGAATGCTACGGTAGCTGTCATGAACACGCAGGCTGCACTGTGTAGGGACATCCCTTGCCACTGTTTGGCTCTGCTCGCTGTGGTCTGCCTTGCTGCCGCGGGCAGATGGCGGGAGGTTGGTCGCACCTTGGTTGAGGCTGCCTTCTTTGGCCCATCTGATCATGTCAGTGTCATATAAACTCGAGCACGTCTTTGTGCAGGGGTGCTTAACAGCGTCACTTCTTTTGGCAGTCGCTTTGGCCTCGCGGGCTTCGTTCACGAAGCCACATCCGGACCTTGGCTTAGCCCCCCCCCCCACACACACATGCTATGAGTGCTAAGGCTAAGAGAAGATTGTTAGTAAGCATTAGGCCTTACCTACCTCATTGGGAACGTCGCTGGCCCCAAGAATGGGGCCAACGGTTTTTGCGCGCGACGACATGGCAAAGCAAACAAAACTTACATTAACATTGGTGGTATATTGATTCAGACATCCATGCATTACAAGTGGCATAACCGGCAACTCGTTCCGATGATGTCCTCTCCTTTTCAAATGTAACAGTTGAAACCGTGATGCTATAATTGACAAGAAATATTAGTGTGCAGTAATCTCAGCAGACATCAGCAGGAATACCAAGGCCAAGGACTGACAGCCACCTTGCCAACACACATAGAGCACATTTCAGGATATGGCATAGGCCCCACACCTCAAGCTGTTACCAGAACAGCGGGATGTAACAAATTACCAGCTGTCCTCGGCATGCAACCAAACATAGCGACAACAAATGCCTAGCAGACATGAGGTCCAGCAGCTAGGACCAAAGCACCGGAATCGTCGGTCCACTGGCCCAATGGAGGCAATAGCCTCCCTGCTTCTTGAAATCAACTGAGAGCTTGTAAGTGAACCCCGGCGCAAGGATTAGTTCTAAAAAAAAAAATTTAAGGTGCGGCAACCGCAAAGGGCTGCTAGGTCGAAACGACCAAACACACCATCGGATGGGTCCAAAAACAATGGAATCCATACCACCAAGCAAGAGGAATACCCAAGCAGACATCCAACTACGGACACGGCAAACAAATCACCAGCAGGAGACTGATGGGTGTATCCAAATCAAACACAATCCAGAGCACCAACCAAGCAGGATGTCCAGTAAGTCCACCGCTTTTTTTTTAAGTCCACCGCAAACAATCGGCTGCCACCAGCGCACCCTAAATCCCTTGCTAGCCAATGTATGTCAGGCCAGCCCATTTCGACTTGCCATGCGCTGACCAGCTGACCCAGTCAACAGCAAGCCAAGCAGTTTTATGCCTTGCCTTGTTCTAATTGCTTGGACCTCACATACTAGGCCTCATTGACAATTATCCGGAGTTTAGAAATGAATGTCTGGGTGCATGCGCCCAGCAGGTTCCCGAAGACTGCCGCTCTGGTTACCATAATATGCTCCTACTAAAACATAATATCAACCTGCTCTGGGAGACCGCCAGCAGCAGCAGTCAGGGAGTCCTTCAAAATGTTTCAGCCCAGTCTGGTCCGTCCTTGCCAGAACAGCAAGCTGCATACGGTATACATCTTAGAAGAGACCACTGCACAGCTGCGCAGCAAGCTGCATATATTGAGCAATAAAACCAAACTCCAAGCTATGTCACACCAAACCAAGGCATCAGCCACTTTGCAAGTTCAAGCAGGTCCAGCAATAGTCATCACATACCCCAGTACAGGACGCCACATCTTAAACACTGTAGAGACCAGCACGGACTTGCAGCACTTGAAGCCAACAACATGGCCCTGAAGAAGTTTCTGAATCACCAGATATTCCACTTCCAGCACTGAGAGCAAGCCATGTATGCCTTAGACACAGCAAGCCACATCTTGGTGAAAATTATTGCCCCCCACATCTCTGCAGTTGCTAGCAACTGCAGGATAGCTGCGAATTCCTGCTTGTCAAGAGCCTTCAGCCAGAAAGCAAGGCATGTCAGACTGTCCACGTTACAAGCAGTATGCAGCAACGCTCATGACAGCAACAGCTGCAGGCTCCCTCAGCTTTGCCGATGTACATCCAGATGCTATATGCACACTTCTCAACCACAACCTATGAGAAGGAATCCACCTGAGCTTGTGTCATTAATCTGCAGCGGGCTCCTAAGAATGTGAAGCCTTAGAAAGGGGAACTTGATATATAAGGCATTCTGCACATAATAGGGCTCTCGCAGAACAGCCATGGCTAACCTCTCTAGTTCCGCATGGCCAACCCAGGCTTCAACTTCCTCTGAGCATGGCATGATGTTGCAATGAAAGGCCATGCACCCAGTCCTCTCAGAGCTGCAAACCCAAGCCATTCTGCCTGCACCAAGCCAAAGATTGCAGCTTGGCATTGCATTCAAACCTGGCAGCCCTACTGGCAATACTGGAAGCAATACAGGGAACCACACTAACCTTTGTGCAGATGTTAGAGAGCCACACTTAACCTTGTTCAGCTGGTATGTAATGAAAGTAACCTCCAGTATGGATGGACTTGCCGACCCAGCTACAACTGAATCAGTACTGAGATGAGTGACGGGATACTGGTGGTAGTGGCTGGGCCAGGGTGGGTGCTGTTTGAAGTTGATGGTGCCCAGATTACAGGCATGGCAGACGGGCTAGTTGGTAGCAAGGCTAAGTAGAACGATGATGGGGCTGCCGGCCGGCGGCTCACCAGGCTGTGGTCTGAAGAGTAGGAGAGCCTGCAATCCAAGGGCACGACCGGGGAGAGGGGGTGGGAGGTCAGGTGGGTGCTTGGGAGAGGGGGAAGGGCAAAAGGAAGAGCAAAAGGGAGGGTTTTGAGGGCGGAATTATTCTGCAGCTAAAAAACATGCTAATTGGTTGTAAAACGTTTTCTCCTGTATGAGGCATGACTGGTTAACTTTGCAGGGATGTGGACTTTCGAAGTTCTGAACCATGTAATTGCATCGCATGGATTTATCCCAGCTGAGCTAAGCGATGTTGTAGTGATGGTCAAGCACATACCGTTAATAAATTCACACATCAATTATTATCACACATGTTGCCAGGTCCTACAGCTCCGCACACCATCCAAAAATTGGCCCATTCTGCCTACTTTCCCCATGAAGGACAAAGCATATGTACACTGTATATGCACAATTGCAAGCAGAGTACATATGTGATAAACCACAACACCACCCGCAGCCATGAAGCCCACTGCATAGATACTATTGATCACATATACCCCCATGTCTCAGTGGTGTCAGCCATTCCCTTCTTTCATCTTCTACACTCTCCTCTCCAGTGTGCTCGCTTTCAGGGCCAAACAGCCTAACGTACCAGCATTGATCTCCATCACATACCAGCATTGTGATGCGTAACATAGCTGCATTTGATTGTGAGTGTGAGCTACATGCATATCTTTGGAGAAGAGTGTTCACAGACGGTTTCATGGTAGGCAGCATACTCACCATAAAAGCATGACAATGTCTAGATTGTGATGCAACAAAGATATCCAGACAGCAGCTCTTGGTTTCAGCACAGCCATAGCAACGGCTGGCCCACTCACAGGGTACACCACGAGAAGGTGGCTGCTGATTGTACCCCAGCTTACCTGTGACGAGCATTCTGCCAATGGCAGATGGCCCACTACCTAATACCTTACCTGTGAAGGGCACCCCGCCAATGGCAGAAGGCCCCAACAGTATTCTAAAGAGAGTGCCAACAATGTCTAGCTCGTGATGCAACAAAGATTATCCAGACAGCAGCTCTTAGTTTCAGCAAAGCCATGGCAACGACTGGCCTACTCACAGGGTACACCACGAGAAGGTGGCTGCTGATTGCACCCCACTTACCTGTGGCAAGGCTCCCGCCAATGGCAGTAGCCCAACTGCTAACGCTTACCTGTGACGAGCATCCCGCCAACGGCAGTAGCCCAACTGCTAACGCTTACCTGTGACGAGCATCCCACCAATGGCAGTAGCCCAGCTGCTAACGCTTACCTGTGACGAGCATCCCGCCAATGGCAGTAGCCCAACTGCTAACGCTTACCTGTGACGAGCATCCCGCCAGCGGCAGTAGCCCTACTACTAACACTTACCTGTGACGAGCATCCCGCCAATGGCAGTAGCCCAGCTGCTAACACTTACCTGTGACGAGCATCCCGCCAATGGCAGTAGCCCAGCTGCTAACATTTACCTGTGACGAGCATCCCGCCAATGGCAGTAGCCCAGCTGCTAACGCTTACCTGTGACGAGCATCCCGCCAATGGCAGTAGCCCTACTACTAACACTTACCTGTGACGAGCATCCCGCCAATGGCAGTAGCCCTACTACTAACACTTACCTGTGACGAGCATCCCGCCAATGGCAGTAACCCAACTGCTAACGCTTACTTGTGGCGAGCGTTCCCACAAGAGCAAAAACCCTAAACGGCAATCATAAGCGAGTGACAACAATTCCTAAATCATGATGCAATAAAGATGTCCGGGCAGCAGCTCTTGGTTTCAGCACAGCCATCGCAAGGACTGGCCTACTTACAGGGTACACCACGAGAAGGTGGCTGCTGATTGTACCCCACTTACCTGTGACAAGCATTCCGCCAACGGCACGAGCCCGACTGCTAATACCTTACCTGTGAAGAGCACCCCGCCAATGGCAGATGGCCCACTACCTAATACCTTACCTGTGAAGAGCACCCCGCCAATGGCAGATGGCCCACTACCTAATACCTTACTTGTGAAGAGCGCCCCGCCAATGGCAGATGGCCCACTACCTAATACCTTACCTGTGAAGAGCATTCCGCCAATGGCAGATGGCCCACTACCTAATACCTTACCTGTGAAAAGCACCCCGCCAATGGCAGATGGCCCACTACCTAATACCTTACCTGTGAAGAGCACCCCGCCAATGGCAGATGGCCCCACTACCTAATACCTTACCTGTGAAGAGCACCCCGCCAATGGCAGATCGCCCACTACTTAATACCTTACCTGTGAAGAGCACCCCGCCAATGGCAGATGGCCCACTACCTAATACCTTACCTGTGAAGAGCACCCCGCCAATGGCAGATGGCCCACTACCTAATACCTTACCTGTGAAGAGCACCCCGCCAATGGCAGATGGCCCACTACCTAATACCTTACTTGTGAAGAGCGCCCCGCCAATGGCAGATGGCCCACTACCTAATACCTTACCTGTGAAGAGCATTCCGCCAATGGCAGATGGCCCACTACCTAATACCTTACCTGTGAAAAGCACCCCGCCAATGGCAGATGGCCCACTACCTAATACCTTACCTGTGAAGAGCACCCCGCCAATGGCAGATGGCCCCACTACCTAATACCTTACCTGTGAAGAGCACCCCGCCAATGGCAGATCGCCCACTACTTAATACCTTACCTGTGAAGAGCACCCCGCCAATGGCAGATGGCCCACTACCTAATACCTTACCTGTGAAGAGCACCCCGCCAATGGCAGATGGCCCACTACCTAATACCTTACCTGTGAAGAGCATTCCGCCAATGGCAGATGGCCCACTACCTAATACCTTACCTGTGAAGAGCATTCCGCCAATGGCAGATGGCCCACTACCTAATACCTTACCTGTGAAGAGCACCCCGCCAATGGCAGATGGCCCACTACCTAATACCTTACCTGTGAAGAGCATTCCGCCAATGGCAGATGGCCCACTACCTAATACCTTACCTTTGAAGAGCACCCCGCCAATGGCAGATGGCCCACTACCTAATACCTTACCTGTGAAGAGCATTCCGCCAATGGCAGATGGCCCACTACCTAATACCTTACCTGTGAAGAGCACCCCGCCAATGGCAGATGGCCCACTACCTAATACCTTACCTGTGAAGAGCATTCCACCAATGGCAGATGGCCCACTACCTAATACCTTACCTGTGAAGAGCATTCCGCCAATGGCAGATGGCCCACTACCTAATACCTTACCTGTGAAGAGCACCCCACCAATGGCAGATGGCCCACTACCTGATACCTTACCTGTGAAGAGCATTCCGCCAATGGCAGATGGCTCACTACCTAATACCTTACCTGTGAAGAGCACCCCGCCAATGGCAGATGGCTCACTACCTAATACCTTACCTGTGAAGAGCATCCTGCCAATGGCAGATGGCTCACTACCTAATACCTTACCTGTGAAGAGCATCCTGCCAATGGCATAAGACCCACTTGCTAATACCTTACCTGTGAAGAGCATTCCGCCAATGGCAGAAGCCACCCACTTGCTAATACCTTACCTGTGAAGAGCATTCCGCCATCGGCAGAAGACCCACTTGCTAAAACCTTACCTGTGAAGAGCATTCCGCCAATGGCAGAAGACCCACTTGCTAATACCTTACCTGTGAAGAGCATTCCGCCAATGGCAAAAGACCCACTTGCTAAACCCTTACCTGTGAAGAGCATTCCGCCAACGGCAGATGACCCACTTGCTAATACCTTACCTGTGCAGAGCATTCCGCCAAGAGCAGAAGGCCCAAACAGTAATCATGAGAGAGTGCCAAGAATGTCAACATCATGATGCAATGAATGTCCAGACAGCAGCTCTTGGTTTCAGCACAGCCATGGCAAAGACTGGCCTACTCACAGGGTACACCGCGAGAAGGTTGCTGCTGATTGTACCCCAGCTTATTATGCGTGGCGAGGATTCCGCCAACACCAGAAGCCCCAAGTGCTAAGACTTAACCTACCTGCAAAAGCCCCTGCTGCTAAAATATGCATTTTATGGGGACCGCCTCCAGCAGCGCAATGCTCACCTTGGGCTCATATGAGCCGGCTCGTACTGTACGTGCAGGATGCTTCGTGCCTTGACTTCCAAGTTGATGATACGTCTTCGCCGCTTGAAGTGGTGCGACCAGGTCTTCGTCTGCAGTAGTACCTTGTATGAAGAAGGCTCGAAGCACAGGTGCGTTCCTTGCATAATACGGCAAAGTTGTCTCCTTGCAATGCAACGCTACCCTTTTACAAACTGCAACCATGCTTAGATGCTCATGGGTTCATAAGCGATAACACGTTCACATGGATGAACGTAGAGCTGCCCACCAACCATATAAGCAGGCCTTTCAAGACCACGTCCAGGGCTCGGCAGGGCAGCCATGACACAGCGACAAGAAGAGCTGCTGCCGCCTTACAGAAGCTGCAAGGCTGCTGTTTGGCTATGCTACGACTGACCACATGCCCTCAACCAGCAGCCCACTGCAGCAGTCCATCAACGGGCAAGCAAGAGGTCGTCGCCTAGAAATGCGTCCTCGGACCGTCTCCTCCTTCGTGTTTGTCCAGTGCAGCATTCTCCAATGGACACTCCGCACATATCATTCCAAATGCACAGTTTGGTATATCTTTTTATGTATTCGTCTCGTATTCTTCTTCAAAGCTCGCTTCAAGGCTCCGTGAGGCTCCGTTGTCACCCGACCGGACCGACTGACGGTGAGTTTGAACTATTGACCTTCTTTCACTCAAGCAACATCAAACAAGCAACCATCCAATACCATATATTTATGAAATTGCGTCAGCTGGGGACAATATGAAGGTCAAACGGAACAGAAACCATTGCATCTCATTTCAAGCAAGTAGCAATTAATACCACACAGTCGGCCACAAAGTGGGTCAGCTGAAGACAGTCTTGCAGCAGACTCAATTCAATTCACCTACTGATTGCAACAGTTGACGATCATGGCATCAGCAGCCACTTTTGAGCGGTTCACAAGGCCGTGCAGAGTTGTGCTTGCCGCAGAGTTGTTTGTCTTGACCATTCTCTACCTCCATACATCTCACATGCTTCTGGCTAGGTTGTGATGCTGTGTCTGCCACCTGGAGCTTTGCGGCAGGCTTGAACTATAGTGTGTCTGAAACGCAGGGGCAGCCCTATGAGCCTTCATTGGCTCCCATGGGATGCCCTTCTGGGCTAGTCTGAAATCAGATCAGGAAGTCTGGAGGACGCGGATCCTTGTCCGCTCATCTGTGGTGTTCCGGGAGTGCAAATGGCAGACATCATGTTGACTTCAAGACTGTTCGGCTTTGCTGCTGTGCTAGACCTTACTGCTGCAGTCGTGGTTTGAGCTGCTACTCCTAACCCAAATTCTAGCATCTTCACGTCGTTGCAGTCGCCTACTTACCAATGCCCACCTTCTGCTGCAGCTCTAGGTTTGATAAGTCAGTTGGGTCGGTAAGCTTAAGTGCGACGGAGTGCATACTGATGCTACAGCGTAGCTCCGGGGCTGCTGCTGAGTGTGAACATTGGGATTGCGAGTGAAGAGTCCTGATACTGAGAGACTTCATCACTGCATGTTGCCCGCCTGCCGTGCTTGATACATGCAGAAACTGAAAATGTATTGCTGCAGCTTGTCTCACCTTACCCTGCTGAACACGAGCCTGGCCGCTGCTGTGCCAGTGCATGCCTCTCCTGCTGGTGCTGCTGCTGTGTCAGTGCATGCCCAACTTCTGCTGGTGTTGCTGCTGTGTCAGTGCAAGCACATCTTCTGCTGGTGCTGCTGCTGCGTCAGTGCATGCCCAACTTCTTCTGCTGCTGCTGCTGCTGCTGTGTCAGTGCAAGCCTCTTCTGCTGCTGGTGCTGCTGCTCTGTCAGTGCAAGCCTCTCCTGCTGGTGCTGCTGCTGCTGCTCTGTCAGCGCAAGCCTCTCCTGCTGGTGCTGCTGCTGCTGTGTCAGTGCAAGCCTCTCCCGCTGGTGCTGGTGCTGCAGTGTCAATGCATGCCTCTCCTGCTGGTGCTGCTGCTGGTGCTGCTGCTGCAGTGTCAATGCAAGCCTCTCCTGCTGGTGCTGTTGCTGCTGCTGCTGCTGCAGTGTCAATGCATGCCTCTCCTGCTGGTGCTGCTGCTGCAGTGTCAATGCAAGCCTCTCCTGCTGGTGCTGTTGCTGCTGCTGCTGCAGTGTCAATGCATGCCTCTCCTGCTGGTGCTGCTGTCTGACTGCATGCCCCTCCTGCTGGTGCCTCAAACTTGCTGGGAGTCAAGCAGAAGTAAGAATGTCAGTAATAATCCCAAGGACAGAAGGCTTTTCCGCCAAAAAAAGGTAGATTTTCAGCATCCATAGCAGACACCATGTTTTCTGTCAAGCTGCAATTCTTGAAGGAAGCAGTCCCAACAGGGGGCAAACAGACCTGACCGGCAATCCAAGCATGCTGATAAGCTCAGGTGAATCTATGTCTCAGTAGCAAGGAGCTGCCAGGTAGGTACCAAGACCGTCAGATGCAGGTCTATTAAGCTGCACTCCATCCATAGAGCAGTGGTGATTCTTACTCCGGTGCCAAGCTGCAGCTGCCACCACAGCTGGTCAGGCTCATCCTGCTGCTGCAGATGCTCAGTGCATTCAAGCTCGCAGCAATAGCATCCTCGGTTATCACCTCGATTTACCTTTATGACAAGAAGGTGATACACCACCTGCATGCGATGACCAAGTAACTTATGCAACACCAATATCAGATAGTGCTGACCCATGAAACGAAGTGCCATGGCGTACTGAAACTACTGCTGCCCAATGACACACGCCAAGGGATGTAATGTGTAAACAACAAATGCTCAACCAGATCTTTTCCTATAGCCATGATGCCAAACACAGGCCAATGGACGGCAGGCTTCAGCATGCCGGCTGCTTGTCTTCAGCCAAAAACCCTTGCCCGCAATCAATGTCGCTGGTTGCTTTGACCCATGACAGCATCCTTGGCAGCTTTGAACCCCATCACATGTACACTGAAGGCTGCAGCACAACCAATAGCCATGCCATATGAGGATATTATCAACTCATGATACTGCAAGTTGCAAACTATGCACCATTTCCTGTTTCTTGCAGCCAATGTCCAAATCTGCACATCGGCCTTTGTAAGCCTCTTGCTAGTCATGCCCAATTATCATTGAGACCCTTACTATCAGCCCTCTATGTTGTTTATTGTACCAAACAGCCTGGCTGTATCCTTCCTTACAATAATCTGCTGAGCTGTTGCTAAGCAGCATCACCAACTCTGGTGTTAGCTGCAGCCAAATAGTCACTGCTAATCATGAGGTTTAGGAGTCACCTCCGAAGCAAAAAGAGACGTCTGAGACAGGTCAGGGCACTGGAATACAAATCCCAAGCAAGCAACCGAGACTCCTAAGCATTCCGGGCAACCTAGTCCCAACAGCCCTGACAGTAATGACCCTTGGCAAGGGACTTGCTAAGCACAGGATGCATACACAGATAAGTGATGCTGTATACTCCATGACAGCTCCATGCACACACTCATGCACGGGAAGCATCATATAGCGCCAAAAAGCAAAGAGGTCCTCGCAGTCTTTCTACACCAAGCAGTCACTGATAGTTGCTGCGGGGCTCAGTTCTGACCCCTTAACCAGATATCGCTTGCAATGGCAGTGCTCAGTTGACCGCAATGACAGCAGCAAGCTCAGCCAGACTTGCAATGTAGTCCCTATAGAATGTGCCATGCCCAGGACCACCCTTGACCCCCGTTAGTGTAACTACACCCTCAATTATTTATAGTATAATGGCGACAACCCTCCGACCCTCAAGTCTCATTCTTAGTCAACACATGCAGCTCCCTTGAGTTGATTGAAAGCAAGGTCTTCAACACCAAACCTTCTGCTTCGGACCTTCCATAGCGTCTATGGGTGTGGCTATGCAGTGAACAATGCCTGAGCAGGTAATTGTCAAAACCAGTATACTGTCCCAGCCTAATTTGCCATGTATTGCCTCGCGCTCAACCAATGCAAGATCCAAGTCCTCCGAGCAACCAAGCCTGCTGTCACAGAGGGCTTCTATTGTTTAGCTACCCTGGCAGAGACATAAGTGCGTCTCTCCTTAAAGCACATGCTTTGTTACCGGTTTGCCCTGTACAGGTCCCACTGCTGGTTCATTCGCACTATCTGGCTTGGCGTAAAGTGGTCCTGCACAGAGCAAGCAGCAGAGGCACCAAATTGAGCATGGGCGCAGCCCAAGGGGCGATAGTTTAACACAGTCTTGTCCATGGCACGACGGCACATGCAAGGGTGTGATATGAGCCTGTCCTGTGTGTGACTGTCAAGCTCTGCTCAGATGCCGTAGCCCCACCACAGTCCCCCATTGAGGTGCTCACGAAGCTGATCGCCTTCTTGCCTGTACCTGCTGGGAACCCTGCTGCTGCAATCGCTGCTGCTGCTGACGTGGGTGAGACGGCCCCTGAAATGCTGCCATTGCCTGCATAGGGGAAGGAGTGAACTGGCGAGCGCAGCTGCTGATCGCTGACACCATTCTGCTTGTCGTCGTCCAGCCAGATCACAGGTTCATGCTTGAGCACAAAGGTCTGAGCATCTCCATCATGATACCAGATGGTGTGGCACAAAGTGGTAGCATATGCAGAAGATCTCAGCACTATTATTTACAGACTGCACTATGTAAACTCATTCCTGAGGGTAGGCAGAAATTGGTAGTTATATAATTTGGTGCAAGGGACGTTATTTGAACTCACCATGCAGCTGTCATCGCTGTAGTTCATGAAGTTTCTGACAGGGTCCAATCCTGCGGTTCCACACGAGTCCCTGCCGACAGGGCATCCATAAGATGGGGTCCGCTCATCAGGTGTGTCACTTGCTCTGTCACCAGGATTGGTACACCCTCCTTCAAAAGTGTGGTACAGCCCCAGCCAATGACCAACCTGATGAAACCAACAACCAGGAGCAGCACAATAGGAGGGTGTCAGCTACATAGCGCATCTTGCTGCAGCAGGTCCTTGTTGTTGCAATGTGCTTTTGCAGGCAGTACGGAGGGCTTTACAGCATTCGTTTCATGGGCGGAAACTTAACTGAGTGGGCAGTCTCGCCCCATGAAAAAGCTTAGGTTAGCAGGGGACTTACTGTGGCGGTACGTGGATTCAAAATCACCAAGGATGTAGGATCAAGACACAGACGCACATCAATGCATGTAACATCAAGCAACATAGATGATACACAGCAGCCAAGGCTGATGGACCCTTTTGCAGCTTCCTAAGACACCTATGCACCAAAAGCAACATAAAACCTATTGATTCGCCACAGGCAAAGGCAGAAAGTGGCCCAAATCGAGTGCCTGCTGACAGTCTCAGTTCAGTGTGTACTAAGTGTTCGCAGGATCCTCCACAAGAACGAAAAGAGCCAGAGGAAGAATCAACTCCGTTGAGTGACACTGCTGAGAAATGCTCTTACCTCATGTACTGTTGTGTCACCAAGGGTGTAGGGAAGCAGAGAGCTGCTGCAAGCCGTGGGATTAGCAGCACACACCCCAGGCAGAGTTGTCCAATGAATGACAACCCCATCCTGCTTTGGGTTTGCTGTGTACTGTAATGGAAAGCTCGCCCAACCCAGCGATCCATCCAACGGCGCCCAGGTATATATATTCAAATCACGAGCAGTACCTCTGCGGTACCATCTTTTAAAGCTGATCTCAGAGCTTGACCACATACTTGCTGTAAAATACCTGCTAGAGACGCCATAGCGCGTCCTAGATGCGCTCACAAACTGGATGCCTGCAGGCGCGTACGCGGCATTCATTATTGCCATCTGGGCATTAATCTGCTGGTCTGTGAGCATTCCTCTGGATATTCCTACATTGACTAAAATGTGCCAATGAACTGAGATCGGGCCGCTGGGTGCTGCTACTGCGACGTCAGCGGGTCTGATTACACCCTTAAAGTGTGCTTGTACCTCAGCATCAGCAGCTGCTTTTACAGCTTCCGACAGCTTTGGTGTACCGCATCGTTGGAAAGATTTAGTGACGACTGGGGTGGAGGGTTGCTGGTTTACGTCAATTGCTACTGCACTGCCTTGATGCAGAGCAAGGCCCGCTGCTTCCACTTCAACATCTGGATCTATGGGTTCAAGCATAATGTCTACCAAAGGGGTAGCAGTGGACGATGCTGCTGAACTTTCTTCAATGACTCCAGGGTCTGTTGCTGCTGGCTCTGCTGCTGGTTGTAGGACGGTGCCGAGTGCTATTTCTGTGCTTAATTGCTGCGGTGTGGCTGCGTTTGTAGATGTATCTGCTGCTGTTGGTTCAGCAACGGGGTCTTCTATCTGCAGCGCCTGAGCCGAGGGTGCGGCGGCTGTGGTTGCAGTACCATCTGCTGGTGTTTGCAAGAGCCTCCGCGCTGTGGTGGAAAGTGGCTGATGGTAACCTTGGTGCTCGTGCTGGTGCTGGTCCTTCTGGTGGCCTTGCTGCTGCTGTGATGCCCATTGCTGCTGGTGCTGCTGCTTTGAGCGCTCCTGCTGCTCCTGCTCCTGGTTCCATTGCTGCTGCTGCTGCTGCTGCTGCTGTACATTGGCAATATCTAAAATTGACACGCCTTGGGCCTCACTGACTGTAAGGTATGCGAGCCCACATATACCAAGGAGGATGACCATCACTATCCTGTGGGCAGCCATGTTCCCCAAGATTTCTCCTGTGCAAAGGCAACGATGGGCAAGAGCAAGTCTTCAAGATACTCATCTCTGTGCTCTGACATGACGTATGTATCCGCACAAGTGTTGCAAGCATTCACCATACCAAAGCATGCGTATGCCGAAGATTTATGGCTGCACTAGGACGGCGACATGTGCACCTTTGTGCCTCACCTGCGTGTGCCCGTCTGTACTAGCACCGCTCCTGTGGAGGCTCCCAGCTGGTGTACTTGTATGCGGACTCGAACGACGGGACACTTTAAACAATGGCAACCAACAGGAAGTGCAGCCCAGCTCGTCAAAGGTCAGCTGGAATGTTACTTCGTGCGGTCGCTCTTCCTCGGGGGTTAGCAGGCCACTGCAGCCATCCTAATAGCAGCAGGCACTTCCGCACGTGAGAACCTGCAGTGGTGCTCCCAAGCGCCTTGCTTTGCCCGGTTCATTGGCCAACTGGCCAATCATTCGCGGTAGGCACCCGTTCGTACTTGGCCATCACCTGTGGTGACAGCCGCCCTTGCCCTATCCGTACTGAAGTTCCTATCGCTATCCGCGCCTATTTAATCGGAAATGTTGCCATCACGATGCACCTCTCCCTTACCGCAGTCTGGTCACATATCGGAGCTCTGCCCATTCAACTCGTAACCCTGGCTGTTGTCGATCGGGCCATGTGCACTTGAGCAGGCGCTCTTCGCAATAGCTTACACCAAAAGGTCAAAGTGTGCAGGAATGTATGGAAACAATGAGAGGTATCTGTGTCACAATGGTATTCCTCTCGTGGCGTAACTGACTTCCACCTGGTAAAGGGTCTGTCAACATGTATGGAAGCTACACAGATCTTCTACAATGCAAGAGCCCTCAAAAGACTTATCGGGCCACAGGCAATCAAACCACGTCTGGATTGGGAGCCACAAAGGGCGGCTTACTTGGCTGCAAACAACGCCAACCGTGAACCTATCGCATACATCACCACTGCTGGCACGAATCATCTGTAACTGACCAGCCCTTATCCAATGCATGCGCGCGCAAGGACACGCCACGCACCACAACAATGGGACACCAAAACCAGTGCCCTAACCTGCAGAGGCCCCATGCTATGCATAACGCATAACGACAACACCAATACCAACATCAGTGCCTGATGAGTTAGTCAGTCACATTTCAAAGAAAAGTAGCATGCTATATAGTTGCGTCTTCTCTTAAAAAGTCAGCAATGACCCTGCACTTCCATGTCCTTCCGCAGAACCCCGCCATCGTCACATTTTCTGCTGCATACCTTTTGCTGCCATAACTGTTTGGCTATGCCTTGCCGATAGGGAAGTTCCAAACACCAAGAGCAGCGATGCCCTGGGGTTAAAACCACTCAATCAATCACTCAATCACTGTCCTCCTCATCATCCTGCTCCTGTTCTCTCTGCGCCATCAGCCTCTGCACCAGCCCCTTCACCTGCTGCTGCTGCGTCTGCTCCTCATCACCCTCCTGCCCCCCACAGACACTCCCGAACTGATTCAGCACCAGTGCCACCTGCTCCGGCGTAGCATTCTGTCCCCCAAAGGTTTTCAACCCCACCAGATGCTTTGCACACGCCTGGTTGTGGTACAGCAGTATCGTCGGCAGGTTCTGGTCTGGATAATTGGGTATACACTTGGTGGAGATAATCTTGACAAACCGTGTGTTGGGGTACTTTGCTGCAAGCTCTGTCAGGCATTCCCCTAGTATGTGGCAGCCTGGATGGCTGGCTTTGTACAAGAAGCAGACCACCCAGTAGTCAGCACTTGCAGTTGTGACTTTCTGAACAAAGTCGCTGCCTGATATCTCTTCTACTGTCCCGAACCGTGGTCGGGCTGCTGCTGCTTGGAGCTCCTTCATGCGACGGAGCCTGTACAGCAGAAGATACAACAAGATTCTACGATAGACTTGGTTTTTGCAGCAGTATCCTGTGATCAGCAGGTGCGCCAACTAACAACACGAGCAAAACGAAGCGAGGAGGTGCTGCTGCTGCTGCTATTGCTTACACGACTTGCACCTCCAGCTGCTGCTGGACCCAAGTACAGCTATTAATGAGAGAGTATCGAGAAGAGCCATAGCTATGTGTTAAGCAAAAATTGCAGGACATTGGTATGATGACTTTGCCTCCTGCTTATCACCTTCAAGGGCCCCTCAAGACAGCATTCGGCTAATTCTAGAGTAACATGCAGTACCTGCTCACATCTCTGTTCGCCACTAACGAAGGCTGGAGATGTTCTGCTATAATGCATGGATCCATCCCATACAGAGGGGCTTGGGACAACACTGCTGCTCAGTACCTGTACTCTTCTAAAGCCCTATCATCGTCGAGTTCATCTTCGAGATCCGAGAGTTCATCACGGTCCTTCTTGTCTAGCCACTCTTTATCCTTGACCTCCTCGTCCTCTGGTTTGTACGCTTCCGGCTTCCATACCGCGGCTTTAGGAGGCAGGTTGCCCAGCCTCCGCTGAATGTCCTCCCATTGAGTCGTCTCCCCTTCAGGCCCTTTATAAACACCGTGATATTCCGTCATGCTATTAAATCAGGACAAGGATCGTAGCTGCGAACAACTGCTCTGGTTGGATGACCTTAACTGCAAGAATGCACGGGGAAGTGTTAAAGTTCCTTCCTCCAAAGTAGGCTGCTGTAACTGAGGAGCCCTGTGGGCACTTTAGGGACGGTCGGAAGTCAACGGCCTTCTGCAGAGCTTCTCCCGCTCATGGCTCCTCTGGCTTTGTCCCCAAAGCACCCAAGCTCCGACGACGAGTGACAAAATCCAAGACCGAATACATTGTTCAGCAAGCGGCACTAGAACATGAGTGAATGGGCGCATTCAGTTGAATCCAGGGCGGTTGCTGCTCCGGGAGATGCACTTGCTTTGGCACCTGGCAGCAATGTGCCTATATTGACCCCGTTGGGAAGGGTCTCCTACCTCACATACGCACTTGGCCACAATTTAAGAGGTTCTTTATGAATGTTGAATGTGCCGTGAGAGATAAGGACCCTAGAGATTCGTTATGGCGCTTGCCAAGCTGAGTTGCCGTCAACCAAATGTAGACTCCGTACGCGCTGGACGTAGCGGGACTCCTCAATGCCGTCTGGCCTGGCAACGCACTCATGAGCGGACATCTACTCAGAACATCCGAACTATCAAGGAGCATTGCAGCCTCTTTAAGGTGTGAGGATTCATCTGCAGCTATGGCTGATACAGCTTTGTTGAATGCCACCATTTCGCCAATTGCTTTGTGCATTGTGAGCTACAGCCAGTCCAGCATGGACTCCAGGGCACAATATTAATAGGTGGCCGCCAGGGTTGATGACGAATGCGACTCCCAGCGGGCATGCTTAATTACAGCCACATTCAAGGGACTGGTCCCGTCCATGCTCTGATTGGAGTAGCTGACCTTGTTGTCCCCACAACAGGTTCTTAGCAGTGGATCTTCTGCGTCGACACCCTACATTCCGCAGCCAACACCCAGTGGCACTGCTGCTGATCATGGCACTGCAGGCAGCAATGACAGCCACAGCCAAGCCAACGCATTAGCAAACCCATCACAAGAACTCCAAGCACCGGTGTCCACCGATGGTAGCAGTAGCAGATCAGCCAGCAGCAGCAGCAGCAATAGTGACAGTAGCAGCAGCAGTAGCGACAGTAGCAGTAACAGTGGCACTGCCCGAAGTAGTAGCAGCACCATGCCCTCTTTAAGCAATAGCAGCAGTGACATGGCACTCAATCCACTTTTGGCCGTAGCAGTTCCATCAGCCGCTTCTCCTGGGCAGCTAAACGCCTTCAACCCCACTGCAGTTCTCCAAGACGCAGAACAAATCAGCCGCAATGATAGGCTCGACATCTACAAAGCAGTAGGTGTGGGCGCAGCAGTGAGTATCTTAGCAGGCATCCTTGATCACGACTGGGTAGAGGCTCATCAGGAGCTATCTATGGCAGCAGTGTTCTGCTTGGGGTACGTTGGCATCGTGGTGGAGGAGGTCTTAGGGTTCAACAAAGCAGCAGTGGCACTTCTCATGGCGGTGAGCCTCTGGATCATCAGGTCTACAGGAGGAGACACACAGGTATGGCATACTGGGGAGCAGCAGGGGCTTACTTACTCCGGGCACGTTTCAATAGGCTGCTGTTGTAGTGCCGGCTCAACACAGGCACTGCAGGTGATGCAATAAGCACATGTGCTGCCACGCGTCCCATTGTTTACATGTTCGATGGTAGTATGCGGTTGGGGTGAGTTCATGATTATGCTTACTGCTTGGTTCATATAAAATTCTCTTGTATAGTCCACGTCAAAGCTCTTACCAGTTGCTGTCTTCTGACGAGGTTTGGGGATCGGCTGGCCATGAGCAGCGATGCAATGTTATGCGCATGCTCCTGGTGAACTAAGCACTACTTTTGCAATGAAACAGCAAACAAAAATATTGGCAAGGACGAATTAGCTTGCATATATCAGTAGCTTTGCTGCTTGCCCGCCTTGGTGCCTTTGTCATGTTAATGATTCAGGGGGTGTGACTTTTGTTTTTGTTAGGTGAGTTGTTGTTTTTGGTTTGGGCATCCTCTGGTGAAGTGCTGCCTGAAAAATTCGGTGGAAAGAGGCTAGCCAGGTCAGGCAATGCTGCATACGCTTACCCCCCCCAATGTTGTATGCGTGGTTCAACAAGGCACCTTGAACAACGTTGGTCATTCTGGTTCTTAGATGGATGTTTATCAGCACAAAATCTTTTTCCCAATCATTGCTGATCATTTCCATTGGCGCATGGACTTACCTGATCCTTAATGTCTGTTCATGCAGATTGAGGCAGAAGTGTCAGCATCCTTGGCGCAGGTCTCTGACCTAATATTCTTCCTCCTGGGTGCCATGACAGTGGTGGAAGTGGTGGACACACATGGGGGCTTTGACAAACTGGCAGCAGCAGTGCGGACAGACAGCAGGAGGAGCTTAGCCTGGATTGTGGCCTTTACAAGCTTCTTCCTAAGTGCTGTGCTGGACAATCTCACAACTACAATCGTGATTTTGTCGCTTTTGCAGGTGGGAGATGCAAGAGCAAGAAGCATAAGCAGCACAGGTGCATGCAGGTTGTTTTAACTGTGGTCATTGCTCTGTTAGCGTTCTGCAATGGGTGGCATGCAGAAGGTGCAAACATGAGCTGCTTCACAATCTTTCTTTCAGTATGAAGCTGTCTTGCTTTGCAATTACAGCACAGGCCATACCCTTTACCCTATATGTCCTTAACACACTCTAGTGACCTTACCTGCTCAAAGATGCTGTAATACAAAGGAAGCAGATCTCGTGTTTGCTGTCTGCATGGACTAGCCATGCGCATCAGGTGGGAGATGCAAGAGCAAGAAGCATAAGCAGCACAGGTGCATGCAGGTTGTTTCAACTGTGGTCATTGCTCTGTTAGCGTTCTGCAATGGGTGGCATGCAGAAGGTGCAAACATGAGCTGCTTCACAATCTTTCTTTCAGTATGAAGCTGTCTTGCTTTGCAATTACAGCACAGGCCATACCCTTTACCCTCTATGTCCTTAACACACTCTAGTGACCTTACCTGCTCAAAGATGCTGTAATACAAAGGAAGCAGATCTCGTGTTTGTTGTCTGCATGGACAAGCCATGCGCATCAGGTGGGAGATGCAAGAGCAAGAAGCATAAGCAGCACAGGTGCATGCAGGTTGTTTTAACTGTGGTCATTGCTCTGTTAGCGTTCTGCAATGGGTGGCATGCAGAAGGTGCAAACATGAGCTGCTTCACAATCTTTCTTTCAGTATGAAGCTGTCTTGCTTTGCAATTACAGCACAGGCCATACCCTTTACCCTTTATGTCCTTAACACACTCTAGTGACCTTACCTGCTCAAAGATGCTGTAATACAAAGGAAGCAGATCTCGTGTTTGCTGTCTGCATGGACTAGCCATGCGCATCAGCAACCATGTCAGACTCAGGCACTTACTTTGTCGTTTCTTGTGCAGCGTGTTGTGCCCAATGATGCCCAGCTCAGGCGCGTGCTTGGCGCTATTGTGGTGGTTGCAGCTAATGCTGGCGGAGCCTGGACGCCCATAGGGGACGTCACCACAACCATGCTGTGGATCCATGGCCAGGTATGATTAGCAGATTGTAGTATAGTGTTGTTGTATGGAACTGCAAGGATGTGCTTCAAGCTGGCCAATTGATTGCGAGACAAGCTGTGACTGCTTGGCAAGCAAGCCATGGTGTCTTAGCTGACTTCTTGATCAGCTCCATGTTTGGAGACAGGATGGGCCTGCGTTATGCAGCTACCTAGTGAGGTGCTTTTATTGATGTCCTTGTTGATGCATAGGACCATCCTGGGAGTGTATGGACCCAAGTTCCCTTGATTGTGTCACGTCCATTTCTTTCAAAACCTGATGGCCTTGTCAATTCATGTTGGGAATGGTACATGCAGAAGTGCAAGCTATGGTGCGTGAGAGCAAGACTGGCTGCACTCCTACAGGGCACAGGTCCTAAGACTTCATGTCTCCTGTCCCTGCAGATAACACCCGGGGCGACCATGCGGGACTTGTTTCTCCCAAGTCTTGTGTCCATGCTGGTGCCCCTCATGCTCATGACATGGAAGGCACCTGAGCTGCAAGGGCAAGTAAACAGCAGCAGCAGCGCAGGCAGTAGCAGTAGCTGCATGATCTCAGGCGCAGAGTCCATGACAAGCAGTAGCAGCGAAGGCAACGGCGGGACAAGCATGCTGCAGCCGCAGACAGAGGCTGGAGGTGATGCCACCACTGCAGCCAGTTTGGCATTGACTGGAGCAGCTGCAGTAGCACTAAGCGAAGTGGGAGAGGAAGGCCTGCTTTTCCGGCCCACTTCAAACAGGGGCTCTCTGGTCCTGCTTACAGGGGTAGGTGCTTTGGTCACAGTGCCTTTATTCAAGTATGTGACAGGGCTTCCTCCTTACATGGGCATGCTCAGTGGCCTCGCAGTGCTGTGGTTGCTGACGGATGCACTACACTTTGGGGAGGACAAGCAGTACCCTAGGGTGCAAGATGCTTTGAGGAACATTGACATCGTGGGTGTGATGTTCTTCTTTGGAATTCTAATGGCAGTGGAAGCCCTTAATACAGCTGGTCTGTTGCAGGACCTTGCACAGACCTTGAATGAGGCAGTACCAAATGTTGACATCATAGCAGGAGCTATTGGCATAGCTTCTGCCCTGATAGATAATGTCCCTCTTGTGGCAGCAACCATGGGCATGTATGATATTGCTCAGGTGCCTACAGACAGTCAGCTTTGGCAGCTGGTGGCTCTATGTGCTGGTACCGGTGGTTCTTTGCTGGTCATAGGGAGTGCTGCTGGGGTTGCATACATGGGCATGGAGGGTGCCGGGTTTGGCTGGTATGCAAAGCACATTTCCCCGTGGGTGTTGGCTGGTTATTGCGCTTCCCTTGCCGTGTATGTAGCTAGTCATGGCCTTCCTGGCAGTGGGTTATCTTGATTGGAGGTTCAGTCCCAGTGTACTTAGCTGTTATGTTTGCAGCAACGAAAAGGGTCTTCGTCCGATTTCCTTGTGCTTCGCTATGCTACAGGCTTGGAGGGTGGTTGCGGTGGGAGGTCATGACATAACATAACAAACATGCTAAGGTGTGCACCTGCGCAGATGTACTCATCACGGGCTACTTCATGACAGGAATACATACTCATGCTTATCAGTAGGCTTTCAAGTGTCTGACAGCCTGCAAAACTGCTTAGCAGTAGATGCTACCTTGTTGGTTGAAAGTATGACACATGTTTTTTTTTGGAAGGCAAGTCACTGTCTGGATTGAATAGGACTACTTACCACTACCGATGATTGGCCTTTATCGCTTAAAGATTGGGCTTCGAACACAAGGTGCTCCATTGAATGTGACTCCCGTGAACCGGCGATGCATCCGGCATGGACAGGAGTTCGACGGCGATGTCCAACGGTTGTGAAGCACAACAGTTCGTGATCTGTTGCTTGAACGCAAGGCGATATCTTTAATCTTAATTGTGCTCGAGTCGGATGGATGAGCGGGCAGCTGTCGGCCGGCAGGGGTGACAGCCAGTCACCTGAGTGCCTCCAACTTCAAACGCCAGTCTGACCAGCTCTTCGGTAGTAGGCCTTCAAAGTAGGCCCTCAAAGGGGTATAAATGAAAACTTCGATGTCCTCCAAGACAGAAACACTTCTCATCCCTTCGCAGTCCCTGGAGCCAGAAGTAGGGCCGCCACGCACCAACCAACTTTGGCTGTGGCTTGCTTTACCTCCACGTTCGAGGCAAATAGCCGGGAAGCATAACGAGGTCTTCACAAGGACCAAGAGGACATTTGTGCCCTCGTCGAACCAACAGCAGCTGGCCACAGAAGCAATCCTACTCTCCCTGCACCAGCACCTAAGTTCAGCACCAGCACCAACGAAACTGTTGAAGGTGAGGATGGCGTGATGTGAATCATTCAGTTTGGTCTATCGATACAGGCGAAGTGGCGAGAGGCTCCTCAATACCTTTTTAGGACTTCGGACTGTCTGCATCAGCAGTACCTTACACCTCCACTACTCATTTGCAGGATAATCTGGCCCACACAGCCCTGCAAGGCCCACTGTCCCTGCCACAATATCAACCAGCTCTTCTGCCATCGGGTTCAGCAAGTCGATTTTCAGGAGCAATCGGGTCCTGCGTAATGGTGCTGAAGATGGCTGCAAGATGGCAGCTGGTGCTATTCTGCTTGGCAGCACTCATGGCTGTAACAACAGCTAAGCAGTATGATTATAACTGGAAAACAGGCAGGGCAACATACTACGGTGAGCACGCACCAGGGGATATGATACCATTCCATGGGCAACCATGCCAAGGAGCTGTGCTGGTTGCAGTCATGCAGCTCTTGCAGGCCCATGTTTGCCAAGCAGCTGCAGTAGCTCCATGCCAGCCTGAATTAGACATATGCTTGCTTGGCAGTGGCACATTTTGGACACCATGAGTTGAACTCCACTTTTGATCATGCAGGTACTGATGCCTGGTCCATCCACAAAGGCAGCTGCGACTATGGTTACATATGGAAGAATGAGCCCCTCGGATGGGATGTGGCTGCAATGACAGACTACCATCCAGACTACCCAGACTCCTGCGGGTGAGGTTTGAACAACAGACAAGGCTCACATGCAGTCCATCATGCCAAGCTGCAGGCTCCTCTGTTCCATCTATGTGACACCACCCCTGGGCTTACACATGTCCTGCGTGCCAAGCTGCAGACAATGGAAGCCAGGCATGCCAAGCCGAAGAATGTGCAATCACATGCGCACTGAGGTTCCCTGCACCTCTTTGAAACTCCATACCAGAACCCTGAAGCTCGCAACTTCTCCTGCAGGGCCTGCTATGAAGTAAAGTGCAACAAGGACCACATCCATGACAACTATGGAGAAAAACTGGATCGCACCTACAGTTGCTTTGATGACACTCAGTCAGTGGTCGTCCGTGTTACTGACACCTGTCCATGCACATATTCTGCAAACTCGTACTCCAACAAGCGGTGGTGTTGCAATGACATGGTAAGTGATGCTCTGTGATTTCCAGTCCTGAGCTGCTGCTTTCAAGCTGACGTTTGCTCCCTTCCCTTGCAGGATCATTTCGACATGAGTGTCTGGGCGTTCGAAAAGCTTGCTGATCGCAAATGGGGTGTTATAGGTGAGCATGAACATGTCTGCTCCAATCGCCCAATCTGCAGCCTCATGCCATCTAAAGTTTATCAGCACCTACTTTTGCCAGCATGACCACTATCATTAATTTACAAGCCCTGAAGTCCATCTTTGACTTCACTTGACTTCCCTTTCTGATTGTGGGATTCTTTTCTGAGTGCAGGCATCCAGTACCGCCGCGTGCCGTGCACTCACACTCCTGAGAAAGTAGCACCAATCCCAGCTGATCACTCTAGAGACTCTGGAGAGCCCTACCGTAAGTAACAGGGGCATGTTGATCAAGCAGGAAGAGCATTGTGCTTTGCCTCATCTGGAGACTGAGCATAGCTTTTTGTTCCACACCTATTCCCTTGAAGAGGTGCAACCACTCCCCACCGGCATGCATGCTAATCAACCTACTTTTTGCAGAACACTTTGTGCCTGTGCGGGAGTGGCTATCGTGCACTGCCTCTTCTGGAAAGCATGCCTGCTTGATCCAGCCATGCTTTGGTGGCAAGGGCATATCCAGTCTCTTGGTCTTGCAAGCTAATTGCCCTGACCACACTGTTGCAGACCACTCCATGATACCTCAAGCATGCAAGCTAACCACCTTGCCTTTTTGCAGAACACTCAGTACCTGTCCGAGACTGGCCTGAGTATGCGGGTGACAGGGATGCCTTGACTGTATTTGGCGACAAGCTTCAGAACGGCTGGTGGATTGATTACATGGATGGCGACCGCAAGCAAGCTCCATGGGTGCAACCTGACACTGATGCACGCACAAATGGCATGAGGCAAGGCCCTGGGCTGTGCGTCAATCTACTAGCTAAGGTAAGAACCAGCAGCACGAGCCCTAGCCAAGCTCTGTACAAGCCACTCTGCCTTTGGAACACCACATGCACTCTGTCCATGTTTTCATAATATGGACAGCTGTATCTTCAGTACGACTTAGTGGGTTTGTGGAGTTGGCAAGCTAACTGCTGATATGTGATGAGGTGAACTCCAAGGGCCTTCAACAGTCTCATTGCTTATTTGCAGCAGCTTCCCATGCAACTCTTTACTCAACAGATCTGCATTCTTCATCTGGCCTCATTACTATGCCTTTAATTGCCTTGTCCTCCCACAGCAACGCCTACGGCTGAAGACTTCCGCTTCCAATCAACCCTTCAGTGGCAGATACAAGTTCAGCTTCTGGGCGTATGTTGGGGTCACAGGATGGGAAGGGACCGCTGCAAAAGTCCCAGACATCCATGTCAATATTGGTGGGGATAAGGTAAGCACGATCATGCACTCGATAGGAAATATGTCTTTCTTCGTCAGAGGCTCTGCAGCGGGATGATTAGATCGCATGGCAATCACAGCTTGGTGCCCGCAAGACCATATGTCAACCGCTAAAGTGCTGACTGTGCAATGAAGCTTGCAGAGGAGCAAGCTATGGTGCATGCCTGCTTCCCTTACCATTTTGGGTTCTTATTGATGAGCACCAAGACTAAAGGAACAATGTACTGAGGCAACCTTCTGCTCTGCTGCAGGGTGCTTGCAACCAACGTCGTATCTATGACGTGAAGCCCGATGCCTTTGAGCCAATGTGTCAGTACTGCTCTGACTACTACTGGCGCTGGGAGTTCTACATGCCCTACTTCAACGGTTGGGGAACTGACAGGACCTTCAACAACAACAATGACTTCCAGGGATGTGGCGGCAACTCAGCGTCGGAGCTGAACTACATTGAGTTTGAGAACAAATGGGGTCCAGATGCAAATTGGGTTTGCTTGGATAGGATTGCCTTGTTCTAGCTTGCTTGGCAGCACCACCCTTGTGTTGCGAGCAATTGGTCCCACTTTGGTCATCTTCCTGCACAAGTTGGTTGGAGTCAATGGGCTTCTGCACCTACTGCTGCAAGCCCAGTCTAAAGGCACCTTGCATATTGATTATTATTGGTCCTCCAGATCATCCTTGCTGACAGAAAGGTTTATGGTAATGAGTCGGGTCATGTTTTAAAAGGTTCCAGATGCAAGACTGCATGCATGCCGTGTGAAATGGGACATAGAGAAGAGATTATACAGAGATTTTGCTATGCCATGCCTGACATGTTCCCCTGGTCTGTTCTGGTCTGTTCTGGGTGTGATGTGTGCTGGGTGAACCTTCTGCAAAGACACTGCCAAGGGCACCAAAACACCTCTGATTGGCCAATGCTGTCCTGTGCAGCTTGCCTTTTGTTGTGTATGAGCATACCTTAATGTGGTAGTACCTATGGCATTCTGCTCATGGTGCCCACCGTGGGTTGTGGGCCATAAGTTGGGTACATGCATGGTTTAGATTGTAGATGCATTTGAAGTCCATTGATTGCATCCATGTTCGTAGAGAGTGCCAGATCGTAGTGTAGTTTTGCCATGCCTGCACAGCTAGTTTTTAATATGTTGTTGTACTTGCCCTTTGTGTGAGTGTGAGGTCTTCTGAGCTGTAAAATCTTTGGCCAAAACAGGTCGTGGTCTCACCGGTTCTGCTCCTTTCAAAAATGGCAATTGACCAGACACAAATGGTGTTTTGCGATGGGTTCTGTAAGGCCTTCAATTAAATGGAAAACTTGCGCTGCTACTGCTGCTGGAGGGTCTGTTGCTGACCTCAACATGCAGATTGCTATGGCAAATACCAAAAAAATTGCTTACATTGAAGATCTACAGCATGTGGCTGAGTTCCAAGTCCATGAAGCACATCAGCTTTATGTTAGCTTTATGCAGGTCTAGCTTGTAGGTGGCTGCCAGCACCGAGTGACGTCACCAGCACCGAGTCGACTCAGTCAATTTCTGCAGTATCAGGGGGTAGTGAGCAGTCTCACCCTCACATGAGCAGAGCATTTACGTTTCATGATGCTCCCAGCCACTTGAGCACAGTACTGGGCTTGTTGTATACTTCCAAATCAGCTTAAACTAGAAGGAAGCAAGATATTTGTCAGCAGTTAGCACTGCAATTCCAAGCCCATGCATATGCTCCTAGAGTGTGCCACTAGACCTGCGGGGACAGCCTGTCTTTATCACAATGTGGCCAGCTATAGTCATGGCAGGATTCCAGTGAGTGCGGAGGCAGGATGCTAAATGATAATCTGCAGTATTGTGGCGGCTGGTGCATATGCTCAGCTGCCCCATTTTGATTCCTTGTCATGTCTATCTCCACATTAATTTCTGCCAGCATCGCGATTTATCATAAATGTCAACTGGTGATAGCCTCAAGAGAGGCTAACGTTTGCCCTTGAAAGCCCAATCTGACCCTCAATAGAATATGCAAGAAGCCTGTCACGAATGTGCAAGGCTACCTGCAGCTGAAGGGGTGATAACCAGATATACACTTGATTTCAGTAACAAAAACAAAACAAACAAAAATTTAAGGTGCGGCAACCGCAAAGGGCTGCTAGGTCGAAACGACCAAACACACCAGTAAATGAAACTGTAGGTAAACAGCACACATCGCTGAGACATGTGTGAAGCCCCAGGTGAACCCTTTGCTTCCCAAATCTGCTTAAGTGAGGCCACTAGAAAGACAGGAGCAGGGTACTTCGGTTACTTTGGAACCTTGGGGCCCCCCGTGCAGCTGCAGACGTCTTACAGCAGTACCTTGCATTGCTTTTACATTAGTAGTCTGTAGGACATTCTCGCCCACACAGCCCTGCAAGGCCCACTGTCCCTGCCACAGTTTCAACCAGCTCTTCTGCCATCGGGTTCGGCAAGTCGATTTTCAGGAGCCCGCGGGTCCTGCGTACTGGTGCTGAAGATGGCTGCAGGATTGCAGCTGGTGCTGTTCTGCTTGGCACCACTCATGGCTGTCACAACAGCTAAGCAGTATGATTGCAACTGGAAACAAACAAACAGACAAAAAATCAAAGTGTGGCGGCACCACGGCGGTCAAAACGACCAAACATTCACACCGGAAAACAGGCAGGGCAACATACTACGGTGCACACACCAGGGGATATGATACCAGTCCATGCGCAACCATGCCAAGTAGCTGTGCTGGTTGCAGCCATGCAGCTCTTGCAGGCCCATGTTTGCCAAGCAACTGCAGTAGCTCCATGCCAGCCTGCATATGCTTGCTTGGGCAACATGAGCTGAACTCCACTTTTGATCATGCAGGTACTGATGCCTGGTCCATCCACAAAGGCAGCTGCGATTATGGCTACATATGGAAGAATGAGCCGTTGGGATGGGATGTGGCTGCAATGACAGACTACCATCCAGACTGCCCAGACTCCTGCGGGTGAGGTTTGAACAAACCACAAAGAGCTCTCATCCCGTCGACTGTCATCCAGGCATCAGCTGGGTCCGTCATGCCAAGCTGCAGATTCCTCTGTTTCATCTATGCGACACCACCCCTGGGGTTACGCATGTCCTGCGTGCCAAGCTGCAGACAAAAGAAAGCCAGGCATGCCAAGCCGACAAATTTACAAATTCAGGATGCAGCCACAAGTTGCACACTACGGGTCGCCTGCACCTCTTTGAAACTCCATACCAGAACCCTGAAGCTTGCAACTTCTCCTGCAGGGCCTGCTATGAAGTGAAATGTAACAAGGACCACATCCATGACAACTATGGACAAAAATTGGATCGCACCTACAGTTGCTTTGATTACACTCAGTTAGTGGTCGTCCGTGTTACTGACACCTGACCATGCACATATTCTGCAAACTCTTACTTCAACAAGCCGTGGTGTTGCAATGACATGGAAGGTGATGCTCTGTGAATTCCAGTCCTGAGCTGCTGCTTTTAACTTAAAGTTTTAAGCTGAAATAGACCTGTGCTCCCTTCCCTTGCAGGATCATTTTGACATGAGTGTCTGGGCGTTTGAAAAGCTTGCTGATCGCAAATGGGGTGTTATAGGTGAGCATGAACATGTCTGCTCCAATTGCCCAATCTGCAGCCTCATGCCATGTAAAGTTTATCAGCACCTACTTTTGCCAGCATGACCACTATCACTAATTTACAAGCCCTGAAGTCCACCTTTGACTTCACTTGACTTCCTTTTCTGATTGTGGTATTCTTTTCTGAGTGCAGGCATCCAGTACCGCCGCATGCCGTGCACTCACACTCCTGAGAAGGTAGCACCAATCCCATCTGATCACAGTGGAGATTCTGGAGAGCCCTACCGTAAATAACAGGGGCATGTTGATCAAGCAGGAAGAGCATTGTGCTTTGCCTCATCTGGAGACTGAGCATAGCTTTGCCTTCCACACCTATTCTTTGTAAAAAGGTGCAACCGGTCCCCATCGGTATGCAAGCTAATCAACCTACCTTTTGCAGAATAATCTGGGCCTGTGCGGGAGTGGCTATTGTGCACTGCCTCTTCTGGAAAGCATGCCTGCTTGATCCAGCCATGCTTTGTTGGCAACAGCATATCCAGTCCCTTGGCCTTGCAGGCTAATTGCCCTGAACACACAGATCTGCATTCTTCATCTGGCCTCATTACTATGCCTTTAATTGCCTTGTCCTCCCACAGCAACGCCTACGGCTGAAGACTTCCGCTTCCAATCAACCCTTCAGTGGCAGATACAAGTTCAGCTTCTGGGCGTATGTTGGGGTCACAGGATGGGAAGGGACCGCTGCAAAAGTCCCAGACATCCATGTCAATATTGGTGGGGATAAGGTAAGCACGATCATGCACTCGATAGGAAATATGTCTTTCTTCGTCAGAGGCTCTGCAGCGGGATGATTAGATCGCATGGCAATCACAGCTTGGTGCCCGCAAGACCATATGTCAACCGCTAAAGTGCTGACTGTGCAATGAAGCTTGCAGAGGAGCAAGCTATGGTGCATGCCTGCTTCCCTTAAGGCTTACCATTTTGGGTTCTTATTGATGAGCACCAAGACTAAAGGAACAATGTACTGAGGCAACCTTCTGCTCTGCTGCAGGGTGCTTGCAACCAACGTCGTATCTATGACGTGAAGCCCGATGCCTTTGAGCCAATGTGTCAGTACTGCTCTGACTACTACTGGCGCTGGGAGTTCTACATGCCCTACTTCAACGGTTGGGGAACTGACAGGACCTTCAACAACAACAATGACTTCCAGGGATGTGGCGGCAACTCAGCGTCGGAGCTGAACTACATTGAGTTTGAGAACAAATGGGGTCCAGATGCAAAGTGGGTTTGCTTGGATAGGATTGCCTTGTTCTAGCTTGCTTGGCAGCACCACCCTTGTGTTGCGAGCAATTGGTCCCACTTTGGTCATCGTCCTGCACAAGTTGGTTGGAGTCAATGGGCTTCTGCACCTACTGCTGCAAGCCCAGTCTAAAGGCACCTTGCATATTGATTATTATTGGTCCTCCAGATCATCCTTGCTGACAGAAAGGTTTATGGTAATGAGTCGGGTCATGTTTTAAAAGGTTCCAGATGCAAGACTGCATGCATGCCGTGTGAAATGGGACATAGAGAAGAGATTATACAGAGATTTTGCTATGCCATGCCTGACATGTTCCCCTGGTCTGTTCTGGTCTGTTCTGGGTGTGATGTGTGCTGGGTGAACCTTCTGCAAAGACACTGCCAAGGGCACCAAAACACCTCTGATTGGCCAATGCTGTCCTGTGCAGCTTGCCTTTTGTTGTGTATGAGCATACCTTAATGTGGTAGTACCTATGGCATTCTGCTCATGGTGCCCACCGTGGGTTGTGGGCCATAAGTTGGGTACATGCATGGTTTAGATTGTAGATGCATTTGAAGTCCATTGATTGCATCCATGTTCGTAGAGAGTGCCAGATCGTAGTGTAGTTTTGCCATGCCTGCACAGCTAGTTTTTAATATGTTGTTGTACTTGCCCTTTGTGTGAGTGTGAGGTCTTCTGAGCTGTAAAATCTTTGGCCAAAACAGGTCGTGGTCTCACCGGTTCTGCTCCTTTCAAAAATGGCAATTGACCAGACACAAATGGTGTTTTGCGATGGGTTCTGTAAGGCCTTCAATTAAATGGAAAACTTGCGCTGCTACTGCTGCTGGAGGGTCTGTTGCTGACCTCAACATGCAGATTGCTATGGCAAATACCAAAAAAATTGCTTACATTGAAGATCTACAGCATGTGGCTGAGTTCCAAGTCCATGAAGCACATCAGCTTTATGTTAGCTTTATGCAGGTCTAGCTTGTAGGTGGCTGCCAGCACCGAGTGACGTCACCAGCACCGAGTCGACTCAGTCAATTTCTGCAGTATCAGGGGGTAGTGAGCAGTCTCACCCTCACATGAGCAGAGCATTTACGTTTCATGATGCTCCCAGCCACTTGAGCACAGTACTGGGCTTGTTGTATACTTCCAAATCAGCTTAAACTAGAAGGAAGCAAGATATTTGTCAGCAGTTAGCACTGCAATTCCAAGCCCATGCATATGCTCCTAGAGTGTGCCACTAGACCTGCGGGGACAGCCTGTCTTTATCACAATGTGGCCAGCTATAGTCATGGCAGGATTCCAGTGAGTGCGGAGGCAGGATGCTAAATGATAATCTGCAGTATTGTGGCGGCTGGTGCATATGCTCAGCTGCCCCATTTTGATTCCTTGTCATGTCTATCTCCACATTAATTTCTGCCAGCATCGCGATTTATCATAAATGTCAACTGGTGATAGCCTCAAGAGAGGCTAACGTTTGCCCTTGAAAGCCCAATCTGACCCTCAATAGAATATGCAAGAAGCCTGTCACGAATGTGCAAGGCTACCTGCAGCTGAAGGGGTGATAACCAGATATACACTTGATTTCAGTAACAAAAACAAAACAAACAAAAATTTAAGGTGCGGCAACCGCAAAGGGCTGCTAGGTCGAAACGACCAAACACACCAGTAAATGAAACTGTAGGTAAACAGCACACATCGCTGAGACATGTGTGAAGCCCCAGGTGAACCCTTTGCTTCCCAAATCTGCTTAAGTGAGGCCACTAGAAAGACAGGAGCAGGGTACTTCGGTTACTTTGGAACCTTGGGGCCCCCCGTGCAGCTGCAGACGTCTTACAGCAGTACCTTGCATTGCTTTTACATTAGTAGTCTGTAGGACATTCTCGCCCACACAGCCCTGCAAGGCCCACTGTCCCTGCCACAGTTTCAACCAGCTCTTCTGCCATCGGGTTCGGCAAGTCGATTTTCAGGAGCCCGCGGGTCCTGCGTACTGGTGCTGAAGATGGCTGCAGGATTGCAGCTGGTGCTGTTCTGCTTGGCACCACTCATGGCTGTCACAACAGCTAAGCAGTATGATTGCAACTGGAAACAAACAAACAGACAAAAAATCAAAGTGTGGCGGCACCACGGCGGTCAAAACGACCAAACATTCACACCGGAAAACAGGCAGGGCAACATACTACGGTGCACACACCAGGGGATATGATACCAGTCCATGCGCAACCATGCCAAGTAGCTGTGCTGGTTGCAGCCATGCAGCTCTTGCAGGCCCATGTTTGCCAAGCAACTGCAGTAGCTCCATGCCAGCCTGCATATGCTTGCTTGGGCAACATGAGCTGAACTCCACTTTTGATCATGCAGGTACTGATGCCTGGTCCATCCACAAAGGCAGCTGCGATTATGGCTACATATGGAAGAATGAGCCGTTGGGATGGGATGTGGCTGCAATGACAGACTACCATCCAGACTGCCCAGACTCCTGCGGGTGAGGTTTGAACAAACCACAAAGAGCTCTCATCCCGTCGACTGTCATCCAGGCATCAGCTGGGTCCGTCATGCCAAGCTGCAGATTCCTCTGTTTCATCTATGCGACACCACCCCTGGGGTTACGCATGTCCTGCGTGCCAAGCTGCAGACAAAAGAAAGCCAGGCATGCCAAGCCGACAAATTTACAAATTCAGGATGCAGCCACAAGTTGCACACTACGGGTCGCCTGCACCTCTTTGAAACTCCATACCAGAACCCTGAAGCTTGCAACTTCTCCTGCAGGGCCTGCTATGAAGTGAAATGTAACAAGGACCACATCCATGACAACTATGGACAAAAATTGGATCGCACCTACAGTTGCTTTGATTACACTCAGTTAGTGGTCGTCCGTGTTACTGACACCTGACCATGCACATATTCTGCAAACTCTTACTTCAACAAGCCGTGGTGTTGCAATGACATGGAAGGTGATGCTCTGTGAATTCCAGTCCTGAGCTGCTGCTTTTAACTTAAAGTTTTAAGCTGAAATAGACCTGTGCTCCCTTCCCTTGCAGGATCATTTTGACATGAGTGTCTGGGCGTTTGAAAAGCTTGCTGATCGCAAATGGGGTGTTATAGGTGAGCATGAACATGTCTGCTCCAATTGCCCAATCTGCAGCCTCATGCCATGTAAAGTTTATCAGCACCTACTTTTGCCAGCATGACCACTATCACTAATTTACAAGCCCTGAAGTCCACCTTTGACTTCACTTGACTTCCTTTTCTGATTGTGGTATTCTTTTCTGAGTGCAGGCATCCAGTACCGCCACATGCCGTGCACTCACACTCCTGAGAAGGTAGCACCAATCCCATCTGATCACAGTGGAGATTCTGGAGAGCCCTACCGTAAATAACAGGGGCATGTTGATCAAGCAGGAAGAGCATTGTGCTTTGCCTCATCTGGAGACTGAGCATAGCTTTGCCTTCCACACCTATTCTTTGTAAAAAGGTGCAACCGGTCCCCATCGGTATGCAAGCTAATCAACCTACCTTTTGCAGAATAATCTGGGCCTGTGCGGGAGTGGCTATTGTGCACTGCCTCTTCTGGAAAGCATGCCTGCTTGATCCAGCCATGCTTTGTTGGCAACAGCATATCCAGTCCCTTGGCCTTGCAGGCTAATTGCCCTGAACACACAGATCTGCATTCTTCATCTGGCCTCATTACTATGCCTTTAATTGCCTTGTCCTCCCACAGCAACGCCTACGGCTGAAGACTTCCGCTTCCAATCAACCCTTCAGTGGCAGATACAAGTTCAGCTTCTGGGCGTATGTTGGGGTCACAGGATGGGAAGGGACCGCTGCAAAAGTCCCAGACATCCATGTCAATATTGGTGGGGATAAGGTAAGCACGATCATGCACTCGATAGGAAATATGTCTTTCTTCGTCAGAGGCTCTGCAGCGGGATGATTAGATCGCATGGCAATCACAGCTTGGTGCCCGCAAGACCATATGTCAACCGCTAAAGTGCTGACTGTGCAATGAAGCTTGCAGAGGAGCAAGCTATGGTGCATGCCTGCTTCCCTTAAGGCTTACCATTTTGGGTTCTTATTGATGAGCACCAAGACTAAAGGAACAATGTACTGAGGCAACCTTCTGCTCTGCTGCAGGGTGCTTGCAACCAACGTCGTATCTATGACGTGAAGCCCGATGCCTTTGAGCCAATGTGTCAGTACTGCTCTGACTACTACTGGCGCTGGGAGTTCTACATGCCCTACTTCAACGGTTGGGGAACTGACAGGACCTTCAACAACAACAATGACTTCCAGGGATGTGGCGGCAACTCAGCGTCGGAGCTGAACTACATTGAGTTTGAGAACAAATGGGGTCCAGATGCAAAGTGGGTTTGCTTGGATAGGATTGCCTTGTTCTAGCTTGCTTGGCAGCACCACCCTTGTGTTGCGAGCAATTGGTCCCACTTTGGTCATCGTCCTGCACAAGTTGGTTGGAGTCAATGGGCTTCTGCACCTACTGCTGCAAGCCCAGTCTAAAGGCACCTTGCACATTGATTATTATTGGTCCTCCAGATCATCCTTGCTGACAGAAAGGTTTATGGTAATGAGTCGGGTCATGTTTTAAAAGGTTCCAGATGCAAGACTGCATGCATGCCGTGTGAAATGGGACATAGAGAAGAGATTATACAGAGATTTTGCTATGCCATGCCTGACATGTTCCCCTGGTCTGTTCTGGTCTGTTCTGGGTGTGATGTGTGCTGGGTGAACCTTCTGCAAAGACACTGCCAAGGGCACCAAAACACCTCTGATTGGCCAATGCTGTCCTGTGCAGCTTGCCTTTTGTTGTGTATGAGCATACCTTAATGTGGTAGTACCTATGGCATTCTGCTCATGGTGCCCACCGTGGGTTGTGGGCCATAAGTTGGGTACATGCATGGTTTAGATTGTAGATGCATTTGAAGTCCATTGATTGCATCCATGTTCGTAGAGAGTGCCAGATCGTAGTGTAGTTTTGCCATGCCTGCACAGCTAGTTTTTAATATGTTGTTGTACTTGCCCTTTGTGTGAGTGTGAGGTCTTCTGAGCTGTAAAATCTTTGGCCAAAACAGGTCGTGGTCTCACCGGTTCTGCTCCTTTCAAAAATGGCAATTGACCAGACACAAATGGTGTTTTGCGATGGGTTCTGTAAGGCCTTCAATTAAATGGAAAACTTGCGCTGCTACTGCTGCTGGAGGGTCTGTTGCTGACCTCAACATGCAGATTGCTATGGCAAATACCAAAAAAATTGCTTACATTGAAGATCTGCAGCATGTGGCTGAGTTCCAAGTCCATGAAGCACATCAGCTTTATGTTAGCTTTATGCAGGTCTAGCTTGTAGGTGGCTGCCAGCACCGAGTGACGTCACCAGCACCGAGTCGACTCAGTCAATTTCTGCAGTATCAGGGGGTAGTGAGCAGTCTCACCCTCACATGAGCAGAGCATTTACGTTTCATGATGCTCCCAGCCACTTGAGCACAGTACTGGGCTTGTTGTATACTTCCAAATCAGCTTAAACTAGAAGGAAGCAAGATATTTGTCAGCAGTTAGCACTGCAATTCCAAGCCCATGCATATGCTCCTAGAGTGTGCCACTAGACCTGCGGGGACAGCCTGTCTTTATCACAATGTGGCCAGCTATAGTCATGGCAGGATTCCAGTGAGTGCGGAGGCAGGATGCTAAATGATAATCTGCAGTATTGTGGCGGCTGGTGCATATGCTCAGCTGCCCCATTTTGATTCCTTGTCATGTCTATCTCCACATTAATTTCTGCCAGCATCGCGATTTATCATAAATGTCAACTGGTGATAGCCTCAAGAGAGGCTAACGTTTGCCCTTGAAAGCCCAATCTGACCCTCAATAGAATATGCAAGAAGCCTGTCACGAATGTGCAAGGCTACCTGCAGCTGAAGGGGTGATAACCAGATATACACTTGATTTCAGTAACAAAAACAAAACAAACAAAAATTTAAGGTGCGGCAACCGCAAAGGGCTGCTAGGTCGAAACGACCAAACACACCAGTAAATGAAACTGTAGGTAAACAGCACACATCGCTGAGACATGTGTGAAGCCCCAGGTGAACCCTTTGCTTCCCAAATCTGCTTAAGTGAGGCCACTAGAAAGACAGGAGCAGGGTACTTCGGTTACTTTGGAACCTTGGGGCCCCCCGTGCAGCTGCAGACGTCTTACAGCAGTACCTTGCATTGCTTTTACATTAGTAGTCTGTAGGACATTCTCGCCCACACAGCCCTGCAAGGCCCACTGTCCCTGCCACAGTTTCAACCAGCTCTTCTGCCATCGGGTTCGGCAAGTCGATTTTCAGGAGCCCGCGGGTCCTGCGTACTGGTGCTGAAGATGGCTGCAGGATTGCAGCTGGTGCTGTTCTGCTTGGCACCACTCATGGCTGTCACAACAGCTAAGCAGTATGATTGCAACTGGAAACAAACAAACAGACAAAAAATCAAAGTGTGGCGGCACCACGGCGGTCAAAACGACCAAACATTCACACCGGAAAACAGGCAGGGCAACATACTACGGTGCACACACCAGGGGATATGATACCAGTCCATGCGCAACCATGCCAAGTAGCTGTGCTGGTTGCAGCCATGCAGCTCTTGCAGGCCCATGTTTGCCAAGCAACTGCAGTAGCTCCATGCCAGCCTGCATATGCTTGCTTGGGCAACATGAGCTGAACTCCACTTTTGATCATGCAGGTACTGATGCCTGGTCCATCCACAAAGGCAGCTGCGATTATGGCTACATATGGAAGAATGAGCCGTTGGGATGGGATGTGGCTGCAATGACAGACTACCATCCAGACTGCCCAGACTCCTGCGGGTGAGGTTTGAACAAACCACAAAGAGCTCTCATCCCGTCGACTGTCATCCAGGCATCAGCTGGGTCCGTCATGCCAAGCTGCAGATTCCTCTGTTTCATCTATGCGACACCACCCCTGGGGTTACGCATGTCCTGCGTGCCAAGCTGCAGACAAAAGAAAGCCAGGCATGCCAAGCCGACAAATTTACAAATTCAGGATGCAGCCACAAGTTGCACACTACGGGTCGCCTGCACCTCTTTGAAACTCCATACCAGAACCCTGAAGCTTGCAACTTCTCCTGCAGGGCCTGCTATGAAGTGAAATGTAACAAGGACCACATCCATGACAACTATGGACAAAAATTGGATCGCACCTACAGTTGCTTTGATTACACTCAGTTAGTGGTCGTCCGTGTTACTGACACCTGACCATGCACATATTCTGCAAACTCTTACTTCAACAAGCCGTGGTGTTGCAATGACATGGAAGGTGATGCTCTGTGAATTCCAGTCCTGAGCTGCTGCTTTTAACTTAAAGTTTTAAGCTGAAATAGACCTGTGCTCCCTTCCCTTGCAGGATCATTTTGACATGAGTGTCTGGGCGTTTGAAAAGCTTGCTGATCGCAAATGGGGTGTTATAGGTGAGCATGAACATGTCTGCTCCAATTGCCCAATCTGCAGCCTCATGCCATGTAAAGTTTATCAGCACCTACTTTTGCCAGCATGACCACTATCACTAATTTACAAGCCCTGAAGTCCACCTTTGACTTCACTTGACTTCCTTTTCTGATTGTGGTATTCTTTTCTGAGTGCAGGCATCCAGTACCGCCGCATGCCGTGCACTCACACTCCTGAGAAGGTAGCACCAATCCCATCTGATCACAGTGGAGATTCTGGAGAGCCCTACCGTAAGTAACAGGGGCATGTTGATCAAGCAGGAAGAGCATTGTGCTTTGCCTCATCTGGAGACTGAGCATAGCTTTGCCTTCCACACCTATTCTTTGTAAAAAGGTGCAACCGGTCCCCACCGGTATGCAAGCTAATCAACCTACCTTTTGCAGAATAATCTGGGCCTGTGCGGGAGTGGCTATTGTGCACTGCCTCTTCTGGAAAGCATGCCTGCTTGATCCAGCCATGCTTTGTTGGCAACAGCATATCCAGTCCCTTGGCCTTGCAGGCTAATTGCCCTGAACACACAGATCTGCATTCTTCATCTGGCCTCATTACTATGCCTTTAATTGCCTTGTCCTCCCACAGCAACGCCTACGGCTGAAGACTTCCGCTTCCAATCAACCCTTCAGTGGCAGATACAAGTTCAGCTTCTGGGCGTATGTTGGGGTCACAGGATGGGAAGGGACCGCTGCAAAAGTCCCAGACATCCATGTCAATATTGGTGGGGATAAGGTAAGCACGATCATGCACTCGATAGGAAATATGTCTTTCTTCGTCAGAGGCTCTGCAGCGGGATGATTAGATCGCATGGCAATCACAGCTTGGTGCCCGCAAGACCATATGTCAACCGCTAAAGTGCTGACTGTGCAATGAAGCTTGCAGAGGAGCAAGCTATGGTGCATGCCTGCTTCCCTTAAGGCTTACCATTTTGGGTTCTTATTGATGAGCACCAAGACTAAAGGAACAATGTACTGAGGCAACCTTCTGCTCTGCTGCAGGGTGCTTGCAACCAACGTCGTATCTATGACGTGAAGCCCGATGCCTTTGAGCCAATGTGTCAGTACTGCTCTGACTACTACTGGCGCTGGGAGTTCTACATGCCCTACTTCAACGGTTGGGGAACTGACAGGACCTTCAACAACAACAATGACTTCCAGGGATGTGGCGGCAACTCAGCGTCGGAGCTGAACTACATTGAGTTTGAGAACAAATGGGGTCCAGATGCAAAGTGGGTTTGCTTGGATAGGATTGCCTTGTTCTAGCTTGCTTGGCAGCACCACCCTTGTGTTGCGAGCAATTGGTCCCACTTTGGTCATCGTCCTGCACAAGTTGGTTGGAGTCAATGGGCTTCTGCACCTACTGCTGCAAGCCCAGTCTAAAGGCACCTTGCATATTGATTATTATTGGTCCTCCAGATCATCCTTGCTGACAGAAAGGTTTATGGTAATGAGTCGGGTCATGTTTTAAAAGGTTCCAGATGCAAGACTGCATGCATGCCGTGTGAAATGGGACATAGAGAAGAGATTATACAGAGATTTTGCTATGCCATGCCTGACATGTTCCCCTGGTCTGTTCTGGTCTGTTCTGGGTGTGATGTGTGCTGGGTGAACCTTCTGCAAAGACACTGCCAAGGGCACCAAAACACCTCTGATTGGCCAATGCTGTCCTGTGCAGCTTGCCTTTTGTTGTGTATGAGCATACCTTAATGTGGTAGTACCTATGGCATTCTGCTCATGGTGCCCACCGTGGGTTGTGGGCCATAAGTTGGGTACATGCATGGTTTAGATTGTAGATGCATTTGAAGTCCATTGATTGCATCCATGTTCGTAGAGAGTGCCAGATCGTAGTGTAGTTTTGCCATGCCTGCACAGCTAGTTTTTAATATGTTGTTGTACTTGCCCTTTGTGTGAGTGTGAGGTCTTCTGAGCTGTAAAATCTTTGGCCAAAACAGGTCGTGGTCTCACCGGTTCTGCTCCTTTCAAAAATGGCAATTGACCAGACACAAATGGTGTTTTGCGATGGGTTCTGTAAGGCCTTCAATTAAATGGAAAACTTGCGCTGCTACTGCTGCTGGAGGGTCTGTTGCTGACCTCAACATGCAGATTGCTATGGCAAATACCAAAAAAATTGCTTACATTGAAGATCTACAGCATGTGGCTGAGTTCCAAGTCCATGAAGCACATCAGCTTTATGTTAGCTTTATGCAGGTCTAGCTTGTAGGTGGCTGCCAGCACCGAGTGACGTCACCAGCACCGAGTCGACTCAGTCAATTTCTGCAGTATCAGGAGGTAGTGAGCAGTCTCACCCTCACATGAGCAGAGCATTTACGTTTCATGATGCTCCCAGCCACTTGAGCACAGTACTGGGCTTGTTGTATACTTCCAAATCAGCTTAAACTAGAAGGAAGCAAGATATTTGTCAGCAGTTAGCACTGCAATTCCAAGCCCATGCATATGCTCCTAGAGTGTGCCACTAGACCTGCGGGGACAGCCTGTCTTTATCACAATGTGGCCAGCTATAGTCATGGCAGGATTCCAGTGAGTGCGGAGGCAGGATGCTAAATGATAATCTGCAGTATTGTGGCGGCTGGTGCATATGCTCAGCTGCCCCATTTTGATTCCTTGTCATGTCTATCTCCACATTAATTTCTGCCAGCATCGCGATTTATCATAAATGTCAACTGGTGATAGCCTCAAGAGAGGCTAACGTTTGCCCTTGAAAGCCCAATCTGACCCTCAATAGAATATGCAAGAAGCCTGTCACGAATGTGCAAGGCTACCTGCAGCTGAAGGGGTGATAACCAGATATACACTTGATTTCAGTAACAAAAACAAAACAAACAAAAATTTAAGGTGCGGCAACCGCAAAGGGCTGCTAGGTCGAAACGACCAAACACACCAGTAAATGAAACTGTAGGTAAACAGCACACATCGCTGAGACATGTGTGAAGCCCCAGGTGAACCCTTTGCTTCCCAAATCTGCTTAAGTGAGGCCACTAGAAAGACAGGAGCAGGGTACTTCGGTTACTTTGGAACCTTGGGGCCCCCCGTGCAGCTGCAGACGTCTTACAGCAGTACCTTGCATTGCTTTTACATTAGTAGTCTGTAGGACATTCTCGCCCACACAGCCCTGCAAGGCCCACTGTCCCTGCCACAGTTTCAACCAGCTCTTCTGCCATCGGGTTCGGCAAGTCGATTTTCAGGAGCCCGCGGGTCCTGCGTACTGGTGCTGAAGATGGCTGCAGGATTGCAGCTGGTGCTGTTCTGCTTGGCACCACTCATGGCTGTCACAACAGCTAAGCAGTATGATTGCAACTGGAAACAAACAAACAGACAAAAAATCAAAGTGTGGCGGCACCACGGCGGTCAAAACGACCAAACATTCACACCGGAAAACAGGCAGGGCAACATACTACGGTGCACACACCAGGGGATATGATACCAGTCCATGCGCAACCATGCCAAGTAGCTGTGCTGGTTGCAGCCATGCAGCTCTTGCAGGCCCATGTTTGCCAAGCAACTGCAGTAGCTCCATGCCAGCCTGCATATGCTTGCTTGGGCAACATGAGCTGAACTCCACTTTTGATCATGCAGGTACTGATGCCTGGTCCATCCACAAAGGCAGCTGCGATTATGGCTACATATGGAAGAATGAGCCGTTGGGATGGGATGTGGCTGCAATGACAGACTACCATCCAGACTGCCCAGACTCCTGCGGGTGAGGTTTGAACAAACCACAAAGAGCTCTCATCCCGTCGACTGTCATCCAGGCATCAGCTGGGTCCGTCATGCCAAGCTGCAGATTCCTCTGTTTCATCTATGCGACACCACCCCTGGGGTTACGCATGTCCTGCGTGCCAAGCTGCAGACAAAAGAAAGCCAGGCATGCCAAGCCGACAAATTTACAAATTCAGGATGCAGCCACAAGTTGCACACTACGGGTCGCCTGCACCTCTTTGAAACTCCATACCAGAACCCTGAAGCTTGCAACTTCTCCTGCAGGGCCTGCTATGAAGTGAAATGTAACAAGGACCACATCCATGACAACTATGGACAAAAATTGGATCGCACCTACAGTTGCTTTGATTACACTCAGTTAGTGGTCGTCCGTGTTACTGACACCTGACCATGCACATATTCTGCAAACTCTTACTTCAACAAGCCGTGGTGTTGCAATGACATGGAAGGTGATGCTCTGTGAATTCCAGTCCTGAGCTGCTGCTTTTAACTTAAAGTTTTAAGCTGAAATAGACCTGTGCTCCCTTCCCTTGCAGGATCATTTTGACATGAGTGTCTGGGCGTTTGAAAAGCTTGCTGATCGCAAATGGGGTGTTATAGGTGAGCATGAACATGTCTGCTCCAATTGCCCAATCTGCAGCCTCATGCCATGTAAAGTTTATCAGCACCTACTTTTGCCAGCATGACCACTATCACTAATTTACAAGCCCTGAAGTCCACCTTTGACTTCACTTGACTTCCTTTTCTGATTGTGGTATTCTTTTCTGAGTGCAGGCATCCAGTACCGCCGCATGCCGTGCACTCACACTCCTGAGAAGGTAGCACCAATCCCATCTGATCACAGTGGAGATTCTGGAGAGCCCTACCGTAAGTAACAGGGGCATGTTGATCAAGCAGGAAGAGCATTGTGCTTTGCCTCATCTGGAGACTGAGCATAGCTTTGCCTTCCACACCTATTCTTTGTAAAAAGGTGCAACCGGTCCCCACCGGTATGCAAGCTAATCAACCTACCTTTTGCAGAATAATCTGGGCCTGTGCGGGAGTGGCTATTGTGCACTGCCTCTTCTGGAAAGCATGCCTGCTTGATCCAGCCATGCTTTGTTGGCAACAGCATATCCAGTCCCTTGGCCTTGCAGGCTAATTGCCCTGAACACACAGATCTGCATTCTTCATCTGGCCTCATTACTATGCCTTTAATTGCCTTGTCCTCCCACAGCAACGCCTACGGCTGAAGACTTCCGCTTCCAATCAACCCTTCAGTGGCAGATACAAGTTCAGCTTCTGGGCGTATGTTGGGGTCACAGGATGGGAAGGGACCGCTGCAAAAGTCCCAGACATCCATGTCAATATTGGTGGGGATAAGGTAAGCACGATCATGCACTCGATAGGAAATATGTCTTTCTTCGTCAGAGGCTCTGCAGCGGGATGATTAGATCGCATGGCAATCACAGCTTGGTGCCCGCAAGACCATATGTCAACCGCTAAAGTGCTGACTGTGCAATGAAGCTTGCAGAGGAGCAAGCTATGGTGCATGCCTGCTTCCCTTAAGGCTTACCATTTTGGGTTCTTATTGATGAGCACCAAGACTAAAGGAACAATGTACTGAGGCAACCTTCTGCTCTGCTGCAGGGTGCTTGCAACCAACGTCGTATCTATGACGTGAAGCCCGATGCCTTTGAGCCAATGTGTCAGTACTGCTCTGACTACTACTGGCGCTGGGAGTTCTACATGCCCTACTTCAACGGCTGGGGAACTGACAGGACCTTCAACAACAACAATGACTTCCAGGGATGTGGCGGCAACTCAGCGTCGGAGCTGAACTACATTGAGTTTGAGAACAAATGGGGTCCAGATGCAAAGTGGGTTTGCTTGGATAGGATTGCCTTGTTCTAGCTTGCTTGGCAGCACCACCCTTGTGTTGCGAGCAATTGGTCCCACTTTGGTCATCGTCCTGCACAAGTTGGTTGGAGTCAATGGGCTTCTGCACCTACTGCTGCAAGCCCAGTCTAAAGGCACCTTGCATATTGATTATTATTGGTCCTCCAGATCATCCTTGCTGACAGAAAGGTTTATGGTAATGAGTCGGGTCATGTTTTAAAAGGTTCCAGATGCAAGACTGCATGCATGCCGTGTGAAATGGGACATAGAGAAGAGATTATACAGAGATTTTGCTATGCCATGCCTGACATGTTCCCCTGGTCTGTTCTGGTCTGTTCTGGGTGTGATGTGTGCTGGGTGAACCTTCTGCAAAGACACTGCCAAGGGCACCAAAACACCTCTGATTGGCCAATGCTGTCCTGTGCAGCTTGCCTTTTGTTGTGTATGAGCATACCTTAATGTGGTAGTACCTATGGCATTCTGCTCATGGTGCCCACCGTGGGTTGTGGGCCATAAGTTGGGTACATGCATGGTTTAGATTGTAGATGCATTTGAAGTCCATTGATTGCATCCATGTTCGTAGAGAGTGCCAGATCGTAGTGTAGTTTTGCCATGCCTGCACAGCTAGTTTTTAATATGTTGTTGTACTTGCCCTTTGTGTGAGTGTGAGGTCTTCTGAGCTGTAAAATCTTTGGCCAAAACAGGTCGTGGTCTCACCGGTTCTGCTCCTTTCAAAAATGGCAATTGACCAGACACAAATGGTGTTTTGCGATGGGTTCTGTAAGGCCTTCAATTAAATGGAAAACTTGCGCTGCCAAGGAAGGCTACTGCTGCTGGAGGGTCTGTTGCTGACCTCAACATGCAGATTGCTATGGCAAATACCAAAAAAAAAAGCTTACATTAAACTGATCTACAGCATGTGGCTGAGTTCCAAGTGCTATGAAGTGAAATGTAACAAGGACCACATCCACGACAACTATGGACAAAAACTTGATCGCACCTACAGTTGCTTTGATGACACTCAGTCAGTGGTCGTCTGTCTGCATGCAATCATGTGATAGAAGCATATGCTCAGGTGCCCCATTTTCCTTGGCATGTCTGTTTGTGCCTCTGCGAACCTTGCTGACCACAGTGGGGTTACATAGGTAAGCGCAGGAATGCACATCCTGATTGCCTGCTTTGCTTGAATGATAAACACCCTCATGCCGTTGTCAGTTTCATTGCCACCTCACTACTAGCCGACTTTGCCAGCATGGCAAGATTTTTTCCTGATGTGCAAAAGCTCAACGGAGCCTATTATTTATCCTTGGATGTTCCAAATAGATATGCAAGATGCCTGTGACGAACGTGCAAGGGCCTACTTAGTGCAGCGGAAGATGTGCAGTTGCCTGCTTCAGTGCGGGTGCAGCTACTTTGGTAATGGCTGCCAGTAACTGAAGTGGAAGACAGCATCACACAACGCTGGGGAATGTGTGAAGCACCATGTGAATTTTCTGCAGCCTTTAATCTGTTTGTACCGGATCATCAGAAAGACAGGACCAGGGTAGGTGCTAGGCTGCTGACCTCATTCAATCCTCATTATCTAGATGCCTGATCACCCTGTCCATGGTCAGCTATGCGAAGCAACCATGATAGGCTCATACAGGGCCTTTCGACCAAAATACAAACATGGGCACTGGAGGGGAGGCCAATCCTGCAAGTCGGTCACCTTAGTCGGTCCGCTTTGCGGCGGTAGGCCCATGAGTTTGACCTGCCCTGGTGTAGGCCAGACAGAGGTACAATAGCACCGCTTCAGGCATGGTCATCATAATCAGTAATGTGTGGCCTTTTTTGCGCCAAAATCAAAGTTCCCGACAAGAGTCACTTACTAAGCGGGTGCCCTTCGGTTCAAATTGAACTGCACCAATCGACAAGCTTGCATTTAAGACGGTAGACTTCAACAAGCCTTATTTACCAAGGGGTTCCTACCTTTTGGACATCTCTTTGGAGACCTTGACCAGTCCTGTGCTCGCCCAAAGCAACGGCGTCAGTCTAACCCACCGACGACTTGCAGCGCGCTGCGCACTATTACCTGGAAGACCGGCCCACAGCTTGGAGTTAGATTATCTATTCAGACGCTACAGACCCCTGACACGTTTCAGTGCAGTCTGGCATCACACTATTGCTGCAGTCTCAAGACCTGTACTGCCTGCTGTCTTGATCCTCCAATATCCTGAAGGCTGTAGGCCAAGCAAGCCACTCAAAGCCCCGGTCTCCGTATCAATACGCTTGTGTGACCAGAATCAGGATCAACCTCCATTGTGACAGTGTCCAGTGCTTCAACTACCAGACATCCTGCATCCAACTTTCCAAAGCTCCCAGTCCACCAGTCACCCTCCGTTTCAGCCTACCAAACCCAGACTGACCACGAGGTTCCTTTGCAACGTCTGGTCGGTCAGCCATTTGCGTGAGCAGCTCATTCTCCAGAAGGCGGCAGCTACTGCTTGTGCTGAAGATGGCTGCAAGGTTGCAGCTGCTGTTCTTCTGCTTGGCAGCAGCTGTGGCTGTTGGGACAGCTAAGGAGTATGACTGGCAGTGGAAGGCAGGCAGGGCAACTTATTATGGTGAGTTGCAACTTTGAGAGCAACAGGGACCCCAGCTAATCATGCAGCAGGTCCATTGCCAAAAGCTTGGCACAGCCTGCAGAAGGTGCTTACCTCCATTTGATGCTGCAGGTACTGATGCATGGCCCATCCACAAGGGGAGCTGCAACTATGGCTACATATCGAGAAATGAGCCCCTCGGATGGGATGTGGCTGCAATGACAGACTACCATCCAGACTACCCAGACTCCTGCGGGTAAGGAAATCGACGAAGAAGATCTGCATGATTGCATGTCACATGACAAGCGTACTAACCGCCACATTCAGGCCCGCATGCAAGCCCACATTGCCCCTTGTTCTGCTTGCCCCTAACAGCCCCTTGACTGGCAGCTCTTCAGCATGATGCTGGTTAATTCTGCTTAAGGAGCCTGGACATCGGCAGCATGCTTGCATGGTCCAGGCGCTTCAGATTGCCCTTTGTGTCCAAGACCCCACGGTCAACTCTCCATCCTCCTGCAGAGCTTGTTATGAGATGCAGTGTGACAACAGTCACATCACTGACAATTATGGCGAGAGATTGGACCGGACCTATAGCTGCTACAATGAGACTGAGTCCGTGGTGGTTCGCGTAACTGACACCTGTCCATGCACATATGCTGGAAACTCCTACTCCAACAAGCGTTGGTGCTGCAACGACATGGTGAGAAGCTGGCTTTGCAGATCCTTGTCATCAACTGCTGCGAGCAGCAGCTGCCTGAGCTTGGCCCGTTTTCTTGCAGGATCATTTTGACATGAGTGCCTGGGCATTTGAGAAGCTGGCTGAACGACGATGGGGCGTGATAGGTGCGGAAACAAGCGCAGGGTCATGGTCTCCAAGCGCATGTTCTTCATCATACACATTTTCTCGCGGCATGCTGAGGCTCGTTCTGGCTCGCTTGCAGGGATCCGTTATCGTCCTGTGCCATGCACATATGTTCCTGAGAAGGTTGCACCAATGTCGGCAGATCCAAGCCCCTCTGGCGAGGAGCCTTACCGTAAGTGCTGATAATGAAGCAATGCTCAGATTGCAATTAGCTTGTACAAACAAATCACTCACGCAACCCCTCGCCATGCAGAGCATGTCATCCCTGTTAGGGACTGGCCAGACTACAGTGGAGAAGTTGAGCCTTTGACCATCTTTGGTGACAAGTTAGCTGACGGCTGGTGGATTGACTACATGAATGGCACATACAAGGGCGGTAGCAAGCAGCCGTATGTACAGCCTCAAATTGATGCCAGGGCCAGTGGCATGCGGAAAGGTTCCGCGCTCTGTGTCAACCTTCTCTCAAAGGTAGGACACCATTACAGCATGCACAAAGCCTGTCTGTGCAGATACTGGCCTTGACAAGGTTGCATGTCCCAAGTATGAAAGGACTCGGTGGTGATTTGTGGTATGTCAAGGGCGCCCTAGTCCTCTGTGGTTAGCTTTGCAGGCAAGGCGCTCCTGCAAGCCTAGTACTGTCACTGTGCTCGATGTACAGCATAGCATGGGCTCTGACCGTGGGATATTCAATAACTGTTCCAATCTATGCCCCTCGGTACTTCTTTGACATCATAGTTGGCCTTCAAGCTCTGTTGCAGTAACAGCTGCGGTTCACAGATCGCTCTTACTGACAACCTGCCTTCTTTTGCAGGAATACCTAAGATTGAGAGCACTCCCTAAAAGCCAGCCCTTCAGTGGCAAATACAAGCTCAGCTTCTGGGTCTACGTTGGGGTAACAGGATGGCAAGGAACTGCAGCCAAGGTTCCAAACATGCATCTCAACATTGGTGGTGCAAAGGTGAGCGCACAAACCCTGATGGAAGTGTACTGTCTGTGCCGCGCGTAACCTGCAGTTCTTAGGCCCTGCAGTGAAGTGCGCATGGTACAGCTTGCTTGCCACAGTTGGGAGTACAGCATAGATGCAGCAGCACATTACTGTCATGATACCTCCATTCAATCGTCCAAGGTTGCATGCGTCTGTTAATGTGCACACCTTCCGTACATGTATCTGCAGGGCCCATGTGACGTCCGCCGCATCTATGATGTCAAGCCAGGCGCCTTCGAGCCCATGTGCCAGTACTGCACTGACTATTACTGGCGCTGGGACTTCTACCTGCCCTACTTCAATGGGTCAGCAACAGATCGCGCCTTCTACAGCGAAGCTGATTTCCAGGGATGCGGTGGCAACTCTGTTGCTGAACTCAGCTACATCGAGTTTGAGAACAAGTGGGGTCCCGGTGCACAATGGATATGCTTTGACAGAATTAACTTGCACTGAGGCTGCACTGGACGAGCCAAGGATGTTTTGGAGGCCTGGGGATATACCGGCGTGGGTCTGCCTTCTGCATACCTAGTACGGATGTCTGGGTCAAGGGTTGGGCTGTGCTTCTTTGCAAGAGCTTTTAGTATGTAGCTAGTGGTAGGCTCTGTTTAGCTGCTGTTCCAGGTCAGGCTAGGATGTTTACCAGTTTGTGCTTGTTTTAGCACTGTTTATTTGCAGGGACATAAGAAGAGATTTGTTTGAATCCCTTAGCCTGTGCAAGCTCTGTATGATGTATGTACCTGCACATACGGCATGGGTTTTGATGAATTTATCTGTCAATCAGCTTGTCATACAAGCAAGGGCATGGTAGCAAAGGCCTTGTCCGTGCCTGAAAATTGACAGCTTGCATCCATACCTGTAGTCTTTGGCGGTCTTTATCGACATGTGTATATGATGGTTATGCTGGTGTGTTCCATACCTGTGTTTACATGGAGCTAAACCAAGCAGCAACTTCTGCAAATGGGCATGTGCGTGCATGCTATGGGAGAGTCATGTGCCAGGTAATCTGGCTCCTCATTCGGCAATTCAATCACAAGGCATGCAGCCGGTGCAGTGGTAGTTCGGTAAAGCGCTGCAGTGCTGCCTTCCCGGCATGCCAATGCTACAAAAATTTAAGTTTGAATTTTGTGTTGTATCATGTGCATGGATCATTGCCAAACCGCCAAGCACGTAACGTGCATGGAGCTTACAAGCAGCATAGATATGCAGTCCTGGTGTCCACACACGTCCCAGGTACCGGCCCGTGTATCCTCTCACAAATTGAATTTGCAACTCTCCAGCGTTACAGAAGCTCTCTGTCAAAGCCCAACCACCACCAAGCATCTATCTTGCAGAAGACATACTCATCTAGCTACAGTGCCGAAACAGCATGCAATACCAGCACAGGCTGTTGTTGTTGCTGCTGCTGCTGCTGCATAGTTCCGGCTTTGATGGATTGTGAACCCTGAGCCCCTGTACCCTCCCCCGCAGCTCTGCCTCTAGCCTTCTTCCTTTCAGCCATCATCAGCTGCAGGCGGTTGTTGACCACCAGAAGGGGATTGGCTGGTGTATTTAGCACATCAGCATTGACACTAATACCATCTAAGAAGCCCTTAAGCAGCTGCCGCAGGTCCGCATTTTCAGCTTCCAAACGCGCTTTCTCCTGGTCAATAGCTGCTTTGTCAAGGAGTACCTTGTTGTAACGCTTGAAGAACCTGGAGCACACAGCAAGTACATCCGACGTTAATAGGTCCAGAAACAGAGAACCATGTGATGACTATATTCCTTGTCCCCATAGCAGTTTTCTGATCAGAAAGTTATGCCAAGCACTTACCGAGTACAAGCATGACATGATGCTGCTGTGACGGCTAGGAGTAGTGTGCCATAACTAAGCTCAGCAAGAACTTGTGTAGACTTACATAGGTACCCAGGTCCTCACCTGTTTAGGCAGTCGTACTCCTCAATGTTGTTGCCCTCACCATCCAGCACACACGTACTAAACGGTGACAGAGCTTCTTCCTCGCCCCTTCCAGAAGTCCCCACCTGCAAAGCCACAAAACATCTGTCAGCATCTTTACTGAAATAGCCATGGACGCAGTTACGTTCTCTATAAGCAATGTGCAAACGTCATGATTCAGAGGTCTGTTTTGTTGTCAGAGATTACATCTGCTCTACGTGTTGAAACTATCACGAAGTGATGCTTGCTGTAAAGATTAGGTAGGAACCCAGCTGCTCACCTCGCCTCCTTTTTCACTGGGCTCCAGCTGTCCACTGCCTGTGGCCTGCTCTTGCCCTGGCAAAGGCACTGCTTCTGCTGCACTCCAGAAGGGGAGCACCTTCTCCTGCTCCGTCTCAAGCTTCCTGCAGATCTCTGCCAGCTTCAGCACTGACTCTGCTTTGGCAAGCTTCTTCTTCAGCTCCTACACCAGGCACAGGTAAATCAGGCAGATTCAGGTACTGCAACAGAAGCTCCCCGGGTCAAAGTCAAGGGCTGTTGATGGTCCCATAGAGATATCACAAACTCTGGCTGCATAAGACTACTTCCCCCCATACCGATGTTCCCAAGTTATGCAGCACATGATGATCTATCAAGCAGCCCATCTGGCTCAAACTACACTCATCAGGCCTTTACCCAGATACTTGGAGCATGCTCTCGGCTTGAATGTCAATAGCTCCTTTCATTGCAGACAGCCGACATTTATCTGCAGTATCACACCGCCCCCATAACCCATGCCAAGCTCACCTGCATGGCTTCACTGCTGCTCAGACTCAAAGCCTTCAGCCTCTCCTTCTGCTGCTGTCTCCCTGCATCCAGTGCCGACTTGAGCTGGCTGTAATGCCGGGCCATGAGCTCCTTCTCACGTCGCAAGGCACCATTACGCTCCTCCCACTCCCTGCTGTTGGTGGCAATCTTCGTCCTCCAATGTTGCAGGTCCTCCTGAAGGCCAGGAAGGGCACATGCGATTTCAGCAGTTGACAAAAGCAACATCCCATGGGACTATGCGTATCATCTTGTGTCAGGTGGTCATGCTTAATCGCTCATGGCTGGGCAAGGTGAAAGTATCTGCTGCATCAAAACAGGCAAGCAACTTCCCCATGCAGACGTAATCGGGGGCAACATGCAGCATGCAGGCATCAGAGACAGTCTTAATAGCCACACAAATTGACGAGGCATAGCCACCATCAACAGCAATGGCTGTGCTGGCCGCGCCCTGAGTCCCTCATGAAGCAGTTGGTATCCTCTCAAAGAGGCAACCTAGGTCAGAATGCACTTCCTGACTTTGCCAGACAACAGCAGCACAGCAACAATAGTCGCTGTCCCCTCACCTGCAGCTTGACCAGCTTCTTCATCCGCTGCTCAATGACCTTGGCAGCCTCAGCATCGTTCTTCAGCAAGTTCTTGAAGGCTGTGGTGCGGTGCTCTGTGCCTTCCAGGTAGGCCTTGTGGGCCTGCAGCATAAAAAGCCTCAGTGAGCACATATTGCAAAGAACTGCTAAAAGCCTTACCGACAATGGGCAGAGGACAAAGCACTGATGCTGAACTACCAAAAACATTCCACGCTACTATGCGTAAGCTTGGAATACACAAGCTGCTGCATACGCACTGCAGGTTTGCCCAAGCTGCTTGCTTCTTACGGATGGTCAATTCCTCTAAAGCATAAACTAAATCAGAGGTGCAATCAGCATCTGAAAATCTCACTACAAGACATCTGGAAGATCTAAGCCCAAGTTCCTGGCGAGTGCATTATAAGCCCTAGTCAGAGTACTACACTGCATCCCATCACGAGGCCTTGCATAGAACCTGTGCTAGGGCTGCACAGAAAGCATTGACATTGCTCTCCTAGTCTCCCACCTGCTCAAAGTGCCTCTCCAGTTCCTCAATGATCCCCTCCAGTTGAATCTTCAGCACATTGTACTCCTCACTGTCCCTGTTCTTCAGCTCCTCTCGAGCACTCTCATAGTCCTGGCGCGCATCTGCCATGGTGTCTGAAAACTCGCCATGCATGGCTGTTGTCATGTCCTGGAGGTCCTTCTTCATGCGGGCATGGCTTGCCTGCAGCTCCTGCTTCTCACTGCAAACCAGCAGCAGCAGCAGCAACAGAAGCCCATCAGTGGTGCTGTTTGCCTGATGTCTTCGACATAAAAGTGGTGTGCTCCAAAGGCAGCTGCTGTTGTACCTCAGCATGCCTACTGCACGCCAAATCTGAAGCCCCCAGCTGCTAGCATCTCTTGCTTGCTGGTAGTCAAGGATGTGCCACGGCTCTTAAACATCCAGCATCATGGTATGAATGTATCATATGGAGCTTCTAGATCTGCTGGCAGGACCTAGATTATGAAGCAGCCATGGTGAAAGTGTCATGGCAGGATGGCCTAGCAACTGACAGCTGCAGGGGCTGCCTGGAGATAGACCAATTTGTGCCTGACTAGCGAGCTTGTCATACGACATCATGTGAATCTATGAAAGCAGGCTGCTGTGCTTTGGTTGCGAGAGCTGCAAGAGACAATGATGCAGTTGCATGCGCTGTTATTTGCTGCTGCTGCTGCTGCAGGTTGTGATGGCCCTTGGCACACTGCAACAGCTGCCCTTGGTATGGCTGCTGATTCTGCTAACCTGTCAAACTCTTCCTGGAGTGATCCCAGATCTGAATTGTACTGCTGCTCCAAGGCTTGCATGTGGCTGTACTGCAGGTCGAGCAGGTTATCCACCACCACCAGGTGACTCCGTACTGCCAGCTGGTACTGCTCCTCAGCTTCCTCAAGATCCCTATCCAGCATCTGCAGCAGCAAGGCAGCAAGTCGCAGTTCTTATTATGCGTTATGTGGTGGTGAGAAATCGCTGCTGATGCTATAGGCCTAGAGAAGCATATCTGTCCTCACAAACATCATGCCATCAGACCTTCTGCCCATAACTTTCGCTAAAGTCTAGCCCCTGCTGCATCAGCCCCACACCCCAGTTGAATCATATCATATGTGCTATCCACCTCCCAATCACAGCTCTAGCTGCTTTACCTGCCCCACCCCCTCAGCCCACACCAGCACAAAAGCTCTTTTCTCCCTTTCACCCACCTTCCCCCAATCCCACACCCACCTGTATCAAAGCGCCCTTTTAGTCCAACCCTCAATCATGCCTTCTGCTGAGAACCCCTACTCTCATGCTTTACCCCATCCCCTCACCAGCCCTTGGTACCCCTCTAGCCCTCCACTAGCATCCCTCCCTGCCCCCTACCTGTATCAAAGCATCCTTCCTGTCAACCTCCCTCTCATGGTTCTGGCTGAGTATCTCAATCTGCTGCCTGAGCTCCTCCACCTTAGCCAGCCTCATGATCTTGCGCCACTGGTTATGGATCTTGATGCTGTTGATGTGAGCACACTCCTGCTCCCGCATCTGTCGCTGGCGGAGGGCTAGACGGGCCAGCTCCTGTGAGGAAGAGGCGGAAGGAGTTCAGCAGCTGCGATAGGGCATCCTACTGCTGCTGATCTTCTTAAAGGGACAGATGATATGCCGTAGCTGTTGTGCCATATGCACCCTAGTGTGGTTCTGTCGTGAAGGTGCCTGTGGCACGCAAAGCTGAACTAGGTGACAGCTTTTAGCCACCCCAGTGATTGCATAGCCTCTGTTGAGCAGTGGGTAAGAATGGCAGGCAGGTTACCCATTGCCCAAACACTGCAGTAAGGGATTGACTTGAAGAAGCTTGATTTAAACGAGTCACTGGCCAACGGGTGCTGGTGCAGGCAACCACAGAAGATCAGCATGGCCAACTCTGTGAATGGATACTTACATTACATACATTGGTCTGCTACCTTTGGAAATTGCTTTAGTGTTTGCTGCTGCTACCAAAACCATAACCTCTGCTTGTCCTGCACCTCTGGTGCGTAGGGCATGTATACTCAGGCAAACAATACGTGTGAGCTGGTGCCAATGACCGCATGCGCATGTGCCTGCTGGTTTGGCGCACATATTCAGCAGAGCTAGGTAGGTACGCTCTTTACTTTAGCTTCACTAATTAGGTTTTGGGCTCATGCTTACTTACAGACTGTTTTTTCTCCTTCTCTTCTGCTGCCAAGGCCTCCATCTCCAGCCTAGCCTGCTTCTCTTCAGGAGTCTCATCCTTTGCTGGCTACTGAAGCGAAGGAGATAAAGCCGTCAGTGCATGCCTGCATGGGCCGCTTGCCCCTGTTTCTGCGACATGGGCCCCTCATGGAGATGATTCCAAGGGGTCAGGTGCGGAGAAGGCTGCAAAGTAGGAGTAGCAGGCACTGGCAGAGCAAGCCCATCCCTCGTTGCAGGATAGATGGTCCGGTTAAGTCGCATTCATCTAGTTACACCGGAACCCCAGGACCAAGGCATCCTCGCTTGTGAGTTTTACTGCTGCCTACCTTGCCGGATGCCTTCTTTTTAGGCATCGTAGCCAATCACGCTTTAGACAGTCTCTCTGGCCCTCCCAATAGCTGCGTATTTGTCTATGCTAAGAGCTAACTTCTGTTCTCCCTCCTACGTGCTCATGCTCGCAGCAGAGTCACCCACGCGAGGCAATGCTGACGCGCATAGACGTCTGGCATATATATGTGCACCCCCATTGGCAGAGTAGGATGCAACGTCATTTTAATAACTAGTTTCGACCCGTTCCACTATCGCTACCTGCTGCACATGCCTAGACAAATTCGCAAGAAGGGAGCTCCGAACAGGGAGAGAAATGCTACAGCCACCGAGAAGAACTGAAAGCTGTAGCAGGCTTGCCTGCTCGGCTGCTCTTAGTGCTGTCTATCACTTTGTACCTACATGAAGACCCCCAAGCGAAGTGCTGCGCCCTCTTTTCGTGCACAGTGAGGGATTTTGTCCAGTTGCGTCTTGTACGCTGCAACTGGAGTCAAAATGGCGGAGTACCAGCCACAGGCAGTGAAGGATGTCCCTGCTGAGGAGTTCATCAAGGCGTACGCCGCTCATTTGAAGAGTACTGATAAGGTACTTCTTTCATAGTATAGACGATGATAGCCGAAGACTGGAAAGCTGTCAAGAGTCGGTCTGGGCGCGATGCAGCATGCACAGCGGCGGCTGCTATTCCTGCTTTCTGGCTTCTCTAGGACACATGGAAGAGCTCAAAGACAGTTCAGCATAGTAATATACTGTACATATGAGAAGCTGGCCTGAACCTGGCGTAGCTCATGATACGGGTGGTCGGTGCCCCGACATGTGCCCCGCTACCGTAGCATTGGTTTCAGCAGAATCTGCAGCAGGTGTCTAGCCACGTGACCTTGCAACCTTATTCACCCCACTCCTTGTTCGAACCGCAGCTGCAGATCCCTGATTGGGTGGATGTCGTGAAGACTGCAGTCCGCAAGGAGCTGCCCCCACAGGACAAGGACTGGTACTACATCCGTGCAGGTGGGCTATTCAGCGGCAGCAGCAGCGCGCAGCAGAGCAGGGACTTGAACCTTTCAGCAGTGGCACCTGCATGGCAGAACCACAGCAGCAGCAGAAGAACAGTAGTGTGCACCAGCTGCAGGCAACAGGCTAAGGCATCTGACATGCAGAAGACGCGTAGCTGGGGCAGCAGCTGTTGGAGATAAGAGGGAGAGCAGTTGCTTAGCAGCAGGCAGGTCATGCAAGCGAGTTGGGGGGCATCATGAGCTTTTGCAGTCATACTGCTGACCTGCAGATGCAGGTGGTTGGCCAGGAGGACAGGGAGAGTCGATGTGCCCCCAGCAGAAATAGTCCCATTTGTACAGCAAGCTGCTCTACCAAGGTGTAGGAACCCCTCGTTAAGCATGTTAAGCATGTTGAGCCATGCATGTTGGCAGGTCAGAGATTGAGCTGCCATCACTGATGCGCAAGTTCTTTCAGCAAAGGCTTTGCGGCAACTAGGACATGGCTTTATCATCCGCTTGACGGGCCCACAAAAAGTTCGCTGCACTCGATATGGAAGCTCTACCTGACTTATGGCTGAGATCTAGCATGCTGTGTTTGAAAATGCTTGGCAGTGCTTCGAACCCGGCGGTGCCATTAGAACTGCATAGCATGCAGTCGTGAGCACAGTGCAACGCAGTAGTTGGGTGGAGCTTGATTTGTCTGTTTGTGTGCTACCTTCCTTGCTCCATGTTTGCAGCTGCCATTGCTCGCCAGATCTATGTGCGCCAGGGTCTGGGTGTGGGCCAGCTGCGCATGAAGTTTGGTGGCCGCAACAAGCGTCGGGGTGTAGCGCCCGAGCACTTTGCCAGGGGTGCTGGTGGCCACATCCGCCACATCATCCAGCAGTTTGAGCAGATCGGCTTCATTGAGAAGCACACAGGTGGGTGATTCGGGAGAATCGCAGCTTTAAGACAGAGCAGAAGGGGCCGGTGCTGGGTGGCAAAATTGCGTTTACATAAAGCAGATGGGGTTGGGCAGTCCCAATGGCAGAGGGATGCTTTGGAGAAGCACAGGCCAGGGAAGTGAGCAGACAGGGATGGGCAGAAGGGGGGGGGGGGTGCCTGAAGGCAATTTCACATCCCGGGGATTCAAAGGGGGGCGGGGAGAGGTGAGGAGGTAGGTATAAACCCTCATCTGCAGGTTTTAAACTATGATAGGGTCGTGATGAGAAATGGCTGTTTCTTGGGATGTAGTTCAGTGTGGGGTTCTCAGGAAGTTTCGGAAGGGTTCCAGAGAAGCAGTCTCGGGCAGGGGTTTGTAGGCAAGGGGGCAACTGCCCAGGCCAGGGGCGCTAGCAGAGGTGACCTGTTGAGGATTTTTGCACTAGGGCACTGGCAGGCTGTGGACTGGTGGGGGCAGCAGTTGTGTTGCTTTGGAACCAGTACAGGGTGTTCTGGCTGACAGTTTTCAGGGACTTTTTGGGAGCAGATGCTTTAGTTAATGTACCCAGCAGGCGTTAGGAACTAGCAGGCACTGGCGATAGCAGCTCCAACTGTTAATAAAATGAAGCAGGAGGCTCAGCGCAAAATCAGTGGAGAATGGACCTGGCAGGTTTGTAGGCATAAATTTGCTGGGCATGCGCATTTGTTGGTGCAGCTTTCACCAGCTGGAGATAATAGGGAGTAGCTGAGCACGGCACTGGATAGGAGAGCATGGGCTTGGCATGTCGCCAGGCTTGGGGGTGCTCCGTGGGACTGTGTGGTCATAATCCTTATGCAGAAGACAAGGGCCACAGCTGAACACGGATTATGCCTTGGCCTGGAACTAGGGGCATTGCAGCGGTATGGCAGTAGGCAAGGCAAGCAGATCCCGCAGGAGCCGGGAGGTAGTTGGTGGCAGGGGCCTGTTTGGGTTAGGGCATGTGCAGAAGCATTTATAGAGTCGTCTTGTAAAACAGTAGGTTATCCAGACTCTGTAGACTGGCGAGGTGATTATTGTACCTGCCATGGTTGTAGAGGCATGCTGTGTCTGCTATTACCTTCTGCTTCTTGTGGGGAGTGATCCTGGTACAAGTAGTGCTACTCTTTGGTGCCTGCCAAAACTTGCTCAGCCCACGTGTATTGGATGGCGTCATGCCGCGGGGCGCTGTGGGCCCGAAAGCTGTGCAGTGATCTATCTCGTATATTTGACGTAACGGCCAGGCATACCGCATATGAATCAGAGTGCTTTCAGAGTTAGCAGTGTAACACAGTGCTCAGTTCTATTTGTCTCAGCCTCGCTAGATTTCGCCGCCCTCTGGCTCTCTATCGCTCGCACTTACTCTCCCCACACCCCTGACAAACTGATTGGAGTCATGCTTGGATGCTGCACGGCCCGGAGGGCAAGATTGTGGTCTTAAAATATATTTGCGCATGCTGACATGATTCGCGCCTTCTGCTGCTGCAGGCCCTAAGGGTGGTCGCCGCATCACCCCTGCTGGCCAGAAGGACATGGACTTGATTGCTGGCCGCGTGGAGTGCAAGCTCCATGACTTTGGCTTGTAAGCAGCTTGGCAGGTAGATATGGGCAGATAGAGCACTATCAGCAGCAGCAGCTACGGAACACTTACTCAAGAGCAGCCGCATCTGCAGCAGCGGTGATGAAGTGGAGCTGGAACTGGGGTAGGAGGTCTGCCATAGTGGTGCCTGGGCCCTGGCCTTGGCTGTATGCTTGCTTGATTGGTTTAGCAGTGTTGTAAGTCGTTTCCAAGAGCACGTTTGGGCAGTTGTGATCACTTGGGCAAAGCAGCTGCTGATATGTGAAAGGAGTGGAGGCCAGCTCTTGCAGATTGGTACGAGTGCAACTGGCCGGGCTATAGAAGTAGAATCAGATCCATGAATCCATCTTGGAATGGGAGAGTCAGCAATAATTTACAGGAATGACTGAAACTGCATGCAATGGGTAGGGGTATGCGGCACTGTGCTGTTTCAGCCACCATCCAGCTCTCAGTGCAGCGGCGATGCTGCATTAGCTGGATGAGTGGCCCGAAAGCTGTGCAGCGATCTAACTCATAAATTAGCTGAAATAGCTAGAATTAGCGGTATCGCTCGCACTGACTCACCCCACAGCCCTAACAACATATTAGAACAATATTGTATTGTATTGTAGAACAAACTGGTTGGAGTCATGCTTGGGTGGTCTCTCTTAACATATATCAGCTGGCTGTATAAGTGGGCGTGGATCGACAACTCAGTAGTCTATGTGCGAGTAGTGAATCTATCAGGATGTCACGAAGCAGTCAGTTTGTTATGTTAAGATAACATAACAAACATTTAAGGTGTGGCAACCGCAATGTTAATAGGAGAGACCAGGCCAAATTGATGTTAAGAGCATATTGTCAGCCACTACATACATTGATGTCAGGCCCAAGCCCTTTTGACACGCCGTTTCAGATCCCAAACCAACTAACATAACAAACTTTCAAGTTGCGACGACCGCAAAAGGCTGCTAGGTCGAACCGACCACACACACCATCGGATGGATCCAAACACAATGGCTTCCAGACCATCCACCAACCATGCAGAAACTGCTACCGAAACATGTAGCCAGCCAAGACCGAGCCCATGATCAACAATACCACCCACTCCTCCATTGGTTGCAATGCCATGGCAAACAATGCCACGGGCTAGAGATGTACAAGAACCATGCAAAGGACTCAACCACATGTATGGATGTATGCAACCAGACCCGACCAACATGAAATGCGCCCGAATCAATCCCTCAAAAGTCAAGGCAACGCTCCTATCGAAACAGGGCCCATAATCAAGAACACCACCCACTCCTCCATCGGTTGCAATGGCATGGCAAACAATAACGATTAAATAAACCTGCAGCAGCTCGCCAAGCATTGCAAGTACACATAGGGAAACATGTCTTCAATTTGAATCCACGATGCTGCATTGGCAAGTTTGCACACATCGTCAAGAGTTCAATCAAAACAGAAGACTACGGGAGACTCCATACCAGATGACCCCGTCAAACTAGGGCGCCGGAGGGGGCAGGGCCACCCACAAGCAGCCAACTTAGGCTCCAACGGCATATCCAAAGTTCCATAGCAAGAGTAAACCCCGTAGCGGTCCGTGGTGCTCTGGATGGCAACTAAACCAGGTTACCAATTGACCTTATAATCGTGGGGCACCCGAAAGGAGCCAACCTCGGCTCCATGGGCAAGTTGAAGAAGAACACTCTCACATAAGATATAAACACTGTAATTCCTGAATCTGTCCAACCGACAGAGTCCAAAGCAGAAGGACTGATATCTGCAGAGAAGGTATGCACATCCCCATGAGGGACTGGATCATCCTCATTCTGCCACCGCAAATGCAAACAATCAGAAACAAAACGAGCCACCAATTCTGGCTCTTGATTCAAAAACTCATGAACCTCCCCTGGTCCCCGCATCAGATGCTGATGCATATCAACCCCAAAGCGCGTGAACATCTTGCTGCCATACTTGGTTCTGATTTGTTTTGTTTTGTTCACCTCCAGCCACTTCAGGATGTTCCATAACGAGACACTTTCCAGTGGCACTGCTGCTGTCATTTGTTCACATCTTTGGTCAGAGCATTTTGTCCTTGCGGTCCATTTATTGTCAGGGAGCACACCTGTGCACACTCTGAGAGGCAGTACTGCCGTGTCCGAAAGCCCTCCTTGAAGACCACAATCTCCCTCCGCATTGATATGGGACCCAGTCCAGGCGAACCTGTAGTAGAGAAAGCAGCCCCAGGGATGCTTTTAGAAAGCACGTAGCTCTTTGACCATTATGGGAGGAACCTGGTAATAAATGGTCCTTGTCACTAGTCTCCGCTTGCTGCTTCACTTATTGATCACCACATACTACCCTTACAAATGGAAGGCATGGCATCTGCGCTGTATGTCTGCAAAAATGTGCTGCACTACCTTACTGTGACAGGGAAAGAAATGCAAACGTGGCATCCATAGGTGTGGGGAGGGAAGAGCTATGCACTATCTCACTGCCGAGGTGCACCGCATCAGTGCCAAGTGCAGTTCCTGGGTAAGCTGGGTAAGCCTGTTAGGGGTGAGGTACATATGAGGTTTGGCCTAAACATGCTGCCATGTCATGAACAGTGCTACCACCAAGATTTATTTCCACGTTTACAGGTGCAAGGATGAGTTCCTGCTTCTCCTTTGCTTAATGGTTACAGCTCCTCTTAAGGAGGACACAAATGATTCAGGGGAGATGACCCACTGAGCTTCATGTGGTCCTTGTTTTAACCCTCATACATAACTCATGATGCTGCCGCTACAGGACTCGACAAAGCAACACAAATCAGGGCTATAAACATGAACGCAGCAGCTCCCGATAGGGTCATGTGCAGCTCATCAATTCAGCAGGATCTGCTTGGACAGAGGTCCACATGCAACTACTGCGTCCCTGCTGTTCCTGAGACATAGGCCTGCTTCCCATGCTGTGCTTACCTCCTCCTCCTCGAACACATGTGGGCACACACTTGCGGGTGCACTCTTCAATCTCTTTCTTCTTGCTGCCCTTAAACAGGCTACTTAGAGCAGGGCCACCTTCACCTGCAAATGAGTGCACACCACCACAGGAACATTGCTGAGAGCTTGGCCTCAATCATCATAATAGCCCTGATGGGAGTAACCTTGTGGCAACATGCTTGAGATATGTCAATGCAAATGGTACATGTAGAAATGCATAGTGCTTGTCCAAACATGGCAGGAATGGCAGCATGTGAGTTTGGCTGGTACCCCGATTTGAGTGGATAGCAAACTGCCAACCGATATCACTCCAATCACAGCATTCGCTGTCCAGCTCCAATCACAGCATTCGCTGTCCAGCTCCAATCACAGCAGTCGCTGTCCAGCTCGATATCAACCAATTTGCCAGCATGTCCATTGCAGCATGCTCCTGATTGGTAGGTTAATGGATAAAGTGAGCTTGCCAATTCCATCAGTCCTGGTTTGCAGAAGCTGCTTTGATGGCTTTAACCAGCATACAGGGCACGTGACGAGGGCACAACAAAAACAAGGCATTGGTTCCCAGACTTGCTTCTTTGTGCAGCAGACTACCGGTACTACTCTGATCGCATAACAGTTGGAACTATTGTTACGGCCAAGCTGATGTCGTGCAGACCAAACATTTCCCACCTTTTGAGTCTAGCTGGCTAGGGATATTCTCAAATGTGTCTTCAAGGGCCACCCCCCAAGCAGCTCCTGCAATAACCTTGAGCATGGCTGTTAGGTTAGCAGAAGGTGGTCGTGGCTTTTATTTGAACATCTGCGGATCTATGGTTGACATAGTGGAACACAATGACATGCTGTGAGTCCTGGTGCTGCAGGGGCCGGATGGCGCTTGATGATCAAAGTGAATGAGCCTGCACCACAATGTCAAGGCAGTACTACCATTACTTGCAGATAGTAGCACTCATGCTACTGCTCCAAGTATTTGCGGGTGCAACAACTGGCAGGAGGTTTACGGTTGACTGTGTGCAACTGACCTGGCAAGCTAATAGGGTGCTTAAGACCATGGATGGTCTTGATTGTGAGGGACCTGCTGCAGCTCCACTGGTGACTGTGATGCTACTTCCCTGTGTGCAGCAGGATCTTTATTGTACAGCCATCAGCAATTGATCCCCTACATGACGGCAGTGAGCAGTAGTTTCACCTGCTTGTGAGAGATATAGTCTCTTCTAGGCCGCAAACCAGCGTTCTTGCTCCGCCTACATTGCAGCGATCCTGGGAGTGGGGACGGCTGACACCTTTTGCCGAAATACTCTGCCAACTGACACATGAGCGTAAGTAGAGACGTCAAGCAGACGTCTACGCCACGGCGTAAGTGAAGTCCTTCAGTGGGATTTAGGTCAACCGCACGGCCTCTAGCTCCCACTGTTCAACACCCGCGCACGCGAGGCAACATATACCCAGGCAACGTGATTGTCTGCAAACGGCTTGCACGGCATGCAGCTGCGGCCAGGCACCTCCACAAGCAGGGCCCTATGGTCAGTATTTGGGTGCTGGGCCTGTTAAGTCTGGTCCGTCCGTCTGGTCCGTCCGTTAGCGCGTTCACGAGTAATTCAGTTACGGGTTCTAGGTGGCTCCAATTAAGGCTATACCTATCGTCGAGTCTCTCGCAGGATGCAGCTGCAATACGCCAATGATACTCACCTGGGTCACCGAGTCTTAAGGACTTAAAAGAGGGTTCGGCAGCTCATGTTTCGAGTCCGGCGATGTGTCGCGCTCGCAAGCAGTGAAACGCGGCAGAATGTGCGCCGTTAAGAGCCCTTTATCTAAGGTACATGGCGGCCGAAGCACAGATGATGTGGACTGTAGTCCGGGGTTGCCATGCCCCATGTTCGCCGTAAGCTACGGAACTCAGCATTCGCATAAATCTAGCACCATGAACGGTTCTGGAAATCATGGGGGGTTGCCTCGACCAGTGATCACCTGTACGCTGCCTGAATACAATGACCAGCAGATATGTTTTCTCATTCAACAATATCTCAAGGCAAACTTTCCAAACACGGCCGGTGTCTTCACCATGGAGCTGGGACAGCAAGGAAGGGTGGTGGAGAGGGCTTTTCCAGAGTTCAGTAAGGTGATGATGGCGCTACTTGCTCCATTTGTTCTCCGAGGATGGCGTGCTCACTATCTTGGACCACCTGCAGGACGATTTGAACAGCCACATGCCCTGCTTGGCTACCTGTATCATTATGGGACAACAAACGGTGCACATGGCGTCGTCAGCAATGACGGTAGCACATCCCGATTCAAGGCACTTGGCAGGTCAGACCCTGGTTGGCTTCTTTGAAAGCCTCTGTATGTCGGTATGGCGCGAAAGAGAATTACCTTAGGCGTCTAAATGTTCTTCGAGGTGGCAACATAGGCGATTGCAAGCCTCCAAGGCGATCTGACCTGGTCCCATGTTTGCGCGGTCACAGGCGCCAAAGGCAACGACGGCCTGCGATGCAACAGAGATTCTTCACAACGTGACTGGATGGCACCCTCACTGGCTCAGGAAAGAGACCGGGCACGAAACTCTCCAACATCGAATTGTCATCACGTTCCGGAGGAGCAGCAGCAGCAGCAGCCCCACCGCTCAAGCAGGGTGGTTGAGGAGCGCCAGCAGTATGCTGGATCCAGTAGGTCGGGGAAGGGAGACCACCAACCTGCGTCAAGGCGGGAACGAGACCGGGATCGTTCCAGGGAGCGCAAGAAGCAGAAGTTGGACCCTGCAGGAAATGGAAACTACCTTGCCCCTACCACTGCTGGCCAGGCAGCAGGTACTGTCAATTCTACAGATTTTGGCGGCAAGGAAGTTTACCCTGGTGAGGCTGTTGATATTACTGCTGGCAATATCGAGGGATCTGGGTCCTTAACAAGTGGTAACATCTCTTTTCACGACAATGGTCTCCCCCTTCATTTACAGCAAAGAAGGGACCTGGCCAATACTGACCATCAATACTGAACATCATTACTGACGCCACTACTGTGCACAAGTACTGTGCACCAACTGTTGACTGCGAACACATCGCTACCGGACTTTCGCATTGTCAGTTCAAGTGCCAGGCTAGCATGGGGGTGGCTGTGAACAGAGCCAAAAAGACCAACGACAACATAATCTTGCAGTGGTTGGCCGCCATCCCAGCACAATGTCTGCTCGGTCAACAGTAGGGAGGACCACCACTGTGTGCGTTATGATCAGGATCTTGGGTTGGGTTCTGCTTCATTGCAGCTTGGCCTGAAGCTGCACCTTTGTGTGCCATATCAGTGTGGTGGGCCCCATGGTTACTTATTACTTCTTAGGCCGGTTAACAGCTACAGGTCAGCAAATAGAAAAATGTTGCTTTGTTTGAAGTGCAAACTGCTGACCCTTTGTAGCTGTGGGATGATGGACTTGCTCGCACATGCTGTCATGGGGATCTGTGGGATTGATTCCCTCCAATTCATGTGAGCAGTGGGATGCACTGATGTAAGATCGTATCATTGGCCTACGTGCAAAGTACCTGCTGCATTGCCACACAACCTGCATACTATTATTGTCTTGCAAGTGCATCTGGACATAAGGTTTTTAACCATGTCACATCTGTTGTCATGGTACCCCGCGGACCCGTGCCTTTGTTAGCTCAACCCAACATATCTTGCCTTGTTTGTATCATCCTGATCTCCTCTTATGCGTATTGTCATGCCCTCCCCTGGTTCCTCCTGCAGGCCCACCCGCGCCTACAAATTCCACCCACCAACAGCGGGACAAGCCCTCCAGTAGTGCACCTGGTGCTCCTGCTGCCAATGGCAGTGCTGCACTGTCTCCGCTGCAGTCCCCTTCTGCTCATACCCCACCTGCTGCAGACACTGCTGCTGCTTCTGGAGGGCCGCAACCCAAGAAGCAGTCAAGTACTGCAGCAGCTAGTGCTGCCACGGTGTCGGGTAATGCTTCAGAGAATGCAGGTAATGCCGCCGGCCCTGCTGAGCCAGCTGTCGTTGGCTTGCCCTCTGCAGCTGCAGCAGCAGTGACCCCAGCAGGTACTGCAACCTCTGGCTCTCGACATGATGCTCCGGGTGTAACACCAGCAGGATCAGCAGCAGCAGCAAGTGGTCATGGAGCAGAGGTAGCAGCGCCAGCAGCAGCAGCAACAAGAGGCAACAAAGTAGAGGTAGCAGCAGCAGCAACGGGTAATAAAGAGGCAGAGGTAGCAGCAGCAGCACACTCAGCAGCACACTCAGCAGCAGCAGCAGCGGTTGTTAAGGAGGCAGACGTAGCTGCTCCAGCACACTCAGCAGCAGCAGCTACGGGTAATAAAGAGGCAGAGGTAGCAGCAGCAGCACACTCAGCAGCAGCAGCAAATGGCACTGGAGCAGAGGTGATAGCGCCTGTTGCTGTGCGCATCCCGCCCCGTTGCCCTCCACCAGCACCAGCCACCTGCTTTGCTGCCAACCCATTGCTGGAAGATGATGGGGAAGATGGAGAGGATGAACCTCAGGATGTTCTGGCGCTGCTAAGGGATGGCAGCATGTTTGAGACCTCACTGTGAGTCGCGGGGTTGCAGAGGGGGCCAGATGGGGCCAAAAGGTGTGACCAGATGCATGGGGTATACCATGTACAGCATTGGTACAAGGTCAAATAGGTTGGTGGCCACAGGGGGTCTGTGAGCAGGACTTGAGATAGACCGCTGGAAAATTCGGCCCAAGGGGTGCACTTGCAGCGCAGCTTGTTTGGTATTGGACTGTGCAGATTGCACTTGAGCTGATGAGCAGGTCAAGGCATTGGCCCAGGGGAGTTCAAAGTGTTGATGGTATCACTGGTTGTCGCTGCTTTCACCAATTGTATGGCATTTTGGTGCAGGAGGAGAGTAGGTTTAGTGCTTGGAAGCGTTCAGCTGCTATGGTAGCCTGCACACCATATAATTAAGCAGGGAATAATGTACTTTGTAATGGAAGACTAAAATTACTTGTACAGGCAGGAGCACACGCCTATGTTTGTACCTGTCTATATGTGTTACCAACAATCTAGCTCTGCTGCCCTGCTTTCATTGGTTAGACAATGGTTGATGTATGTGCTCGTTGATTGACCAGAATTGTAGCATCTGGTGCAGAAAGCTTATGTTTGCAGCTGCTCTTGTTCCGCTTTGGGGCTTTGCAGGCAATCATTCCTCGGTTGACCCTGCTGGCATGACTTGAACGTTAATGAGCAAGTTCTCTTCAATTGACTGAATGATGTTGCCTTCCTACTCGTGCCTTCCTTTGCTTGATGCATGTAGGGACTACCCAGCCAGGACCAACAGTGCAGTCTTACCTAGTGCAGCTGCTGCTAATGGAGGCACATCAGCAGCTTGTGTAGCTGCTGAGGAGCCAGACGAGCACATGGAGCAGGAGGATGAGCACCAGGATGGCAAGCAGCAGCAGGATCAGCAGCAGGGACAGGAGAAGCACGGGGAAGGAGCAGCTGGGGCTGTGGAAACAAGGGGAGCTGTTTTGGAAGCAGGGCCTGGTCGAGTACCGAGTGTGTCTGGGAACCCAAGCCACAGTGGCAGGGGTACGGACAGCAGCAGAGGCAGGGGGAGGGCTGGTGACAGCAAAGAGCCGGAGCCGCCACTGGGCAGGGGCAAGTCTGGGAGTGAAAGCAAGAGCGGGACTGAGCAAAAGACGCAGGGTAGCAGTCCAGTTAGGAGAGGGATAAGCAGTGGCAGTAGGGAGCGCCGCCGTGGTGCCCGGAGTCCAAGCAGAAGCAGCAGCCATGGTCACAGCCTGGACCCAAGTCCAGGCAGCAATAGGAGGGGCCGAAGCAGCAGTCACGGCCGCCGTGGTAATCATGGCCGTAGCAGGAGCAATGACAGTGACAGAAGCAAGGGCAGGCGGGGCTGTCGCAGCAGCAGGGGCAGGAGTAGTAGCAGCAGTGGGAGGCGGGGCAGGAGCCGAAGCAGAGGCAGGGACAGGAGCAGGAGTTGGGATAGCAGGAGCCGCAGCCGTGATAGGAGCAGGGGCAGGTACAGGAGTGGTAGTCGTGATAGTAGGGGCAGGTACAGGAGTAGGAGCAAGGATTGGGACAAGAGCAGGAGCCCTACCAGAGGAGGTGCGCCAGATGATAGCTTCCGAGTGCTCTCTCCAGCTCAGGTAGTGGGGAGAGGTCAGCGGCCGATGGTGCGCAGAAATGAAGCTGCAACTGCTGTGGCTGGGAGGGACGTAGATAGGGGCAATGGGCAAAGGGGTGGCAATGGTATGGTGGGTAATGGTGGAAGAGGTGGAGGCAAAACGGGCTGGGGTGAAGGCGGCTTTGAGGGTGCGGACAGGGGCAGGCAGGACGCCAATGGGAGCCGTATTGGGCAAGGAGACTGGGACCGAGCAGGCTTCCAGGGGCGGGATGGGCCTAGGCAGGAGGGTGATAATGGCAGGCGTGATCATGCAGCAGCTACTGGGAGAGACGGGCAGCGGCAAGGCCAGCAGCAGAATAACAACCGGGGCGGGGGCTATGGGGCGAGAGGGGGAAATGAGCAGCAGCAGGGTCCCAGAGGCCAGTACTATCCCAACAAGGGTGATCGGGGTGGGCGAGGGGGAAGGGGAGGTGGCCGTGGGGATGCTGTTAAGGGCGGGAGAGGTGATGGCCGGAGGGAGCAATGGGTGCCCAGGGGGCAGAGTGGGGGTGGGGGTGGGGCTGTGGACGCTGCCTGGGCCGGGCGCTCCATGCGTGACAAGTGGCAACCCAATGATTACGATGAAGACCGTCGCAAGGGTGGTTCGTGCGATGGCACCAACAGCAAGGGGCCCAGCCCTAGGGATGATGCGCGGGGAGGAGGGAAGCAGCAGGGGCGCCAGTACGGGCAGGCATTCGCTGATGGAGCTGGGAGGGATGGGGAGGGTAGGATGAGGAGGGTGTTTGATGCAGGCTCTCCTCGGGGAAAGAAACGGAATGGAGAGGGAAGCCCTGCTGTTAGCGCTTGAGCACATCCCTGCTTTTAGGGGACCGTGGCCTTGGAGGTTGGAGTCCATGAGCTGCTTCCTTGGCGTAATATGCTGTAAGGTATTGATGAGGGCCGCGCAGGGGTTGGTATCTCAGAGTAGCAAACAGAGTGAAGGAGAGTTGCTGAACAAGGAGAGTGTGATGTTCTTTGTATACTTCCGGTGTGAGATGTATAGGAGCAGCTGGACAGGTTTGATCACATGGCATACCTGATTGGTGCCTCCTGTGGTCCTATGTTGCTATGGCAAGGTTTTGTTCTGCTGTTGAGTAGGTTGCAGAAGTAAGGAAGATGTGCTGATGTGGGCATCTAACTACCTATTTCATGAGGCCTGAAATGCTTGCAAAAATTGCAACTTCTGCAGCTGTCAGATAGGCATAGATGTGTGCTGTTCTGTGCCTGTTTTCAAGCTAGCAGACATGTGCAGGCTTGGTAGCTGCATGCGTGCTTGTGGCAGCTAGATCTCTGCTATGCGAGCGCAGCTCTGAGCTGTGTGGTCATCTTTGGCCCCTTCCAGCTTTGTACCATCAGCTATGATACGCTGCCGGATCATCCTCTCCAGAGAATGGCCCATTATACTGCTTTCAGGGTCATGGGCCAAGGTAACATGGTCTGGGTGCCTTATTGGTCCATTGCTGGTGATAGGGTGGCAGTTCTGTTAGCAATTGTGCTGAAGGGTTTACTCTGCCAAGTATGGGAGCTAAAAGCATCAAATGCATTCACCCATGCGACCGGTGCGATGCAGTAAGAGACTTGATGGGCTAAGGGTATTGGATGATGAGTATCATTCCAGTTGGGGCGTCCCAACTGGTGGTTGCCAGTACGTTTTGTGTATTGTGCACGCAACAGGAATTGGGGCCAGAAGCAGCAGGGCTGTGAGGCAAGAAACTGAGTGCATATCTCTGCCAGTGATCTTCCTGCTTCCGGGCTGGGTACATATGCCATTGAAAGCAGTATCTAGGTCATGTATTGAAGACACTTGAAGTTACGGTGAACTTGCCCATGGCCAATGGTTTGACTAGTGGGCTGGGGTGGAAGCAAGGAGGGTGAATGCAAGCTGCCGTCTTAGCAGGTTTACAAGGTGCTTCGTTGTCTGCAAAAAAGCCTCTGTTTGGCTTGTGGGGCCCAACTCGGCAGATAGACCTCTGTCTAGGGAGGCTGTAGCTAGCGGGAGGACTCTTGATGTACTGAGTTGGCTTGCAGGTTGCCATTGTCAATTCTCTGTGCTTTCTGCCAGGGCCTGCACTTGCCAGCAGGGAATTGTTGTGCACTGGTGGCTAGTGCGAAGGTATCCAGGCAGGTTTGGCATCCATAGCAGTATCATTCCAGTCTGTGAAGATGGGCTGCTCAGTGGCATGGCTTAATGCGCAGCTTGATATGAGAGGGACTTGTCCCAAGGATCCCGATGAGGTGCTTTTGTGGGACCTAAGGTGTGGTTGCGAGGGTTCCTTGTGGCCCAGAGTCATACATAGCATAGATCACTGCACATCTTTCGGGCCGTGCAGCGCCCGCGGCATGACTCCAACCAGTTTCTCAGTGTGTGGAGAGCCAATTTTATACGTAGTAATCGGTGCGGCGCAGTGCTAGGGCTCATGATGCCTTTCCTGTGCGCTGCAATCTTGTGATCGCTTCTTCATTGTGATGGTCATGCATGCTAGAGATATGGTGTATGGCTTAGGCAAGGTGAACATGCACGGGGTGTACACTGCGAGCCAGTGGATGCAAAGCACATTGCAACTGCGAAGTGTTACATATGTACCTAGTGAAAGGATGTCTGCTGCTTGCATTTCACACACATGATTGCATAAATACGTAGTAGCTTGCGCTAGATTTGTGCTTGGTGAGATGGTCGCTATCCTACTGTGCGCTTATGTGCGTGGTCTGCTTCTGCTGGTGATATCATCCGGCAGGTTAGGGTCTCACCAAATTTTTCAAACATTTATTATCGGGTCATTTTTTGAGTGGCATACGATTGTTTCGTTTGCAGGTTGCTCTTTCAACACTTCACACTGCTTGCTAAGGATGAGTTCCTGTGTCTGGCTGATCCCAACAGATGCAAGCAAGGAGGACATGGCTGTTGGCGAACCTGGTTGTCGGACAGGAAATGCGTTTTACAGAGTGCGATGCAAGCCTTGGGAATTGCGTGGTAGTGCTGTCAATCTACTACCGGTAGTCAAGATTCCGGCTGGACATGACCTTGGCATCGGGGCAATGAGACTGGATTTTCGGACTTCTGGATAAGGAGCAGTCACCTGGTGCTATGTTGCATCTGCTTTGGACGCGGAAGATTAGAAGATGACATCAGGGCTGTCCAGCGACGGTGTAAGCGGTGGCCGGTCGTACCTTGGCCGTCAGCTCATTACTCCCACCAGCGAGCTACTCATGGATAAGGAAACAGAAAGCAACCTGCGACCACTAGGCGTTGCTCAAGGTTGCATGTGTTGTCGTAGAAGCTGATTTAGGTGCGACAGACTGGCAAGACCAGTTTAAACGGGCGCTGTCACTTGCCCAGCGGGCCGGAGTGACACTCCGTACAAGGATCCTCATCTCGTGCCCTTCCTCCTCCTCCGGCGCTAATTAATTTCCAACCTTAACGACCTTGTGAAACCTCATTCGTGACCTGGGCAACCTTAGCGAAAAGATTGTGCAAATATTGCCAGATTGTGGTTGCGCTGCAAACTGTGCTCGCGTGCAACGTAGCCACACAGCTCCTTCATGCCATTAAGCAAGATGTCAACGGTCATCATGCGTTTCTTCTGCTGTCCCCTGACTGCTGCTGTTTCGGATCTGCTGTTGTCGTGGCTTCATCTCGCTGATCCACCGTGACTATCGAATTGTGTACTATGTGGACCCCTTTCGACCGTGAGTAGCCTTAGCCCTGCGAAACACATACATCAAGAACATCGCATTGCATGTGAATGATGGTGCCTAGCTCATTAGAGCCTTCGCTTTGTTATGGGTCCCAGGACCAACAGCACAAGGTCCTCATGTACTCACCCTCCCATTGGCTGCATGCCTTGCTTGTTCTCCCTTGCATGGAGCTGTATACCGATTATGATTTTGAACACCAATCGAATAAGAAGTGGGCCTATCATCCCCGCGCGTGTGCTAACTGAGGTACCTTACAATGTGCAGGCGAAGTCAAACAGCAGCTGACAGCCACCGCCTGAAAGCTTGCACCTGCTGGTTCTGGTCATGCAAGCCTGAAGGTCTGAACAACTCCCAGTCAGAGGGCCACAGCAGTGTCAAAATCCACCAGTTCACTTGCTCCAGCTTCTCCTCCAGTTTCAGATCCACAGCAGAGTCAGAAGAGCACCTCAAACACCAGCAGTACAGAAGATACCCTTCATCAGCCTTATCCAGCAGGCCCTGATCGGCCCCTTCACTGCTAGACAGTACACAGCCAACATGTAGGCAGCCACATGACATCCCTGACGTGCTGACACCTCCTTTCGCGTGACAACCTCATGCAGCAGCAGCAGCAGCGGTGGCTGCAGTAGTAGCAAGCACAAGCATCTGCTACTGCTGCTGCAGCTACAGCTACAGCTCGTTAGCAATACACCCAAGACCACTTACTCAGCAGCAGCAACAGTAGTAGCTCTGCACCCCTCACGATTCTGCTGTTGACTCAGGCGCCATCTTGATACGCTTTGACCGAAGGCCCCACAGCACCCACTATCACTAGGTAGCAGTGACACAAACTTCTAAAATTCTGCAGCCTCTTCTGGTGGTGTGATCAGCCCAGTAATAGGACCATGTCTGGTGCTGGACCTGATGCATACACCCAACCTCACCACCTCCATCAGCAACAGCAGCAGTATCAACAGCAGCAGTATGGCTTAGGCATGCCACCTGGTCACGTTCCGTCTCCATCAGAGGCAGAAGACCTGGAGAGTGAGAGCTCCCATGAAATCTCATGCAACCTTGAGCAGGTGAGCTTAGTGAACGGGGTATTCCCTACCATCTCATGAAAAGGGGTATATCGTAACAGGATTCTGGTAATTTGCCTCGTCTTTTGTGCATGTGCCTTTGCACGTCTAGAATATAGCCTTGTGATTGACGAGCATGGGTTGTCCTGCTCTGTTGGTCTGCAGTGTTTATTGATCCAGACACTGGTATTTTTGTGGTCTCGGTTGAAGGAAGTGGTCAAGTGGACCAGCCTCCCTCTGGAGATCAATCCAGTGTGCTTTTCCTATGTACATTAGATTCGCCTCCTCAGCAGAGATACTTCTGCCTCCTTTTGTTCTTGTCTCAAATCAGCCATAGATTAACCCTCTGTTATTTGAGTTCTAGTCTATTCATCCTCTTGGTATCCACAGTCTGTACTGTTGCTGGGTGCTCATTTTGGAGTTGTACCTAAGGAGGCGTGCATGCCCTGCCAGGTCGCATTCCATACTCATGTGTGCGGCTGCTGCAGAGCTACTGATCCTGCATTGTACACAAAAACTGCATGTAATTGTTTCCCTGTCTGGCGTGGACATGGAAACATAGTCACACACATGAAAGCTACATCGTCACACATGGTGCTTGACCCTGCAGCCTCTCAATCCTGCTCTTTGAAGCTCTTGCACTTCACAAGAGCTGCTCATCCCACCCACACCCTTCCCGTGCTACAATTCAGGCTCCCACACAAGTTCCATACTGAGTGATCTCTGCAATGCACTTGTCCCTTATAGGCTCCAGCCCTCCCAGGCCACCCCTTCCAGGGCATGCCAGGCGCTGCTGCTGCTATAGCCAGCAGCACGGGGCGCATGGTACGCAAGTGGACCCGTCGTGAACATGAAACCTTGGCTGAAGTGGTGTCGCAATTTCCTCCCGGTGCTATCCGCTGGTCTGACGTGGCGGTGCACCTTCCGGGCAGGAGTGGGAAGCAATGCAGGGAGAGGTACCTCAACCATGTCAGGTGAGGCTCAATCATGTCAGCTGTCAGAGCTCCTCAGCTGCTTTTTAGTTGTGATTACAAGGTTTCAGAGGATTGGCCAGCTGGTAACTTGTGGGAGCAGCAATCAAGTACGACGATTTGATCTCGCTAGCGGTTGCGGCTTTATTGTTAAGCTCTTGCATTGCTCATGTTTGTCAGCCATTTCAGGTGTGGCTGGGGCCCCTCAGTGCAAAGAGTGGGTCTCCTCTTTCCTGAGGCTGGGTCTCCTCTTCTCTGCTGTAGTTCACTTGCTCAGTGGTGAGGGGTAATGGGTGGAGCAGGGAGGCTTTGTATTTTGATGTCACTTTATCTGTCAAGCTGCACAGTCAGACAGCTGCCCAACAAGTTGGCTGCAGACTTCATGATGAATTAGATAAATTGGGGTGAAGCCGGATTGTTAAAAGCAGGTTGCTAAGTTGCTGCACTGGAAGGGATGGGGTGCCCTTGAGCTGGGACTGGACTTACTCACATGTTGCTGTGCAATCAAGGCAGACAGCAATGACGTACCAGTATCCAACCCCAATGAACAACAACAAAAGAATGCACCTGTTTATTCTCTGCTCTCTGAGCTTCCCCGGCGGCCTTGCATTCCTCCTTGGCCCTGGAAGAATTGTGGCCTTTCTGTAGCTGCCAGCCCTCGGAGGGTTGAGTCCCCCCTTATGTTACACAAACTGCCCTTTTACCTGACCCAGGCCAGTGCCCACTTCAGCACCTGAGAGGCCCTTTGTCCCAAAAAGTGGCCCTCAGTTAATTGATGGTGTGAAAATTGCCCTGCAAGTATTCAAAATGGAACAATTTTGGCGTCCGGTCGCTGCACGGCTTGCAAGCTGTGCAGTGATCTGTCTCACATAAAGAAGGCCACCCATACATGCAAACACGTTGAGCTCTGCTGGCTTTTCCATCCTGCCTTCCTTTTTCCCCAGGCCCAATCTCCGTCGTGGCACTTGGGAGCCGCTTGAAGAGGTCCAGCTCATATACTGGCATTCAGTGCTGGGCAATCACTGGAGCAAGATATCACGCAAGCTGCAGGGGCGCACTGAGAATGCTGTGAAGAACCACTGGAATGCTGCTTTCAGGAGTCAGGTAGGGGGCGAGGGCCCATTGGGGATGGCATGCATAGGGATTCAAGGGTCAAGGATGGGGTAATGTGCTAATTGAAACGAGGCACGTGGGAAGGAACGCTGATTGGAAGATTGAAACTTCTTCTCCCGACATGTGTTTATTCGGTGACTGTGTTTTTTTTTAGTACTTGTGTGACAGCTGAAGGTGTGGGACATATGGCAAGATGCTAGGGGAAGTACCCTAGTGCAGCATGATGCAGAAGGAAGGTAAGAAATGGGCTGCCCACTTGCTGCTGTGTATTGGGTAGCGATATGTTTGTGTTTCTGTACCCTTTTACCGTGCTTTTGTAGCCTGCACTAGTGCGGAAAATGAACCTTACAAGATCAGGGCGTGTTTTTTCATGTAGTGAGCTCAAGACCACGTACGAAATAGCTGTGGGCTTGGCATGCTTGTTGAATCGGTCCAAAAGTTGAAATGAGGGAGGGACATCTTTTTGGTCTGGCCCATTACCAGTTGTCCTGCGGCTTTGTTCAATGTTTATCTTGGACATGGGCAGCAGGGCTGAGCTTGTACCTTCACAGCCCGCTGGCTGGCTTTGCAGTTGTTGGTGAGGCTTGCTGTCATCACATGATAAGCAGATTCTGCCCAGTGTGGCATGCAGCAGGCTTATTTTATCAAACATAAGATGGGTGCTGTCACTCCACCCTTCACTTGATCAGTCCATATAGCATCAGCACAAACTGCATTGTACTGCAGCCTCCAATATAGCCTCACTAGTACAATGCATTACACCAGTGAATGTAGGCATGCAATAATGTGAATTGATACGGCTTCTATTACTTCGCCCTCCAAAATCTGTTCCTGCTGCCAACACATGCAGAAACCTCGCAATGCCAGGAGCCCCCTCGCCATCTACGTTGCAGATCTCAAAGCCGGTGTGCCGAACCACCAAGCCTTCCTCACGACACTAGATAGGTTACAAAACAATGAAGCCCTGAGGGCAGCGTTCCAAGCCCTGAACCTCAGCCACCTGCCTCTGCACTTAGCTGCTGCTCAAGCTGCAGGAGCAACAGGGCCACTGAGACAGCCAGCACCACCACCACTACCACCACCAGCAGCAGCGCTACCGGGAGGTGGAGCAGTAGCAGATGGAGGAGCAAGAGGAGCACAAGGTCGGGGTCCAACAGGGTTTACCCCAGCGATAGGGACAGAGGGTTTAGGGGGCAATGCAGCCGGGAGGGGAGAGGGGGCAGGAGGAGGGGTCAGGGTCAGGGTAGGAATGCCGGGAGGGCCTGGAAGGGGGTTCAGAGGATATGATGGAGCACATGCTGCTGCTGCGGCTGCTGCTGCTGCTGGAAGTGTGTACCCGGACTACACCAGCCCTACTCGGTATCACCCGTACCGGCAGGATCGGCAAACCTACCAGCAGCAGCAGCAGCAGCATGATGCCCTGGTGAGGGTTATACCTCCTCCTGAGGGCTCACGAGGCTTTGCAGGCTTAGGGTATAAGATGGAGCAGGACGTGCCTGCTACAGCCGCTAACTCGTTCTTTCCAGGCCAAGAAATTAATCTCATACCTCCACCAGCAGTAGGGAGAGGGGCAGCTGTGCAGGACAGCTTTGTGCCAATGGAATCAACAGTGGTCATGCTAAAACCTGAGCCGCTTTACTACCCGAGCACAGGCCTGGGGCGGCAGCAGCAGCAGCAGACTCTAAGCCCGGGGTTGGGCCCTACCACACGCTGGCAGCAGCAGCAGCAAGGTGTTGCCCCTGTAGGGTTTAGGAGCAGTGGTGACTTGCAAAGCCCTAGTTACACTTCTGCTGCTCCTGCTTCCACTGGGTCTACCTCAGAGCTATGGGGCCAATCCCAACAGCAGCAGCAGCAGCAGATACCAATATCAGGGGCGCAACAGTTCCAGGACCAGCAGCAGCTGCAGATGCAGGTATACCATCCACCCCACCAGCAGCAGCAACAGCAGGCATGGCGCTCTGAGGCAGGAGGGAGGGGTTATGGCACACAGGCAGAGCTCCACCACCACTACCAGCAGCACCAGCAAGGCTACAATGTCCATACTCCACTTCAGTACCATCAACAGCAGCAGCAGCAGCCTGGGTTAAGAAGTGTGTCAGCAGCAGGAGCAGCTGTTACTGCTGCTGGTGGTGGTGGTGGTGGTAGCAGCGACGCAGAGTTCCGGGGGTCATCAATGCTTCTACAGGCCCTACAGCAAACTGTAACGGAATTAGATGCTCTGCCACATAGCAACAATGGTGGTGGTGGTGCATCAGAGCCTCCAGATGTTTGGAACCCTGTTAGAAGAACAGATGCACGCGGCAGCCACTACCACCACCAGCAGCAGCAGCTGGTGCAGTATGAGCAGCAGCACATGTACCATGCACAGCAGCCGCTGCAGCAGCAGCAGCAGCAGCTGATGGATGCAGCTACTCTGGACTATCAGCTTTTAGCTAATCCTCCAACCGCAGGACTTGCTCGGCAATCATCGGGAGCAGGAGCAGCAGCAGGTGCAATGTCACGTCAAGGGTCAATGCTTCCCATCCATGGTTTGACCGTATCCACAAAGCCGCAAGGTAATCTAGGTCCTGGCCCATTGGGTTTTAGGCAGGGTTCAGGAATCCCTGGTGGAGGTTTACCTGCAGGGCCAGGGTTTACTCAAGGTCAAAGTCAAGGTCAAGGTTTGACCCACCAGGGTTCAGGGGTGGCAGGTGTTGGTCAGGGTACAGGGTACATGGGGGTACCACAGGGCCTACAAAGGCAGATTAGCTCTGGAGGGGTACTGAGGCAGGGTTCAGGGGTGGTTGGGGTGCAGCCTCAGGGTCTTGCAGAGGGGTCGCTGAACCGCCAAATAGGAGGAGCACTATTGCGCCAGGTCTCCATTGGGAGGGTGGTAGAAACTTCAGTGGGGGGTGGGGTTTTTGTTGGGGGAGGAGGAGGAGGTCAACTGAACGATAGCCCCAATTCTGAGGGCTTTGCTATGCCAGGGATTGGACTTGCTGCTAATACAGCTGCTGGTGCTCCGGCTCCTGCTGCTGCAATGAATAGTCCAGGTAGTGGGGATGGGGGTGGGCATGATATGGAGGGGGTGAAGATGCAATCGACCAGTCCACCAGCAGCCACAGGAGGGTACCAGCAGCAGCAGCAGTTTAATCCTCCACAACAGCAGCAGCAGCAGGGCATGGGTCACCACTCCCAGCAGCAGCAAGGGCAGCAGCAGCAGTTAAACGAGGGGCAACAGTGGCAAGGACTGAATAGGCAGCTATCTGCAGTGCAGCAGCAGCAGCAGCAGCAGCAAATGAGCCCGCAACAGCAGCAGCAGCAGTTGAGCCCGCAACAGCAGCAGTTCAGCCCACAACAAACACATCAACAACAACAACAACAGCAGCAGCAGCAGCAGGCGGTGGCTATGACAGCTTCTCCTCAGCAGCAGCAGTGGGAGCAGCAGCCACTGCTGCTGCAACAACAGCAGCCACTACTGCTGCAACAGCAGCAGGTGGCAGCTTCCGCCCATGATAGGCCACAGCAGCAGCAACAACAGCAGCAGCTGCTAGACCCGGTGGATACATACCAGCAGCAGCAGCAGCAGCTTCAATGTCCGCCACAGCAGCAGCAGCAACAGCTCAGTCCTCCACAACAGCAGCAGCAGCAGGACCAGCTGCTGACTGTGCCTCAGGATCAGGAGTGGCATGTAGGGCTCATGGCTGAGTCTAAACCTCCACCTCTTGCTAAGCTGGGTTTGATCAGGGGGAGTCATCAGGGGCCGGCTGCTGCTGCTGCTCCTGCCTGTGCTGCTGCTCATCACCATCAGCAGCAGCAGCATCATTTGCCTCATCATCATTTAAGCCGCAGTATGTCTGACATAGAGTACCTAAGGCACCCAGCAGGAGCAGCCCCAGGAGGAGTCGGGGGTAGCACCATGGGTTCCCATGGGCAGAGGCAATTTGCAGGCTCAGCACTACCCCCTGTTCACACTGCTACTGTAGGTGGTGGGCGTCAGGGTTTGAGGGTTTCCTTTGCACCTGACAGCTCAGCACCAAAGCATCTTCTACATGAGCACCAGCAGCAGCATCAAGCGCACCATGACCAGCAGCAAATAGGGACGTTTCCTTCCTACCAAATTCCTATGTCTGCTCCCGCTGATACCGCAGCTGCTGCTTCTGATCCTGCTGCTGCTGCTGGTGGTAGTAGTGGTTATGTTGATCACCATGTTGAGGGTGGTGCTTTGGCCGGCCCAGTGGTTTCCCTCCCTATGACCACGGCTGATGCTGCAGCAGCTATAGCAGCTCAGTCATGGGATGTGGGGTGTGTGACCCCTAGTGGTGTGCTGGCTCGAGCAATCAGTGCACCTATGATGTTGCAAAGTGTTGGTGGTGCTGGCGGGGACGTAGATGGTTTGAGTTGGTTAATGGATGAGGATAATCATTTGGGGAGTGAGGGTTTCCCTGGCCTGGATGAACTGCTTCATGAGTGAACTTATCGCGCCATAGCGGGGGCGTGTGTTACGTTTTGGTCTTCCGTCAACAGAGTTGTAGATGGATGGAACTGGTTTTGAATCAGGACAGTTCCTTAGGGTGTTAGGCCTTCCCTGGGCTGGAAGAGTTGTTGTAGGAGTGAGCACTATGAGAGAGACTTGAGCTGGATTTACACTAAAGCACGTTCTGGTAACGCTGCCGATGTCCAGAGTGGATGCTTTCCAGCCCGGGCATATACTGGTTTGGCAGAGGAGAAGGGTCAGCAAGGAACTGAGTATGGTAGCTCCATGTGAAAGCGGAAGGTAGCCATAGAATATCAGTCAGGTGGCGACAAAGGGTGGACTCAGTATCTCAGTTTTGGGGCTGGTGGGCTCCTGCACATTGAGGTACTGGGTAAGAGAGTCAGGGGGGGTTTACCTAGCTATTTGTTGCCATGCATATGGGCACAGGTAATGGGAACCTCTCGAAAAATGAAGGGGAAGGTGGATGCCTGAAGTCAGGGGATGGCCCACTGTCAGCTTTTTGCTGCCATCCCTGATTGATTTGGTTGCTTCTCTAAGTATGAGCTGGACGGCAGCTTTACTGGTCAGGCGTGTTGTCTGAAGGGGCTGCTAGTCCCACACCCTTTAAGCGGGCAGCCCTCACATTGTGCATGCATCCTATGGTCACTATGCGGTTTAAGCAGTGTGGGAGATGTCATCTGGCTGCCTCGACCGCCTGAAACGAAGGTCCATGTGTGCTGTTGAATGTCACCCTGCCACCCAGGAGTAGTGCGTCATGTCTAGTGCTCACTAGCTGCAGGCATGGAAGGCTTCATCATCTGTATCATGATCTTTCAGATCCCAAGTTTCTTGTGATAGACCGAATTTGGATCACACTGCATGGGGGGGGGGGGGGGCTCGTGAGCATATGCCATTCAAAAAGGCCTTGCCTGGTACAAACGCTCAAAAGAGGGGTTTATTCCAAGTTCTTCTACAGGTGGTCAGGGACAAGTACTGAATAGGCAATGCGTCGTGGTCTTGCGCTTTAATGGTCCTTCAAGTGAGGACCTTGTGACAACTTGCAAGGGTTGTCGTTATGCAAAGGCATGCAACACAGGCTGATGTAATCGCAGGCTGTCCCCCTGGATATGCACAGCAGCATTTTGCAGGGCTGCACACGAACGAATGTCTCTCCTCCTATCATATTACTGAAGGGCACAAAGGTGTGATGCGATAGATGATGGCTGGATTTAGCTGTGCTCCTTTGCTGGTAATAGTTGAAGGACAAGCATATATATGTTGACATATTGTAAAATCTGATCAGTGGGTCAGTGATATCCCATTATTGATGGCTGCCATTTTGGATGGAGCCTGTACCAACCTCCAAGCCATGGAGCCATCTCAGGGGCCCTCCAGTTCATAGCTGCATTGCCTCAGCAGTAGCCCCGTTGTATAGTGGATCTGCTGCTGCCACTGAAGTCCTGCACTTCATTGCGGCCAAGATAATGAACTGGGTGCCACCATGCTTGAATGGAGAGTGAAAATGGGGATACTGTTAAGAAGTGAGCTTGCATGGTAGCTGCAACATGCAGCTAGACAGTCTGGGGTATATGTTTGTTGCAGCCGCTCTGGGTGTCCAGAATATGTATGGCTGTGGACTTTTTGCATCCCTACTTGCGGTTGCCAGTCCTTACCAATTACCAGTTACCAATTACCAGATGGCCCCGTCAAAGCGGGGCGCCGGTGCGGGCAGCGCCACCCACAAGGAGCCAACTTAGGCTCCAACGGCATACTCAAGTTCCTGTCCAAAACTGACACAGTGGCTGCCACCAGCCCACCCTATATCCCTTGCTAGCCAATGTATGTCAGGCCAGTCCCTTACATGTCTGTTTTGGACCCTGCTTCAGGGACTTCAACCAGAAGTCTAACAGGCAAGGCTCTTGAGCTGTAGGTGTAAGCCCGTAAGGCCAAGCTCAAAGGATGGGTCAATTATCTGATAAAGCCACAGGTTCTAAGCCCTGATGAAACGGCGAAAAGGGCTGTGCTTTCTCCTTGTACTGCTTTAGTCACCCTTTCACGGACGCTTCACGGACAGATGCAATGTTGGTCCCAACAAAGCTTCAGCTTTTCTGGGCATTGCTAGATGCAATGGAGCGTCGTTATGAGTAAGTGGCTAGACTGAGCCGAGCCAAGCAGTTTCAGTTCGGCCCGGTGAAGCGCCAAACGCGCATGCACGGGTCCTAGCGGAGTTCGCCGGGCGGTTGAGGGTCCCGTCCATTCATCCCTCACATCGCATTTGAACAGATAATATTTCTTCAACACCATTATGAAGCCAGATCCGGGTCTCGTGGCAGCTGGTAACGAGGGCCAACCCTGCGCAGCCACTGACATCAGTGCCAGAGCCAAAGCGGCATTCCAATCAGGACAGTACAAGGAGGCCGCTCAACTGTACCAAACCGCTTTTGCAAAGGCTCAGGCCGACTCTACCTTAGCCTCCAATTTTAGCGCTGCTTTTTTGGCTCATGCCAAGCAACTACCTGACACCGCCCATAAGACAGAACAACTGGGCAGGGCCCTTGAAGCTGCAGAAACGTGTGTAAAGTTGAAGCCAGACTGGTACAAGGCGCACTTCAGGCAGGCCCAAGTGCTGGAGGAGCTGGGAAGGTGTGCTTGATACTGAGCTCGCAGGCGGGGTGCCACAGCATTCACTAAGCCCTGCTACTTACACCTGGCCTGCTTGTAACATCCTGCCACCCGTCGATGCCGCTTTTCAGCGTCCCCTCAAGAGTCCTACTGTCTTTGTTACATGTGCAAAGCTGTGATTTTGCATGCTCCAGGTGCCCCAAGCGGGGAGGGGCGAAGCGGGTTGCTGCTGGCGGCAATCATCCAGCCGCTAGATGTCACGATTACTAGTGGCACGCTTGAGCCAGTCCATGTCTGCACAGAGCGGAAGCTGCACTTACATAATATCTGCAGGTCAGGCGCTGTTACCACCCTCACCCCTGTACGCCTGACTGAGTAGGCGTACTTCTGAATTGTACCCTACAAATGGTGTGTGTGTAGATGTACATCATGTAACCATGTACGCCTGTGATGTCTGCAGGTTGCCGCAAGCTCTGCAAGCCCTGACAAAAGCCCTGCAAGCTAAAGACCCGCCCAGTGCTCTGCAGCAACCTACCAAAGCAGCAGTGGAGAAGCTCACCAATCAACTTACCTCAGCAGCAAAGCAAGCTGTCAAGACCCCACAGCAGCCCTTCAACTCTCCTACAGCCTGCGCCTACTTTTTTGATGGTATTGCAGCTTGCTTCATGGCAGCATATGCTGCGCGTGTTGCTGCTGGTGCCAGAAACAGGGTGAAGTTTTGGTCAGACGTCTACGTGCAGCAGCTCTGTGACTGCACCTGGGACATGGCGGTTGCAGTCAACAAAGTCAAACCTCCTCCCAAGATCCTCTGTCAGCCACAATGCTTGCAGCACTTTGCCAAGATGCTGCTGCAGCTGCCCCCTGGCAGTGTAATGGTTGCGAGGAACCTGGTGCGCATGATGGTACCTATGCTAGGTCTACCCAAGGTGCAGCAGCAGCTGGTGGGGCTGGGGCTGGTGGACAACATTGCTGGCAGGCTGAGGTTTGCGCCAAGGTGAGCTCCTGGTCCTCAGGCTGCATGCTTACATGTTACATGTACGCACACACCATTTGTGGCGTACAATAAAAGAAATTGGCCTACTTAATGAGTGAAGTCTATGCAGTTATTGATACTTATACTTCCTTCATTGTACCGCACTCATGGTGGATCGAAAAGGGATGTAACAATGTAACTAACTGACTTTGGTGACCTGCGTGCCTAGGCTGCATCCTGGAAGCTTTGCTTTGCTTCATGTCTGCTATGCCAGTGTCAGCCAGGTGAACATGGGGATTGACTGGCCATGCCAAACCAGTGTATGCTAGAATAATTCCCCTACATGCCCAAAGTTGCCCTGAGTAGCTATCTTGTCATGGACCATCGGACTCATCACATTATATCTCAGTTTCGTTAGGCACAGGGGGAGACATAGGTGCTGTTGAATGGCAGTGCATGAAATAGCTTGTAAGTATGCACCTTGACCCAGCAAGTTGCACCTGAGCAACTTGCCAATTAAAAGGACCAGTGCATGGTCGTCTTGTGGTTACCTTAAGCCATTGCCCTGTTCAACACCAGCACACAGCTAGGTGCTTCATTTGGCCGATGTTTTATCACTCAAAATCCCACATGCCCCCTTTGCTATACTGATTCCTTACGTGCAGCTGTCACAACGACCACATGACCTTCCTGGAAGCTCTGCTTGCCCTTACCACCAACTCAGAGGCGCTGCAGGATGAGCTTCATAAGTTGAGTAAAGGGTTCCTGGCTATAGGCATGATGTCCCGGCCAGAGATCATGCGGGAACGGCCTGAGAGGCGGACTTCGGAGCTAGCGTTCACCATTATATCCCCCATCCTTCAAAAAAACATGTTCAAAGACTCCCATGCTAACCCCTGCTTTAAGGAGAAAGATACAGCAGCGATAAGGGCATGGGGGCAAGCAGCAGCAACGCTGCAGATGAGGGTGTTAGGGCAGCTAACTTCAGGATTTCACCCAGATGATCTTCAGCAGGCTGTTCAGTTGCTAAAGGTACGTGCTATGGGTGGATGAAGTGAGAGGGGGCCTCATGCTGCAGCCTTAGTAGTCCTGACCAAAGCAGCAGGGCAGCGTGATGCATTGCGCTCACAGCAGTGCCCTGCATGTGCATCTTTTGCATCGACGGTCCACATATTGCCACCCGGCCTGCGAATTGATCTGCCGCAATCATCCTAGTCATGTCAGAGGATCGTGTGTCGTAATGCCATCATTTCAGTGCTTTTTATTGCCTCATAAGTATGCTGGGTTGCCGAGCAGTGGCCGCATGCAAGCATGGCCGCAAGGCATGTATTATCAAGCCCAGGTGTGAACGCTGTGCAAAGCTCGGCATGCGACATAAAGCATAACATATTGCAAGCTGGCTTGGAGTGAGCCTGGATCTGCCTTTTCGTCGGATTCACTGTATGCTTGCTTTCCCAGAGATTTCTCACTAACTCCTCTCCCCTCTCATACAGAGTGCAAGGAGTGGCCTAATCCATAGCATCAGGTTCAAAAGCAAATACCTTGGCCGCACAACAGAATCACAAGGTCCGAGAGTGATCTTGGATGAAGTGTCCTCCAGCCCCAGCAGCCGTTCGCGCTTGGCACTGAGTGCCTTATGTGGTGGTGCAATGGGCTGTGCACAAGCAAACTTCCTCCCTGTAAACTCCCTGAAGGATAAAGTGGGCCGAGGGCCGCCATTTGGTGATGATGGGCCGTATGATGGGCTTTATGGCCAGTGGCTTATGGACACTATCTACACAGAGCTTGCGCAGGTGGGTGGTGACACAACAGCAGGGACTTGTATACTTACATGATATGCCATAGCAAAAGCTGCCATAGGCCTCGCACCTGAAGCCGTCACAAAGAACAGCAGGCTGGACTTGTATGTAGCTTTTAAAGAGGACAGTAGCAGATATTGCCTTTTGTCTATTGTTTGGAGACTTAGCTTGGCCGCCATCGAGCGACTATCATCAGTGATGGGCACTAACTGCATCATGAGTGTGAATCACTAGCTTTGGCTGCTCCCACAGCTTAGAGGACTGTTGATGTGAAGTGCATTGGAAGAGGGTAAAAGGTTAGCAGCCAGGATGTCAGTTCCCATTCAATTTGTGCCCACATGTTCTCCAGGTATGACAAACACAGACAAATGCCAATCGCTGTGCAGGTACTCAGGTACCTCCTGCAAACTCCAGACCACTGCTTTTCACGCCTTTGATGAACTAGCAGGAGTTTCTGCTGTGAACATTTAGCTGGTGCAAGGGTGCTCTTGATAATGTTTCAAAGGAGCAGACATGGCACCTTGACAGTCTGGTGTGTGTCATTTCTGCCTCAGCATCCTATATGTCTTCTTTATATCCATGAAATGCCATAGCAAAAAGTGCCATAGGCGCAAGTGTCTCTACCTTCCCTTTTGCATGCAACCTCCCAGTCATGCTCCCTCTGAAGAAGTTGTAGTCACGCTTTGTGTCTGCTCCCTGCCCAGGCATCCTCCAGCAAGGACACCAAGCATGACCCTGACCTCCCAGAGTGGGAGAGGCGGCTAGCCAAGGCCCTGCGCTTCAAGGACAATGGTGTGCTGCTTGAGTTCCAGCGGGTGCTTGAAGTGAGCTCCGGTGACATCACACCTTGGCTGGTGGAGCTGGGGAAGCTGCAGGATACCTTAGCTGATGATGGAACAGCTCCCAGGGTAGCAGCAGCAGCAGGAGGAGGGAGGGGTGACCGGGCCGACTGTGAATATCATTTGAATGTGGACAGGCGGTTGCTGCGGCTTGTTGCTTTTGTGGAGATAGTAACGCCAGCGATACTGCGAGCAGCAGACCATGGGATGAGGCAGAGGGCTGAGTCATCTTGTGACTCAGGGGACAAGAGGCAGGAGGGGGAGGACACTGTCATGGGATGCATAACTAGCACTGCTGCTTCTGCCGAGGAAGGGGTCCATGGCGTTTGTACTAGGAGTGGTAGGAGCAGCAGCAGCAGCAGGGAGGGCAGCAGCACGGCCTGTGGTGAAGGGATTTACAGCTCCACCAGCACTCATAGCACAAAAAGCTGTGCTGACCCTTCTGCTGCTGTTGCTGTGCCTAATGCCTGTGAGGTAGCTGGTGGTGCTGTTGGAAGTAGCCGGCTGAAGCAGAGTGGCAAGGGGAGGTCCAGCACCACTGGACATAGACAGGCAAACAGCAGCAGCAGTACCAGCAGCAGCAAGCCCAACAGCAGTGGCATAGCAAACCCCCAATTAGCAGCTGATGGCATGAGGCAGGGTGACGAGCGTGTAGCGGGTAGTAGTGCAGTGCGGCAATGTGCTGGATGTGGCAAGGAGGATGGCGCCGGCTGCAAGTTGCGCAGCTGTTCAGGATGTTCTGTGACGCTGTACTGTGGCAGAGAGTGTCAAACAGAGCACTGGAAGGCACACAAGGAGTTCTGCAAGGTATTGCAGGGCAAGCAGACACTTTCCAGTGTTCTGGATCAGGCTGAACTTGCAGTGATGAGCACGGTGTTTGATTTTGATGACGAGAGAGAAGATGGAGAGGACAATAGCGATGATTCAGAGGACGAAAGTGGGGCAGCGGGTTTGGGCAGCTGGGCAGGTGGTGGCAGGGCAGCAAGGGAAGCAGCATGTAGCTATTGGGCTGCCAGGTTTGATGAGATGCAGAGGGACACGGAGCAGCAACAGTCTATCACCAGGCAGTCATGAAGCAGGAGCAGAGTGGTTCAATTGACAGGGAATGATTGCTAGGTGCACTGGTTACAACCTTCCATGTTGTTCAACGTTTCAGTAATCAATTGAATTCGTGATGCTTTGTGCAATACACCGCCGTGCGATGTTGACCTGGTGCGTGCATGAGTAGGGAGGTGGTTAGAGCGGACTGCCGTGGACCGCCGTGGTTTCAGGGCTACATCAGACTGTACCAAACAACATGCCATGCACCGAACTAACCATTGACTGTCGTTGGCCTGGATTGAAAATGCGGATGCGGAAGTCGCCACTGCGAGTGAGGGCACAAAGAAGGAAAGTTCACCCTCACTAACTCTGCAACGCTCCTTCACTTGAGAGTCGCGCTATCCACTCGGTCCACTCCGGCTGATGGGACCCGCAGATGCCGACCATGCGGGCAGCATTGCTGGCATGCATTCACGCTCCCAGGGATCGAACTGCCCCACCCACCTAAAGACCCAATCAACATCGTTTAATCTTTGATGTACCTGGTGTACTGCCAACGGGTGCCGAACCTAGTGCCACAGTCTCGCTCCCAGCAAGTCTGCCTGTTATTGGCTGATACATATACGTGGTCCATGCACTATGCAGGATGGGTGTTCCATTGAGTTGGCGCTGTGTACTAGCCTGCTGCATCATGTTGCAACCTCGTGTGCCCTGAGCCCTCGGCTCGTTACAGAATATGGCCGGCTGAGGGGCTTGCCACACGGGGAGCTGGAGTCATGCAGCTCTTAGGTGCCTTGCATCACGTCGCTGCGGCTCGTTACAGAATATGGCCGGCTTCAGGGCGTGATGCGGGCTGCATGTCCAAATCAGGCATAGCAGCTCAAGCATCCCCTGGAAGGGCTCGTTACAGAATATGGCCGGCTAGCAGAAATGGGAAGCTTGCTGCATCATTACCAGCCCACAAATGCGGTGGTACACAGCGTATTGCATTTTAGTGTCTGCCTCGGCCCTTGAGAAACGGATGGACAACGCCAGCCACACTTTTAGGCACTGCTCGAGGCCCAACAATGCATAGCGGCCCTAGTCATTGCCTTACATGTACTTTTCATATCAATTTCTCTCTGCCGGTTTGGTAGATTTGGTGCAGGTGCAGCCAGCGCTATGCATGCGCGGCAAGGCCGTTGGGCACTAGCAAGGGACCCGAAACGAGCTGTCTTCATGGTCACTCAGCAATCCCCACCTTTGCAGCGTAGGCTGCTTTCGCTGTTGTTCGACACAGCAACGGCCTTGCTGTCTGTCTTACATGCCAGGCGCTGCCTGCTGTGAGCAACTGTCTACCTGATTGAAACAGCTATGATGGTAAGTACTGTTGCGCAGCCTGGCTGCACATGGGATGCCCAGACATACCAGAAAGGATACATAATTGTTTGCAGCTCTACAGCATGCATGTATCAGAGCATGCCGTCAGCAGAAATGGCATGGGTGTTGTTGTTGCCGAGTTAGTCAAGGATGTGTCAAGGATAGTTAGCTTCTGGGCTAGGGAGCCTCCTTGTAAGGATGTCTTGGCAGCTTGCTGCCACACTTATGAAGATTTTCCTGCAAATGCATTGTGGGCTATTGCAGTGCCACACCTGAGTAGCTGTTCTACTTTTTGTTTCCCGTTTCTGCTTCCCCTTCCTGCGAGAGGCTGTCGCGCTTGCAACAGGCTTGTTCCAACATGTGTATACCGTGTGTGTACCTGAATGTCTAATGGACTTCCATTGTTTTCGAGACATGATTGTGGCCCGCACTGGATGCCACGCTGAAAAATCAAGCTGATACCCATGTCTCAGGTCGTACTGTATCGAAAATGCTTTAAATGTCTTTAGTTGGTGATGCTTTTCACTTATGATTATGGCTGTGGTAACATTGGGTCAGTGAGCTCCGCTGAGGCACATTCCAAGCTTATCTGGGCAAAGTATATATATAATAATGAGATCTGTTGCTTTTTCCATGAGCCGTGCAGCCTATAGGTTGTCTCCTTGGAGCAAACACCAAGTTAAACAACGACAATCGCTCAGTGGTGGCATTGCTATCAGAAGAAGAGCTCGTTGGATTACTGGCTCTTGTAGGGCCCTCCAGCGTCAGCACAACAGAGCATGATGAATATCCTTGTTATTTGGGTGGGCGCCTGGGCAGGCTGAAAGCTGGTGGACACGCTGTCAACTGGTGCTGGCACTGGCCACCCGCTGTTATGGCTTGTTTAGTTGCTGATATGGCTTGAGGCCGTGATTGATTCAAGTAGTATACAGCAGCACAGGTGTGCCAAGCCTTCTGCTGGCATGTGGGACAGGCTCTTGTGGCTAGTTTGGCTCGCCAGTTGCGTGTCCTCCTACACGTACAGCCAGTAGGGTTTCTGCTACACGCCCGGGTAACATGTTAATGAGGCGAAGTTGCTGGTCGTTCTGTAGTAGTGTTCTCTTCTATCACGACCTGGTGACTTGGATCGATTGGTGGAGGATAGGTGACTTCACAGTTGCTTTTCGCGGGCGATTCGGCTGAGATTGCAAGCCTATGTGTCATGCATGAGGTTTCTCGCGGTTTGTGGCCAGCCCATGTATTTGTGTTCCAGAGCTCAGAAGAGTACACAAGGTGCAGTAATGGGAATGCGGGCATACCGCATGTAGAAGATTTTGCACCTGAAGTAGTGGAACAGGTGCTTGTTTGGTTTGTGTGTGAAATTTTGTACTAGCGGCGCATCAGCTGTGGCAGGCAGGTTTGCTGCACCTGCTGTGCTCCACTTGAAGAAATGTTGACCCCTTGGTGCAATCTGTAGAGAGAGAGAACTATGTAGGAAGGGGGGGGAATCTTTAACCATAGTGCCTGCGTTCCTATGTGCTGTCTGCCCCGCAGGTGCAGCATGCATGTTGGCCTGCATCAGTCTGCTTTGGTTAGCTGGACTTAATGACATGTCTGAGGTGGGCATGAAAGGTTCTGAGGCCCTAGCCCTTGAAGGGCCATGTTGTAAACAACAACAACAAACATTTAAGGTGTGGCAACCGTAAAATGTAATGATCTGAGGGTTCAGGTGGTGTGCTCCTGATGCATTGGTGAAGTTTCCTAGATATATACATGGTTGAGTGGGTATGTCTCAGTTGGTGGTCTGGAATCCATTGTGTTTGGATCCATCCGATGGTGTGTTTGGTCGTTTCGACCTAGCAGCCCTTGCGGTTGCCACGCCTTAAATGTTTGTTTGTTTGTTGTGAGCCTGAGTGCCCCTTTGACACGCATGCTTATACATGACTGCTGTTGACGACATCAGTAGCAGCAGCAGCCTTGAAGCCCCATGCTATGGCGCAGCAGCAGCACCAGAACAAGGACAGCTAGCAGCACTGCATGGAATCGGCATAACTAAAGAAGCCCTTGCACTTATGGCAGTACAGTACGCAGCAGGGTAAGAGTCATGTGGCGTGAGGTGCATAGAAGAAGCCTCTGCATATGGTAGTACAGTACGCAGCAGGTAAAGAGTCATGTGGCGATTGATGCATGCAAGTACCGGGCCGAGGGCTGTGCCATGAACTCTAGTTAACATGAACTCGGGAATTGCAGTGGGCAGCAGCAGCTGATTTATGACGCAGGCAGCCGTTTAGTGCACTAGTAACTAGCGCACGTGATGCGCCACTGGTGGGCCTGCCGATGGGGTTTGCGATGCAAGATGTGACAAAAGGTACATTTAGGTGTGGCAGCCACTAAATCCTCTCCATCGCATCTCATACATTCATTCATCTTAATTTTGTTATACAAGATGGCTGCTCGGGTCGGACCGACGGCCGACTAACCCACGCACCACATTGGATGGACTCCAGAACAAACTACCAACCTGTATACAGCCAGCCCAGCAGCAGCCCTCTTGCGGTTGCCACACCACAATCGTGTCTTCGTTTGTCTTGTTTGTCTGTCTAACGGAGCTAGCTCTGGACGGGTGGCATTGTGCCACGGCAACTCGATGACAGCCGATAGACCCAGCTGGACTATGACGACAAGCTTCCCAGTAGCACCAAGCAGGAAGGAAGCCTGCAGCAAGCGAGCTTGCTATACACACACTCAGGCATGGACACAAAGGGTATAAGGCAAAACAGCATGGGAGCACGCGCCGCTGAGCAGCAGCTGACCCAGCCCGAGGGCAACAACACGCCAGGCAGTTTGATGCAAGCTTAATAGTCTCAAGCAGCTGACAAACCTGATAAGTAGGTATCCAGCACATCCAAGCACTCCCTCATGTTCTCCCTCCCCAGGCTAAACCGAAAGTGCCCTGCTTTCGAAGAAGCCTCATGCTCATACACACTCGCCGGCAGCAGCAGCACCCCACATGCATCCACGCACTTCTCACACCATTCAGCAATGTCCACCCCTGGACTCTTCACCCGGGGAAAACATATGGGGCTGCCTTGAGGGGGGATCCACTCAAACACACTGCTCCACTTTTTGAAGAACTGTTCCGCCAGGGTGAGATTTTTGGCAATGATGTCCTTAGAGCGCTGGGTTAGGGTGGCAGTTGCTCGGACAGCCATGAGAGCCAGAACCTGCAGCGAGACAGAGCGTTTATAGTTGTTAGCAAGGCAAATTGCATCCGTGGGATGCTCCCCCGCTCTTGAGCAGTCCCCTACCTGTCTGGTTTTGTTTCTGCCATCCACACGTAACAGCAAAGTGGTTGGATTCATGCCACAGGCACTGCACGACCTGGAAGCTGTGCAGTGATCTATCTCACATAGCACAAAATGGCAGTCTCAAATCAGCAGTTGAGCAGTCACATCTTGCTATCTCTGTACTTGCTCTCTAAACACACAATACAGACACACTGGTTGGAATCATGTTGGGGGTGCTGCATGAAAGCTAAGCTGTGCAGTGTTTCATCTATCCCATATACAGGTCACAAAATTGCCTCGCAATGGGTTGCGTGTGACCAGCCCAAAGTTGCCAAACCACACAGCAGCTGCAGATAATATGGTGTAAGGCTTTGTCAGTGATGGTCAACGATTTCTGGCTTTGCACTCCAGCTCTCAAGCCCTAAGCCTATACCCCAGTACCCCTAGCACCCGTGACTCCATTAGAACCTCTGCTGTGAATGGCGGCATCATCTTCCAAGCTGCATACCCGCTGCACATGACAGCTCTACATCATAAAAAACATAATCTCTAAACCCTTAACCTTAAAGTCCAAAGCCTAACCCCTCCCCCACCCCCACCCGTCTGGTCCCTCACCTCGCTGGGTGAACTGCTGCAAATGGTGGTGTAGTCTTTTAATGCACACACCCGCTGCAGCAGCTGCTGGTCTTGACATGCCACCCAGCCAATACGTAACCCAGGGAGGGCCCAGGACTTGGACAGGCCACACAGGGTGATGCCGCGATCATACCTTTCAACAGCTGAGGGGAGGGGGGTGTTGGGGGGGAGCTCTGCACAAGAAGTCACAGCTTGCTGGGGTACAGTCCATGGGAACAGACGCATCAACATGCGCACACAGCGTATAATATAACATTTCATGGAATGCCATAGCAAAAGTGCCGTAGGGGCCCCCCCCAGAAGCTGTTATGAAAACAGCCGAGGTGGAACAATATATGGGATTCATTCGGAATGAAGCCATTACATAGACAACATGAGCCTACACTTGAGGCCCAGTGGGTTTCTGTATCATTTAGACATATTGCCTGGCGGTTGAGGGCAGTGCATAATCGTCATGGGACAGCCTGAGTCATACTCTGGGAAGCTGAACCTGACTGCGTAGTACTATTTACTTTCACATTAAGCCACAAACAGTACACCGTTTCCTTAGGTCACCCTCAACCTAAAGAACAGACGCCCTCTACATTTTAGTGAATCCACAATGCCCAACAAACATCTAATTCCAGGATTTATGTTAGGGTTCAAGATCATGCAACAAAGCTGCGATGTACATGCTACAGGCGTTACCCCTGAAGGTTTAAGTGAACTCTAAACTCTTACTCCGGCACTCGCATTGTGCTCCTACACATGCCATAAACTTCCTTACCTGTGAACTTGTACATCTCATCACTGAACAGGAAAGCTCCTTTGCTTTTGACAAGCTGTAGGAGCTGCTCCCACTCCCCATGAGTCAAAGTGGCCCCTGTGGGGTTGTGGGGGAAGTTGACCACCACCAGACGAGTGTCTGACTGCAGCAGCGCCTGATCAGAGAACAGACAACAGAATCCCATAAAGCAATTATCCAAAGAGGATACCATGACATGCACATACTGGACCACCTTTGCTATCGTACAGCAGGATAGGGGTTGCAAGTCACGTGTCGGTTACGTTGTCAGCTTTTGACTAATTGCATTCATCACACCCCGACGGTTTTATTGAAACCGCTGCACTCAAACCCCATCCACTTGCTTTTCATTGTCTTTTTGCCGTTTCCCATCTTCCCAATGACCCCTCGCCCTCTGCTCCTCACCTGGCCGCCCTCTGCAACTCTGCACCTGCCTCTCCAGGCCAGCTCCCCGCAATTAGCTTAAATCCACCTTGTATATTGCCCCCTCTCTCCCTCTGCCCCTTCCATATTCCCAGGTCCCTCCACCCCTCTCAGTGCCCGTCCCTCCCCATCCCTGGCCCTCCCCGCCTCTCTCTCTCTCCTTTCCCCCTCCCCCACCTCATCCCCTCTCCGGCCTCGCTCCCGATTCCCCATTTTACCCTTTCCCTCTCTCCATCCCCTGCTTCCTTCTGTTCCCTGCCCCAGCTCCCATCCCACCCTTCCCCACTCCCTCCCTGTCTGTGCTCTGTCCACCTTTCCTCCTCCCCTGTCGTCCCTTCTCCCACCACACTTCTTTCTCCCACCCCCTGCCCATTTTTCCTTCAACTCCCCTCATCTCCCTCCCCTCCTCCACCCCCTCTCGGTCTTCCCCTGCCTCTCTCCCCGCGGCCATTGCCCCCCTCTCCTCCCTCCAATCATTACCCACTCCCCCCCTCTCTCCTCCCCCTTTCTCCATCTTCCTGCTGTTACCCACACCCACCTCAAAATCTTGCAAGTCAAACTTAAACTGGCGGTAGCTTTGACTGCTACTGCTGCTGCTGCCAGTACTTCCTGACTCTGCCAACGCAGGTTCCCACCAAGACAGCTTACATCCCTTGGCCTCAGCTAACTCATAAAGAGACTGGTAACCTGGGTAAGTGCACACCTGGAGCAACAGAAGAAGCAGGTCCTGAAGCAGAACAATAACTATCATATGAAGGACTGGCTTCAGGGGTTGGGGATAGAGGAGGGGGGGATGGGGGTAAGTGAAAAAGGAGAGGGAGATGGTTGGGACAGGGGGGGGGAGGGGAGAAACAGGGGGGGCCCGGGGGGGGGGGGAGTGGGCTGGGAAAAGGGGGGGGGGGAGGGAAAAAGGGATGGAGGGGGTTTGGACATGGGAGACGGGGAGGAAAGGGTAGGGAGGGGAGTGGGGCAGGGAGAAGGGGGAGGGGAGGGAGTGGGTTGGGACAGGGGGAAAGGGGAAGAGGGGAGGGAGAGAGGTGGGACGAGGAGAGGGGGGGGTTGGGGGAGGGGAGAAAACAGGGAGAGAGGGAGTTGGGACAGGGGAAGGGGAGAAGACGAGGAGCGAGAGGAGTAGGACTTGCGGAGAAGAAAAAGGGAGAGACAGTGTTGGGACAGGGGAGCAGAGGAAAACGGGGAAGGAGTAGGTCGGAACAGGCAAGGGAAGGCGGAACCGGGAGGGAGGGGGTTGGGCAGGAGAAGGAGAGGGTGAGCGAGGGGAATGGGGAGTGGAGAGAGGGGAAGAGTAGCCATTGGGGGGGGGGGGGGCAAAAGATGCAATACTGCTTATTCATGACTGTCGGCTTCAGACGTTGTCAGCAACTGGCATTGCTGATTGCTGATGTTGACAGCTCATGTCATCCATAATTCCAATGACAAGGAAAACCCATTTCTACTGGGTACCATTGCAGCATTACCTCCCAAAGTTATAACAAACGAACAAACAAAAATTTAAGGTGCGGCAGTTTTAACAGGTGCTTCCAGAGCATGACTGTTATGGTGGAGCGGGCAGAGCACAACCCACACTTTCCTAATTGGAGATGGGTGGTATCTTATTGCTAGGCCATCACTGTTGCACCATGCAATGGATTGACCAGCACCAAGAGCTGCATAGAGTGCCTTCCCACCACACTCCAGCAATACATCTCTAAAGGCACATGCAGCAGTGACAACTTACGTGTCGGCATGGTGTGCTGCTTGGTTTTAAGTGACATTATGGCATAGCATATTCTGCATTGTGGATTGATACAAAACAATAAAATAGCAGTTGAGGGACAAAAGCCCTTCCCAGCACTAGCCCCCAGGCCTACTTCGGTTCATACCATATCATACTGTATCCATTGGTTGACCTCCATCATTCTTACCACATGATCTCCAGGACGCAGCAGGGCCAGCATGGTCAGGTAGATGCCTGCGACCAGACAGGAATTAGATACGCTAATGTTACCATAAGAAGTTAAAAAAGAGTTGCAGGAAAATCCAAGGCAGTGTGTATCTGCTATGGCTGGTGACTATCTAAGCAATACTGCTACAGCCATGCTGCCTTAGCCAGGTGAACACTCACTGTAACCGCATGAGGATGGGTTCTACTACCAACTGAGGTCCTGTGGACTCTCTATGGCCTCCACTTCAAGGCTTGTTGACGTGAGAATACAGAATCTCTAAACCCTAACCAATCAATCAATCAATCAATCAATCAATCAAAACGCAAGACCAGCTATGCCAATGGCCAAACAAACGTAGGCCATAAACACAAGGCTCCTGATCACAATTACGAAGCCACACAACCGATGGTGGATTTGCCACACAAAAGCTGAGGCTAGATGCAACGGCGCGCACACAAGGGGAACCAAACAAGACCACTAAAACCCAAAACCTGCTCCACCTCCATCACACATGGGTGGTGGGGAGGCAGCAGGATCAAGCAACACCCTGGTAGGGGCTGGAGGTGGCTCCCACCACCTAGGTACTGGTGAACCACCAGCCTCCCAGCCACTGAAAGGCACCACATGGCGCTCCACATGCTTTTCAATAGCTTGCTTAGTGCGCCTTCTACACCTCACTATCCGCTGCCTTTCCCAAGGGTGCGTAAGATCCCACAACCTCTTCCTCCAAGCACTCTTAATCTGACATGAAGCCTCCCAACTCCCCTCATCTTCACCAAGCACCTTCAGATCAGCACGCACGCATTTCTGCCAGGTATTGCAAGGCCTACCCACTTTCCTTGTCAAATTACCATGTAATGAAGAGAACAAGGCAATATGCGGCACCCTCCCCTCCTCCATGCGCCCCACATGCCCCAGCCACCTCAGCCTATTTGCTGTGATGTAGGCTGACAAGGTGGCTACCCCACAAGATTTCCTGATATGCTCATTGGTGTGCCGATCTGACAGCCTGACCCCCAGGATGCTCCTAAGGCAGCTAGAGTGCACCCGCTCAAGCTTTTGCGATTGCACTTTGGTCAGGGACCAACACTCACTCCCGAACAGCAGAATTGGCAACACATATGCCTTATAACACTTCACCTTCGTAGCCAAAGACAGATGCTTGGTGCCCCACATATTTTCAAACTGCTTAAACCTCCCCACAGCCTTGCCCCTCCTGATATTCAACTCCACATCCAGCCTGCCATCAGTCACAAGCACACTTCCCAAGTACTTGAACTGTGATACCTCCTTCACCACACCCTCACTGATCACCACCTCTGATACATGCTGCACTGGCACATTCCCCTCCTTCCAATCCTTGTCAATGGACAGGATCTCAGTCTTGCTTGCATTGATGCGCAACCCAAGACTAGCAGCAACCTTGTCCATCACCTGCAGCATGACCACCAACTCCTCCCTGCTGGGACTTAACAACACCATATCATCTGCATACAGCAGAACAGACAACAGCTCCAAACTACCGCCACTACCACACCCATCACGCTGAAGCTTCCCATCTGCATGATAGGCTAACTTCACCCCACATGCCTCCGGCATCTGAGCCATTGCCTGCCGAACCACAAAGTCCATGTAGATGTTGAACAGCAAGGGAGCAATGACACATCCCTGCCGCACCCCGCCATGCACATCAAACCACTCAGACACCACACCACCCATCTTAACAGCAGCCTGTGTGCCAGTATGCAAGTCCATCAGCAAATCTATCAGCTTCGTGTGTACCCCGTACACACGCAGGATGCGCCATAGCGTGTCTCGTGGTACAGAATCATACGCCTTACGCAGATCCACAAAAGCCATGAATAGAGGCTGATCAAATGCTACAGACTTAGAGATGACCTGGCGTATGGTGAACAGAGCATCAGTGAGGCCCCTCCCCTTCCTAAAAGCAGACTGGTTATCAAGCAGTTGTGGATCGATATGAGAACTGATCTTAGCCAAAATGACCAAGACATACACCTTCCCCGGTATACTCAGCAAGCTTATCCCCCTATAGCTATCTCTCACTTTGCGCTCTCCTTTCCCTTTGTAGAGTGCCACCAACAGTGCACGCTTCCACTCCACTGGCGCTTTCCCTGACTCCCATACCGCCACAATGACCCTGTGCAACCATTTACGCATGGTCCCACTGAGCTTTAGCATAGGTGCTGCGATACCATCAGCCCCAGGAGCTGCCCCATTACGACAGGCAAAGACAGCTTCCTCAACCTCCCGCACAGTAAGTGGCTCAGCTGCTGCTTCACTCTGCTGGTTTGCACCTTGCCCTGCCTCCATCTTCTGCACTAACTGAATGGTCTGCTGCATTTGCTGGTCGAGCTTGGCAGGGCAGTTGAGGACATCAGCAAAGTGCTCAGCAAAGCACTTCACCACGTCCTCCCTGCTTTGGAACAGCTGCTTGCCATCACCCCCCCTAGCACAGCTGTAGGAGCAGCAGAAGTACTGCTCTGCTGCTCCTTGAAGATCCGCTGGACATGCTTGTGAAACACTGCTAGATTGCCAGCTTTTAGAGCATGTTCTGCAAACAGCGCTTGCTGCTTGAAGTACCGCTCCTGATCCTTCTTAACAGCTCGCCTAGCAGCATTGTTGGCCTCCCTGTAATCTGCCTTGGTAGCATCATTAGGGGAGGACAGCACTGCTGCATGTGCTGCATGTTTTCGCTCGATCTTCTGCAAGGTCGCATCGGATATAGCAAAATCACGACACCGCTGCTTAGGCTTGAGGTTTAGACCAGCCTTGTGGGCTGCTTGGCTGGCTGCCGTTGTTAGCTGTGTCCATTCGTCCTGTGCGCTCTGCAACTGAGCCCCTACCAGACGGCTGAACTGGTTAGACATTGCCAGCTCAAAGCAATAAACCCTAAACCCAAATTAAACCCAAAAACCCTAAACCCTAAACCCTAACCCCAAATGGCTTTTCCTAAACACTAGTGACCTACACAAGGGCACGGGTCGCTTAACAAACAAACATACGAATGTGTGAGGTGTGCTAGTCGCAAGAGGGATGCACATCGGACTGACAAAACAGGCAATTGGATGGGTCCAAAGACAATAGTTCAAAGACCACGGTGAACCAGAATTGATACTCAGGGGCTTAACAGCGGCCAACTGAAACAAGAGCAAGGCAGCACACAGAGCTAGCATCAGAAGCAAGGAGTCCCTTGTGAGTTGGTCATGTGGGTGTACTACTACTAGCAAATAGGAGTGTAAGTAGGAGGGGGGCTACTGCTACTACCCCCATTGGGGCAGTGGAGGTTTTGGGTGTTTTTGACCTAGCTGCTGGACCTCATGTCTAGGCATATGTTGTCATACATGCCAATGATAACTCGTACTCTGTTCCACCTCCCTGTTCTTTGTGACAGCTTGAGGTGCAGGGCCTATGGCGCTATTTGCTATGGCATATCATGAAATGTAATAATAGTACACCCTCTAGTAGAGTGCAGCGGGTAGGTGCGGCCTCTCGGCAGCAGATGTCACTATGCTACTAGTGACCATATGAAGTTCAGACAGCCCACCTTCTTCAGGCGCACATACTACAAGTTGGTCTGAGGATATGTTGTTATACAGGCCAGCAATGGCGTCTCTTAGAGCCTGCAAGACCAGCAAAACAAAATGAAGGCATGCACGCTGTTGCTCATCCATGAATGACGATGTTACATGTCCAACAGGGGTTGGGGTGCCATCGGGTGATTCTGGAGGCTTTTTCAGCCCAACCTGGGCCAGACATGTCACAGCTACATTGGACGGACATTTTTGCTCTTGGGTTGGTGAGAGAACAGTTGGGCCCTTGGAGCCATGTGGTGGCCGGTCAAGGTATTGTACGACATGCGAGGACAAGCTGCTGTACAGTATGGCATATTAAATAGAGCTATTGCTCTGCACACTGTATCACAACAGGAGGTGCGCAGCGCTTCTGGAGTTTAAACCTCACATCTGAAACCGTGGAGCCTCTTCGAGGCTGAGAGAGCTTGGAGCATGCCTTGCTGCTAACTTTTGACCATGGCGGCATTGGACTACCTCTGCTGCAATTTCCCTCATCGTCCTATTTTATAAACGGTTATCCATGCTGTCGTGGCACAACAGACGCTAGCTTACCGGCAGACCCTTTGTGTCTGAATAAGATAGCTTCAAATTCTTCCACCTGCATGATTAGAGAATTAGCTGAGGTCTGTATCAAGGTAATGTCCTCGGTGCTGTGTTTGCTTTTGGTATCATCTGAAAGTGGCGGATTTAGGGTATAATTTGGGACTAACTACCGATATCGACAGGCATGGATTTTGTGCTGATAGCTATGAGGGGCTGTAGTCAAACACTTGGTTAGTTGTTGGACGCAGCTGTTGTTCACATGGCACTTGCAGGCAGAGACCTAGCAGCTGCCTAGACCAGCCATACGCCATGAATTGTTACTGTTTATCACATCTTCAGCATACAGTTGTACAGCATACATCAACATCCATGGCAATTGCAGCATCTGTTGACAGTTGTAACACTGTGCATAGGCTTTGAGACAGGGTTCGCTTCAATGCTTGCCACAACCTTGAGAACAAAGGGATATGCCTGCTCCAAGTATTTGCAGTCCTTGGCATATCATGACCATAGATGATCTGGTGGTCAAAGACATGCTACACAGACCGCTTGTGCTATAGCAGTTGCGCACCTTTCAAGGCTATCTTCATCTGCGACCTCTAAGAGCTGGGCCATAGTAAGCGCCTCGCAGTCGCTGCAGCATAGGAGATACGGAGCTTTGAACTCGTATTTGTCGAAGAAGCGCTGCAGGAAGAGAAGATGTGCTCAATGGCCAGGTACGACGCGAGGAAGTTCCGACATGATCCATTATATGACATCTGCACTGTCGGGAATGCACCAGTACCTCGAGTTTGAATGATTGGAGTTCACGCTCAGTAGCCATGTTCAGCAATGCTTTTCTGGTAAAGCTACGGGTATCAGTCCTGGAAACAGAAGCTGCAGCAGCGGTATGAAGTGAGCATGACAAAGTAAAAGCCGGCTTGTCCACCGCACTTTTGACGCTATTTAGAATGCAAGAGTCCTCGGATGCATTTGAGAACTGCCTCTCGGTCGCATCGACGCTGCGCGGTGCATCTGGGCAAGGCGTCGTCACTTTGTCACTTGCCTAGTGAGAACTGTATGTACTCTGTGTCATGTGCTCGTCTGCTCGATAATCACAGGAAAGCTTGTTGGCTAAAGACGTACAGCCCAATCCAATGCAGAAGCTCCAGTCGTAGCTAACGATCACGCTGAACGCATCACACGCACTGTTCCTTTCTCCCTCTGAGACGTAGCTTTCGCTGTGCAGCGTTGTGGTCCGGTTATAACAAGCAGATCGAGTGCCCTGCTATGGGTGCTATCCGCAAAGCGCCAGCACAGTGCATATTATTGCTTGTACTGCTGTGTGCATGCTGGTCTTCGCCGTCGTTGGCACTGCCCGATGTGCCCAGCAACACGCACGCAGAAAAAGGGAGTCAGGTTGATGTCAGTGAAGCGCAGGTCAGTAGATCTGAGCACAATGGATGTTAAGGATGGTTGCCGAGCCCCTGCTCTGTGCACGTAGCACAGAAGCTTGCATCGGCTGCCATTTTGGGCCAGGAACAGCTACGGATTTTATGGCCTCAAATGGTGGCTGCTGGCGTTCATGAACGGACAGGTCTAATTACATTTCAATCATCGCACCATCGCAGGTTGACCCAACGAACCCGCTGACCGCTGGCCAAGAACATCTCGCGTGCCGCACCTACTGGGTAAGCCGGGCAGGACATATCTCTCAGCGATCATATAAAGGTTTCTGGTGATGCATCCTTGTATGATTAGCGTCTAAAAGCTCCTTGACCTCGATTGCTGACCGGGCCTCCTCACAGGCAGTAGGGTAAACCCTGGGTTTTGCTGATAGTAGAACCTGGACAACAGCAGCACCAAACAGACAGCTGAAGGGGCTGATAGTACTCTTGCTATGCCACGTCATCAAATAAGCAACTCCAGATCACCTTTCTTTGCTGCAGGCGACTGGTCATGAGACTCTGAGTGAGGTTGCAGCAGCAGCAGGTATCAGCATTGAGCAGCTGGTGGAAGTTAACCCTGAGCTGCTATTACCTGGGGCCCTGGCTCAGGGCAGCAGCATCAAGCTGTGCAGCAAGGCAGAGGGTAAGTCAAGCTATGCATCTGGTCAATGGGCCAACAGCAGGGGTGGGACATAGGGCCAGCATGGAGTTCGGTACTTTATGGTCTTTGGAGAGAAAGTGGGCAGTATCTTTGTTTATGTGGTTGTATGGTCACTGCAGTACAGATCACATATGCTGTGCAGTGCAAGATTAATGTAATATACAGGGCAAATACGCCATAAAAGGGCTGATATGTGGTTTAGGAGCAGATCTGCAGTACATGGGCTTCTTTGTGCAGTACAGGGGCTGTCCTGCAGGATAGAAGCAAGTGTGCTGTACAGGGTGCTTTGCAATACATGATCTAAGCCTGCATTAACGAGGCTAAACCTGCAGTACAGCAACAGATCTGCAGTCCAATGGGTAACTGCAGTACAGCAGGGTCTGCGGTAGTACAGGATGCTAATGCTGCTTCCCACCTAGCCGGCGTGACCCCCTGTTTGTGTATATGCCATCTTTAAATTCCAGTAAACCAATGAGACCACTACAATCTGCAAACAGAATAAACATTATGCTAGACTGCACTCGGTAGACTTGGCAGCTTGGATGTCCACCTGGGTAGTGGGGTCCGATTAACCAGCATGCTGCCAATCTGGTGGTTACTCACTCATACGTGCTTTGTTTAAGTGGGCCCCCCAGGTTTCTATCATCAGGGTTTGTGTGGTGCATGGCTTTACCTGATTTTGGAACTTCAGTTGTTGATCTATCTATTGATGGGGTGGTTGATGCTGTTGCTGTTGTTCAGGTGATGGTCCATCTGGTCTGGTAGCTCCCAGCCGCAAGCTGCTGCAGACTCCTGCACAGTTTGAGCAAATCAAGAGTGAGCAGGGGACACACTGAGCTGCCCAGAACAGGCTGGAACATTTCTGTAGTGTTTCCTGACAGGCGAACGCTGTTTAGTTGACTGAAGAAAGCTCAGATATCATCTCCTATCCTTCCAAAACTCTGACCTGGTCTCCATCTCATGGTATTGGTCTCATGGTCTCATGATGGTCTCATGATGCCATGGTGCATACCAATCACCATTGCATGATGTTGGCATATAATGCATGTGCTCTGCCCTTCGGCACTGTTTCTTTGGCTTAGCACTGTAGCGACAGCAGTTCGGAGTGTAGGAGTGTGCAGACTGAGTTGGTTTACCCCCGGAAGATTTTGGCTCTGGTGCATGTTTACAGCAGCAGCATCAGCTTGGCTTGACCCTAGCTGGATCGTCGCCCCCCATTATGGATGCAGCCGTCATAGATGCCAAATGTTTGTCTCATCTGATGTCCGTGTAGCTCCTGGCAGCTCATGGTGGGATTGGTGTGGTTTTTGGTGTGGGCTGGTGGATTGTTGGAGCTTTGGTGTGAAACACAAAACACACCCTCCCAAACTAACTACCCCAACTAAAAACACAAAAACTCCACAACCCCAAACACAAAAACCACCACCCCCCCAGTCACAAACAAAACCCAGCCAACCCCACAACCCCAAAACCCAACCAACCAACCCCACAACCCCACACCAAAACCACTTGTCAACCATTTCATTTTCCATAGTGGGACCTTGACTACACCTTTTTGCCGATCCTTTTGAAATTGTTTAGTACATTTGTGTCGCTCTGTTGTTCTATATACTGCCCAAGCGGTAACATGCTGCTTAAGTACTGTGTGGCCAAAAGTGGCTTTAGTGCCAACTCATGTTTCGTGTGTGGGCCGCTGGAGTTTGTGTTGTTACTTCTCATCCGTTTCATCCCCACAATGAAATTCTTGCTACATACTTGCTGATTCTTTTGAAGTTGTTAGTACCCAACTGGCACTGTCTGCCTGTGTCTGCCTCGCTAACTACCGTACCTCCCTGTTTCTGTGCAGCTCTGAACGTGCTCCGTGCTGCAGTGGATCCCCAGCAGTTTGTGCTGAAGGACTGGAGGGCAAACAAGAGCTTCTGCAACTGGCCTTATGTACACTGCGACAAGGCAGGCAATGTCGTCAGGTCAGCAGGGGATCACGTAATAAGCCATGCCAGCCATTACATAAGAAGCCATGCCAGCCATTACATAAGAACCCATGCCAGCCATTGTTGTTATAGGAATCACACCACACCACACCATGGGTTTCCCCAGGATGTCAGTAGGCACTGGCAGGCATGGTCTGGGAAGCTTGCGTGGGGCTTCGTCCTCAGGTTCGGTTTAGAACTTTGGATAGTCTTAGTGTGTATAAATACGGGTAGGACGCCAAAAGGTGGATGCACTAGCTACTTATTACCAGGTGCCCTCTTCAATAAGCCTCATTGCAGCTTTCTGATACCTGCAGTCATGTCCAATTGGATGCTGTCAAACCGAAGGTACACGCTAATTACAGCGTGCCCATGTCCATCCGTGCCCATGTTCAGAAGACTATTTTATCCCATTGGTGGTACCGCCTAGAATTGTTCTTCCTCCACTGCAGGTTGAGCATGTCCTACTTAGGCTTGCAGGGTCGCCTGCCCAGTACTGATATCACAAGAGGGCTGCCATACCTCACAAAGATGTAAGTCAATCAAGGATCAATGTCGGCCGACCTGATGGGGGGTTCATGGTTCAGCGTGTACAGCTGTGAGAGCACTCTGCCATTCAAGCATGACGACCTTTGTGGATGGGAGAGGGGGGAGGGGCGGCGCTTGGCCACATAGGAGATGCGCGTAGGGCATAACAAGGGTCAACTTTCTGCAGCATCATGGCCAACTTTCATGGTCAACTTTCTGCAGCATCATGGCCAACTTTCATGGTCAACTTTCTGCAGCATCATGGTCAACTTTCATGGTCAACTTTCATGGCCAACTTTCTGCAGCATCATGGCCTGGCAGGTGTAGCAAGGATTTGTATGTTGCTTCCTTGGAGGTGTACAGGCAAAAACGCAGGGGTGCAAGCTAGGGGCAAAAGACGGGGTTCTTGAAAGAATGGCATGGTGCATGGCATGTTGCTTCCTGCAGGTAGTATTGTTGCATCATTTTTCCATGGTATGCCATAGCAAAAAGTGCCATAGGCCCCGCACCTCAAGCTGTGACCAAAAAAGCGAGGTGGAATAGAATACGGCTACCGGTAGTGTGTGTGTGAGTTGTAGATGTATGGCATGGGCTGGTGCTTTGCTTGTTCAAGCAGTCAGTACTGGTAGTGCAGCAGTACACTGCTCTTAGCTAGTGGCACTGATGTGTCCCTACAAGCCACGACACAAGCTACTTTTCAGCCAAGTTGAGTTTTGATAGAGCCCGGCTGCCACCTCCATAAAGAACCCACAAGCACAAAGCAGAGAAAAAAAATGCTATTGAGACACAGGAAACATACGGAGAACAGGTACAAAGGCCAGTTCCGCTGCTAAGTTTTTGCTGTGTTGTGGTTGCTGCTGCAGATTCTTGGCAGGTAACTTCCTGAAGGGGGACCTCCCCCCAGCATGGGGCTCAGCATCAAAGCTACAAGAGCTGTAAGTCAGGCAGGGGTACACGTTCATGCCCAGGGTGTAGGCCTGGGGTTTAAGGGTTTTATGGTGAAGGTTTTGCATTCCTGCCAAGGGTATAGGCCTGGGGTTTAAGGTTCCTATGGTCTAGGTTTTGCATTCCTCCCTAGGGTGTAGGGGTCCGGTTTGGGGTTCTAGGGTCTAGGGTTTGCGTTCCTGCCTAGGGTGTAGGGCTCGGGTTGGGGCTCCTAGGGTCTGGGTCCTGCATTCCATTCTCCAAAAGCTTGGCAATCATTCTGGGACTTCGGAAGGGGTTGCGTGCATGGGCCAGCCAAGTTCCCTGCCATCTCAAGAACGATAAGACTGTCTTCCTTGCTTTTTGGGCTTTGACCTATGAGGTGCAGTCTAAGAGCCAGCAATAGGCTTGTCAGTGTAACCCTTTCTGTATGCAGCAGTAAACCTGGTGTGTTCCTACCCTTTGAGCCTTGGTACAACTGTTTTGCTTGACTACCAGAATGCTGTAGTGAAAATATGAAAGCCTGCTCCAAAATATATGTTACGTCATGTAGGAGAGGTGATTGAGCACGACTGCAGGAGCAGCTGTGAGGGCATATGTCTCGTTCTAAGGAGTCTGTTGGGAAAGCGTGCCCCAGCTCTCCCTTGTGCCTCTTTTAGTCTGGGCAGACTTCCCTTCAAGGGGACCTGCAGCAGGACGCGCCAGCATGTTCTCTAGCTCCTTGTGATGTTTAGCATATACCAATGAAATTTCCAGCTGATTGTTAAGCTAAGGCTTGTGTGTTCCCCTTGCCTTCCTCAGGCATCTCAATGATAACAGTTTCAGTGGTGCTCTGCCCCTGGAATGGAATGGGATGAAGTCCTTGACTGAACTGTAAGTACAAGGGAAAAGCACAAGACACTGGTATGAATGGCCTCAGCCTTAAGGTCTATCAGAAGCTAAGAAACTCGCAATTACAGCTGTAGCACACAGCATATCTGGGATCTGCTATGGCCTACTGGCAGAAGAAATGCAACTATGTGTACTTCCATATTGATGCAAAGCACTTGTCCACAGTGAGCTATTTCCCTCATGTTCTTAGAGCCCTTAAGAACTGTAAAAACTTAAAGAAGGAGAAGAAAGACAGAGGTGCTTGACCACAAGACCGCCATGCGTTATTATCAATGAGTAGACAGACTCCAGCATGCTACCTGAGTCAGGTGATCCTCTGTTAATCCTTCGTAATTGCCAAGTGACCCATTTCAGAGCCAGTGGATCTCTCTTCACTCTTAGGAGTGGAGGCGTCACAGGGCTAGCTAATCCTTATGCCTGGTCCATCTATAGGATGGCGAGTAGCTCATGAAGTACCTCTTGGCATAACACCTAGCAAAAGGCAAGCTGCTCATGTTCCCCCACAGGAAGGAAGCTGGTGCAGGCCCATGCTATACCTGATATAGTTGTAACTGCCCTGCTGTCTGCCTAGCGGTGATGTAATAGATACGGACGCATGGAAGCTTCAACGCATGGGAATTTACACGCAACCAGCCACAGGATGGAAGCTGGTGCAGGGCCATGATTTACCCCACACTATGCCAACAATGCCAATTTGCCCGTTGCATTGATCCATTCATTGATTTTGCCATGCTTCTTCTCAACCCACCACAGGGCTGTCCCTGATATTCCCATGCTGCTTTGGTGCTGTGTATAAACAATGCAAATGCCTAAGAGTACTTCCAACTCAAGCAAAGAGCCTCCTAGCTCACCTCTTGCGCCCGCCACTGCTAACTGTTACACGGATTGTTGCGTTCACTCCACCTTACAATCCAGCCAGCAATCAGGTCTTACAAGGTACCTCTATCCAGCTTCAGTTATTATCTACCAGCTAAGTATTGACTTGCCGAAGACAACCCCTATTCTGTTCCACCTCGCTGTTCTTTGTGACAGCTTGAGCTGCGGAGCTTATGGTACTTTGTGCTATGGCATATCATGAAATGTAATAATGCTAACACGGATGCTGCTTTGATGCTGTGTGCAGGCGTATCAGTCAGAACCAGCTGGTGGGGAGTCCGCCCAATGATTGGGGACTACTCAAGCGCATGCAGCATCTGTAAGTGCATCTTTGAGGATCCTAAAACTTAGGTTACTAGGAGATTGAAATACTAGGACCTTAGGGTGCGTTGTGCTTTGCCTGTCTTTGGTCTGTGTTGTTTATGGTATGCAGGGTACATATAGACCATATATACATGTGCTGTACAACAAGGAGCAGCACATGCATGTATGGTATGCAGGGACCCCGCCATTGCTTGCTATGGATGTTTCTGCTGGTGTACATGCAGCTACAGGTCTTATAATCCGATCAACGACTAATTACTATGCCCAATTTAACAGCTTGCCTACTCAGATAAAGTGAATTCACGACGGTTTGAGTAATGAATACATGGCCCAAGTCGGGAGCAACAATCCTAAAGTACTCTGCTTCCACCACTTCCTCTTATAGCATCTTGCTGGTTTTGTAAGAGCTCTGGGGGGGGGGGGGGAAGGGTACCTGTGGCACTTCTGTTATGGCATATCATGGAAGGTGTAGGGTCCTATTATTACTTTTCATTATATGCCATAGCAACAAGTGCCATAGTCCCCGCACCTCAAGCTGTCTGAAAGAAGAGCAAGGTGGAGCAAAGCATAGCACTCTTGCAAGGGCACAAAAGAGGCGATGCTCAGACACAATGGGAAGAAGAACCTGCAATAGTATTGAAGACATCCCATAGATTGTCCTACCTTGCTGGTTTTGGAACAGCTCGAGGTGCAGGGCCTATGGCACTTCTGCTATGCCATATCATAACATGTAATGCTGCACTGCCTCTGCTCCTTACAGGGAGATGAATGACAACCGATTGTCAGGCACTGTTCCAAGGTCATGGGGCTTCCTCAGCAGCCTGAAGGCAATGTAAGTGCAGGAAATAGCATCAGTGGCATGGCCTCAGCACTGTTAACATATAGTAAGCTGCAGAGCAGGAGGAGGGGGGGGGGGGACCGGGGTTTCTTAACATACAGTAAGCTGCAAAGCATGAAGGGGTGGGCGGGTGAGAGGGGGGGGGCTCTTAACAAATAGTAAGCTGCAGAGCTGATTAAAAGCCTTCCAGCACAAGGCCAGAGCCGAGCAGGTGTATCAGTTCCCCTCCCAGGATGTCTTCACACCCTAGCCAATGCTTGCCTATATTGACCCAAGGATATCCCCGTCTGGAAACCCCTGTATATCAGTGGATCTTTCTGGTCTTGTTGAACCTGAACTACAAGCATGATCAGAGACATTTGGCTTACCCCATTTTCCAGCATTCCTGTGTGTTTGGTCACTTTGAGCCAGCTGCCATGTGTCCATTCAACCATACCTCCAACGTTGTTTGTTTGTGTGATCTTCCATGCAGTGCCCTGTACAACAACAGGGATCTGAGTGGCTGCCTCCCCAGGCCTTGGGCAGGTCAAAACAAGCTGCAGGCGCCACTGGGGGGGAATCTCACATCAGTGGTCAGGGTGGGGGCGGCGGGGACCAACATCTACAGCTATTGCTAAAGCTCCAAAGTAGCCTTGGCATCTTGCAAGGGTGCTTGGGCACATTGGGTGATGTAGCTGCGGTATTCTCCATGGGAAGGTGGTCCTCATGCAGTATGCCTACTGGCTTGAATGTAGGTCGTTGGTGTAGTGAATGCAGTCATCTATGAAAAATTGGTCAAGAGCATCCGTTTTGCTGGCAACAGAGCTATGAGTCCGTAGGGGTAGAGGCGACGGAGGTGAGCTAAGGGGCATCCTGTAATTTACCGACTTCGAAGTCATCCAATGCCTCTTCACAAGGCAACAGAATCGCCTTCGCCAATTTGCAAATGTGGACATGCTATTGCTATTGCTATTGCTATTGATCACGGTTGTAAGTGGCAATCAGGTGGGGGGGGGGGGCGGGGGGGAGAGACATGTGTGGCATGTGAGCCTCTTTGATTGGGGCGGGATGCTGCTTATCTTTGGCAATGGCCTCAGTGGCTTGGGGCCTCTGGTTGCAGCTTACAAGCTGGCCGTAATTGGTTAGTTTGCGGCTATCTGGTGCAAGGATTGCTGATTGCTGGTGCAAGGATTGGGTCCATCGGATGGACCCAAAGACAATGGCATCCAACCTTTTTTTGCGCAAATATGCCTGTTGGATGCAAGAAAGGAAGCCTTGTGGTGCAAAGGATGGTGAGGGCGGCATGCTGGTTTGTGGGTTTGTAACCAAGTGGGGATGGTTGTATATGGTAGGCTGGCCCACTGTAATCCTTGCACCAATCTTACGCGGGAGGGCAATCCATGCCCCTCCTTGCGTAGCTCTCTCTCTCTGTAGGGATGGTTGTGGTAGAAATACTACATTATGTATGGTTTGCCAACAGGCAATTCTGGCTGGTCCCTTGCTTGGGCATGGTAGGGTGGCTTTGATGTTGTTTGTTCAGCATGAGCTGAAGTGCGTGCCATTGGATTATTTGCACCCTTGGTCGGGATCAGCTTGTATCAGCTGTCACGGGTGTGGGAGACAAGGTGGTGGGTTGGGTACTGGCAATTCTCGTGTATGGTAGTCAAGATGCTCCATCGCAGGATGGGTGTGTCATTGGTTCTTGTATAGCATTTGTTGTTATGTTTGAGTGCCCCTTTAACAATCATTCAGGTAATTATCATGTCCATACATTGCAAGGGCTGATGAAGCGTCAGTAGGCCACGTAACTAAGCTCTCCCATCACTCGCCAGCCTTTGCAATGTCTGGACATGGGGGGAAATCTGTCAGCTGCCCGTTTAATCTGAAGTGCTGTTGGCAGTGGCTCTGTGTGTGGGGACACATTACCTGGGTATGCAAGCTGAAATGGCGCTTTATAATCAGAGGTTACTTGTATTGTATTGTATTGTATTGTATTGTATTGCATAGGCAATGACCCAGGGTGGTTGGTTTTGACCAACTCCAAGTGCAGGCCGTTTGCCTTTTGACTATGTGACCGGTCGGTGCTCGTGCGGTTGACATTGGCAGTTGGCTTTAATATGCTGACTTTCAACGTGGAGGATTGGGGTGCAAATGGTACCTGATTAGATGGGGAGCGAGGAGCAAGAGTGAGTGGGTGCCATGCTTCATCTTGTGTCTTGCCGGCAGAGCGTGGGACAAGAGCTCCTGCCCTGATTAATTCTTCTTGAATGCGGCCGGAGGGAAGTGACATTCAGATATGGTTTCTTTGTTAGTCTTTGGTGGTGACTTGTTGAGCCGTGACCTGCCTTAGTAGTGAGTCTGCCTTAGTAGTGCTCTAGTGGTTATGTTTGAGCTTGAAGTAATAACACAAGTTGCAATATGCAAGCTGCAGCCTGCTATCATGCTATTGCTCACCATTCTGGCCTGCCCGACCAGATGTAGACTTGCCTACGGGCTCATTACAAGCAACGCTGTGCTTGAACCTGATGTGGAGTCGTCTTGTGTGAGCTGCTGTTGCTTCCGGGGTTGGTGTTTTTATTGCCATGCCATTGCAACCGATGGAGGAGTGGGTGGTGTTCTTGATCATGGGCTCTGTGTTGCCTGGACACATGTCTCGGTATCAGTACTGCTTGAGTTGGTGGTCTGGAAGCCATTGTGTTGGATCCATCCGATGGTGTGTTTGGTCGGTTCGACCTAGCGGCCCTTTGCGGTTGCCACACCTTAAATGTTTGTTGTTGTTGTTGTTATTAGGCTGAGGGCTAATTCTGATGCAAGTAAACCGCACCTTTATCCATGCATTGTGACTGACCTTGTGCCTGGGGTGTTGTTACAGTTAAGAGTTGGCAGCTCTGGGCTGCTTCTAAGTGAGTCTGTGCCTGCCGATATTGGTATGTAGGCATGATGATGCAGGAGGCTTGTACTTGACTCGTGTGTGCCTCTCACTCTGATGCCCATCCATGCTTTTGACTAATGCCCTGGAGTCAGTGGGGGGTGAATGGCCTGGTTTGAGTGAAGGTTCACTACTGACGGCTGCTACATACAGTTAGTTGGATTTGGGACCGAGACGGTTCAGATGATCTTTGGGCAGGGTATTGGAGGCTAGTTTCGGGCACTAGCTAGTGCCTAGCTAGTTCCCTATAGGGAATGCACAGCATCAGATACATAGACAGTAAAGGGTGGGCTGTTGCCTGCAAGAGAGCGGTGCTGGGGCGGCGGTGTCAGCCCTTTTGCGGTTGCCGCACCCTTGTTTGTTTTGTCACCCCTGATCAGTCATTTAGTCAGCAGGCAGTCAGCCCGGTTCGGCCAGGGAGGGCGCACTGGATAGAGTCACAACCAGCTTATTGCACACATCTTTTCTAGGGATATGGCTGCAATGCACGCGTAAAAGCCACCCAACGTCTTCAAAAGAACCATTCCATGTAGCCTAACAGCACTTCCCCGCAAAGACCCATCCAGGAATCAACCCAGACGTTTGTGACTAGCTTCTCAGTCAAAATGTACATGACCCTACTGAGTCACAGGATCAATCTTAAACTTCCCTGCATTGGCCTCACCATTTAGTATGAAAGCCAATGCTGAGACTTCAATGTATGTACTTTCCAGTGAGAATGACCACTTACAAAACTGTGCCCCAAGTCCAGCCCCTGGACTAGTAATTGGGAGGTGAGGATCTAGTGCATCAAAGCAGGGAAATGAGGACCTTGCATCAATGAGCACCCCAAAACAAAACCCCTGCCAAGATATCAACACATAAACACATACCAGGGCAGCTAACTCATGCCCCTGACTCATTTACAACAGCCTAGCACCAAGGGGTTGTTGGGACGTTTTAAAGCACCTTGAAATTTTTGTTTGTTTGTTTACACCCGCAGAGGCACATCAGGTCTCCCTCCACCTGCTGCTGCTACTGCACTTGCCGCTGCTCTTTGCGATGGACCCGTTTACAGTAGACTCATGGGACTGAGGCTGGCCGCAAGGCGCTTTCGGAAACACTTGCAGCCGCTTTCACAAATGTTCTGGTGCCCTGTGAAACTCCTTTACGGCCATAACCTGTACAGCAAGGCAACCGTAAAACTGCCTGCTGCTGCTCAAACTCCAGCTGCTTCTGCTATATTTGAAGTGCTGCCGCCAGCCTCTTCCTGGCTCTGTCAGCAGTGCTGATCCTTGGCGCTGCCGCCGCTCCCACCGGAACTGCTATTGGCGCTGCCGCCGCCTTTGACGCTGCTGCTGCTGCTACCACTGCTGCTAAACCTCCTTTTGCTGCCTCTGCTGCTGCCAGCGGCCACGTTGCCTCTGCTCCTGCTGTAGTTCAGTGCTCATTCAGCAGAGCTGCCAGGCCATATCCAATATCCTTCTTGGCATCAGGACTGACCGGGTCACTGCCAATGTACACCCCATATAGAGCCTTCACCAAATTAGCTGACTTGATCACACCCACCTGAAAGCACAACAAGAAAGCAAGACAGTTGCATGTTATCACTCTTTCATGTCTCCACCCTGCCTGGCCTCTTGTGGACGGTCCACTACTTGTGAGCAAAGGAGGAGCCCAGCCCCAGATGGTTTGCAAACTTTGGTGCGGCTACATTGTATGTACTACGACCATTAAGGAGTTGAAAGCAAAAGTGCCGAAATGTGATCCCGGGATTGCAGCTGCTGTATATGGAGCGAGGTGGAGGAATAGACGTATGATAAAATAATGCCATCAATGTACAAGGATGACGCAGTACTGGGAAGCATACGGGCAAAAATGACAGGAAACAAGCAGGGTCTCAGCACATTTGGACTAGGGATACCACATCAGCATGAGCTGAGTACTCAGAGAGCATGCTATGAATTTTGTATCATACCATGCTCTCTAATTTTGATCAGATACATAAGCCATTAACATGCACCCAACAAGATACACATATACATGCAGTGCTTTGCAGCAGCAGTAGAGGAGATAAGCACGCCTTTGCTCTCTGTTAATCAGAATCATCAGGAAGGGAACGGGAAGGCAGCACAAAAACATATAGCAAAAACTGCATGGCATGAGGTCGGGGTCAGATAAGGACTTTTCTTTGTTTTTCTGGGTTGGCATAGCCCCTTTTCAAAATAGATGCAAATAAAAAAACGCACATATGGCATATCCTCTCCTCTGGTGCCTCTTTGCCTATTAAACACCTACTCATATGGTGATTGCAAGAGGGGCATGCACAGGCCTACTCATGCAATTATCCAGCCCTGCTGACCAGACGCACCTCCTTGCCATCAATGGACGTATGCAGCTCCCCCTTGTGCCCAGCTGCAAATGCCACCTCCGTGCCCTTCTTGAAGCTGGTGCCATCAAATAGCTGCTGGAAGGACTTCATGGTGCTGTCAGGCTCACCAAGCTGCAGTAGGACAGCAGCAGCAGGAACATGATCTACTTATCTGCCTATGCTCGGGGGGTTGAGGTGGATATGGCCCCAGTCGAGGCTCATGTGCATGTGCGAGTGCGGAGTTCCATAAGTAGATGCAGCAGGACAGCAACAGCAGCAGCGGGGATACATGTGAAGAAATAACACTGCATAGCCCTCTGGGGCGTGCAGCACTGAAGCATGCCTCCAACCAATCACCTGCCCTCCCGGCCGTGCAGCAGGAGAGCAGCAGCAGGAATATGATCTAGCTATCTGCCTCTGAGCGGGGCGCTGAGGGGGATATGATCTAGCTATCTGCCTCTGAGCGGGGCGCTGAGGGGGATATGATCTAGCTATCTGCCTCTGAGCGGGGCGCTGAGGGGGATATGATCTAGCTATCTGCCTCTGAGCGGGGCGCTGAGGGGGATATGGCCCAGCCGAAGCCCATGTTAATGTGCGAGCACGGAGTTCCATAAGTAGATGCAGCAGGAAGATGCAGCAGGACAGCAGCAGCAGCAGCAGGGATGTAAGAGGTATGTTACTGCACAGCATCTGGGCCATGCAGCAGCCTCGGCACAACTCGGTACTACTTAAATTGTTACTATGTGGAGAGCAGAGATGGAGACAGAGAGAGGTGCGACCGCTACTGAGCCGAGGCGGCTAGACCAGTCCAGCAGTTTTTAAATCCAGAGATAGATGCAGCACAGGAGTAAGTCGCTCTGCAAGGCTGCTGTGCCGCATCCGTAAGAGTGCAATGCCAGAATTCTGCTGAGCATTCAATCAACATCTCTCCATTCGCCGCAAAAGCTAGGATATAGAGCATCAGCAGGGAGCAAGGTTGAATCTGCCACAGGGACTGTAGGATGCCTTAAGCACAACTCCGCAGACATTGCTGTAAGAGGGACAGAGGTTCAGACTAAGCTCGTTTTTCCTCATCATGTGATGTCGCACTCAGGCCACGGAGGTAGCACCGCGAATGCGATGCTTTTCTATATGCAGCCGCAAGTAGGTCTCACAGCACAGCTGCCTGAAGTTGAAGCCAAGCAGCTTGGTCCCTGGTAAACAAACAAACAAAAGTTTAAGGGGTGGCTGGTACCTTGGACAGTACATCCCGTCAGCCCTCTTAACATAAACTTTTTGGTAATCCTGCACTTGCCTGGTCCCAGCAAGCACAAAGCAGCTCAGTGTAGATCGTTCCGGTTACTAAAGCAGAGAAATAGGTCCACGAAATGCCTTGTCTGCTCGACGTACCTTTTTGAGAGCTGGTGAGATGCGCTCCTCCAAAGCGCTGACAAACTGCGAGCGCTTCAGAGCTCCAAAGCTGATGACAAGGCGAAGGGTCTTCTCAAAGGATTGGTTGTTTATGACAGCTGCGGGCAAGTAAAGCAGCAGGACAAACCTTTTGGGCAGGGTCTGATAGAAGGTTTGAAAGGGACCCTGCTTGAAATCTACCCTGGAGGAACGGGCGAGGGTACGGTTCTATGTGTTCCATGTTTCGTCATGGCCGTGTAGTCAGGCATGCATATTAACGGGGTTTTTATTTCTGTAGCTCGATGATAACAGATAGAACAGGACCATACAGATCACTATTCTGGACAGAAGCTACGTACCCTATGGCAGTTCTTCCATTTCATCCGCATGGAGCAACCATGGAACAGTTGCAAGCAGAGGAAACACTTACCGTCAAAGGCTGCTTGGTTGTTTACAATGGCATCACCAGATTGCCCCTTGTACTCATGAAGGGCTTTCTTGGCAGCGTGGGGTTCCACGTAAAGCCCAACAGCATACACTGCACCAGGTACAGCAATACAGTCAGCACTACGAGCACATTAGTCGAAAGCAAGCCGTCGCCGCACCGTTAATGTTCTTTAGGCCGAGAAGCTTCTTGGCGCGAACCCTGCAGGAGAAAAATGATGTGGCTTTGTGCTCCGCCTTGCCGGGTGATAGAGGAACAACCGAACGGCAGAGGGAACCGTGGCAGCTTACCCGACGCCTGCTAATTCCGGGCAGTGCTTCTTTGTCAGAAAGCAGAACTCAGCTGGGAATTGAATTCCTGTCGCTGCCTCTGCGGATGCCCTGCCGAAGGTTCTGCCAGCAAGCGAGACACTGGCAAAGGGTGCGCTCCTACGGGATCCGAAGGAGACCCGAGTCGGAAGGGAGAAGGTCATGGGTGCAGGTGCAAGGGCAGATGACGATGCCCCTGGCACCGCGTAGCCATCCCTGGTCTCAAACATGATTCGTGGGCGTTACTTTACGTCTGGGATCAATCGCATTGGCCACTTGGCCTCCAGGACGGGATGCTGTATGGCGTAAAAACTATGTGTGAAGGGTGGGGTCCCCAAACAAGGGCCACGGCGCCGGTAGGGGCAGGCTGGCGAGCACTGTCGAAGCTTCAAATATGTACCGCAGGTGTGGCACCAGGCCCGGTGACATCTTCGTCACCAGGAGCGGTAAGGACAACGGCATCTTTCGCAATATGACCGTGCGCATGATGTTCCCCTGGCTTGCCAGCCGAACATAGCCTGAGCATGCACGAAAGGCCTGGCTGTTGTTGCTTTATTGAAAACTGACGCACACGCCCATTTAAAAGTCTACTCACGTGTGTTTTCTACAGCGGAACCACGCCATTCCACTAATGTTGGTGCTGGTGTAATTGAAAGATCTTGCTTTTAGTACTGTGCGCTGGCAACCATGGACACGCCAAGGACCCCAACATCTTTTCGGCCTCAGCTGATCATCGTGACAGTGCTGGTGGCGATCCTCCTGGTATGTTGCCGAGACACGTTGCTCGCATATGGCAGGCATGACACAACTCCTGACAGAGTTGAACGTTTCTCAATCTGCATTGTGCATTGTCTCGCAGTGGCCCGCAACTGCCGTCGAGCAGACCTGCAGCACCGGTACATGCACAGGGAAGATCTCGGAAGCAGAGTACAAGGGCGAGTGGTACGGCGAATTCTTCCCCAACATCCCCAAGATCCAATACGAGGGTCCGGACAGCAAGAACCCCCTGTCTTTCCGCTACTACAAGGCAGATGAGGTCATAATGGGCAAAACCATGGCTGACTGGTGAGTGCTACATCAGGGTCTCCTGTGCTTTTATTACATTCCATGATATGCCATAGCAAAAAGTGCCATAGGCCCGCACCTTAAGCCGTCGCAAAGACAGCGAGGTGGAATATGCTTATCCACCCTGCTTTTCCTCGTGGCTGACGGTGCACTACCTGTAAGCAAGGAGGAGCTCAGCCTAATGTTAAAAATGGAGTCCACCCTATTAACGCCATAAGGCATGCAGATGGGCAACAAGTACATACTGCCACGTTGGTGCTAACATGTGCTATGCCTGAGTGATTGTGTATGGTGCATGGTGCATTGTAGCAGAAAAGCAGTAGGTGCCTTTCAGGGCATCAGCATTCCATTCTCACTTTGGCTTCCTTAACTCGTGCTAGTTCCATGATAGTCACTGGGAAGGTGGGTCCAGCTCAACCTGACACTTAAAGTACTGATGACTGATTGCATCATGCCCGTGGCCCCGTGTGTTAAACATCATCATCACCTCGCTGTTCCCTTTGACGCCTTGAGGTGCGGGGCCTATGGCACATTTTGCTGTAGCATATCATGAACTGCAATAACACTTGTGAGCAATATATGTTTAATTATTGAGTACGTGCACTGGGTTTTTTGCAATGCAGGTTGAGGTTCAGTGTGGCCTTCTGGCACACGTTCAAAGGCGACGGCTCCGACCCATTTGGATCTGCTACCAAGGTGAACATAGCCAGGGTTCAGGTGTTAGGGTTTAGTAAGGGTTTAGCAGTTACTATTGTGATGTTACCAGCCATGCTGATGGTTAACCCCTGGCAGACTGAGTGGGGTGAAGGCCTTGATTTGTTCATAACATTCATGCACATTACACTCATGGATATCTAGGGAGGCAATTCTTGCATCTAACAGAGTGGTAGCAGCATTAGCAGCAAACCCCATATCACTATAACATTTCATGATATGCCATAGGAACAAGTGCCATAGGCCCCGCACCTCAAGCCGTCACAATAACAGATAGCGGGTGTCTTCGGAGTGCAATAAGAAGTAACAACATATGCCTAGACATAACCCCCATATCTTTACCATCAGCATGTCCAGGCAATGTTCTGTGTGATAATCCCTACAGCCATCATGAGTTGACAAGGACAAATAAAAGCAAGAGTTAAACCATAATCCGAAATGCAATAGCGGGACCGAATCGTCGCCGCCTTTGAAAGTTGCCAGCTGGCCAAGCCTCCGACACCACGTAATCACCACTCAAAAGCAGTCGCCGAACTCTCCCAGTTACAGCCATCATTGAGTTGATCTGCTACAGGCAGGGGTAGCCTTGATAGAAATGCAGGATCCTGACAAAAGTCTGCACCGCATTTCGAATCCTTCTGGACCTCACACACCTCTGCTTGTTGCTTACCTGACATGGCCACGCATCCATTTACCCTTGAAGCATTTGTTTAAGCATGTCAGGTCAGCCAGTGCATACGTTACACTGTATTGAAACTCAAAAAGCTGCAAGTGAGTGGGAAGTGTCTTGCTGCTGCTTGTCCTCTTGTGCTCTGCATGGACGGCTGGTATACGGTAGCAGACAAGTTTGCATACTAATCTTTGCACTTCATAGACTGTTGAAACTGTCATGTTGACGTTTTGTGTAGAAACCCGTGTGCTTGTGAAGCTTTTCTCATGTAGTTGTCTAACCCCTGTATCATTCGTACTTATGCAACCGGGCTTCCACAACTGCCACATGTAGCTGAGTGACAATCTGCTGTTGCTGCTCCCTCCGTCTTTCTGTTTGCCCCAGAACTGGTCCTTGGGAAGCGTTCCTGTATAAACCTTGCGTCATCCCTAGTTACACAACCGGGCTTTCACTACCAAATGTAGCTGACTAACAACCTGCTGCTGCTCCCTCTGTCCTTCTATTTGCCCCAGAACTGGTCCTGGGATGCGCCCCAGGCAGATGACATGGGTCGAGCCTTCAGGGCTATGCATGCTAACTTTGAGCTGATGGACAAGCTGGGAGTCAACAGGTGGTGCTTCCATGACAGGTGGGGGACTGAAGGCGGAGGGCGGGCTGTGTTTGGGATTTGCCTCTGAATCTGGCAGAGAATGCATATAGGTTTAGGCTGCATGTACACAAGCACATATGCACATTTAGGGGTGCTTGCATGACAGGTGGGGGACTGAAGGTGGAGGGCGGGCTGTGTTTGGGATTTGCCTGTGAATCTGCCGGAGAATGCATGTATGGTTTAGGGTGCATGCACACAAGCAGACATGCACACTTAGGAATGCTTCCATGACAGATGGGGGACAACACAAGGACTGAAGGCTGTGGGCTGGCTGTATCCGGGATATGCCTTTGGGTTTTTGTAGGAGGGTGCATATAGGGTTTAAGGTGCAGGGGAGGCAAGCACACATGTGCATAGGGGACTAGGGCTTGGGTGCAGTTGTGCACGATTACTCTTGAGTGTCTCGAGGCTTGTAGGTATGCCAGAATTGCTTTTTCGCATGCCTGGGTGGAGGAGGTTGAGACAAGCACGTGAGATAGAGTATTGCACAGCTTTGGACTCCGTTACATATACCAATCCATGCATTAGGGTGATACCTAAGCCGCCATAATCCATCTAGATACCTTTTCCACGGCATGGCTGAGTCCCGTTCCATTTAAGGTGAGTGCAGGCATGTCTCTGTGGGGTTGTGGTTTTGGGGTTCGCGGTTTCAATCCTGTCCTGTGACATTGGGTCTGTGCAGCGCCCGAGGCATGACTTTAACCAGTTGGTTTGTTAGTGGTTGCGTCAATGACCGACTCAGTATGTGCTGGCGCTCTTTACTTCTAGCTTATAGCTCCTGAAGGTGACAGTAACATAGAAGACAATGTGCATGCCCGGATATGATGGTAGGTCAGTAGTGTGCCATCCAACCCATTTACCTGTACTAGGTGGACTCTGGTGCCCTCATATGTTAAGCAATGTCAAATGGCAATGTTGAAACGGCCAAAATAAAGTGCACTGTTGGATTGGCCATCGCACATCATGAGTTGCTACATTACTGTCGTTGCTCCCCCCGAACGCACGGAAAAAGGGTTGGAGTCGTGCAGCGGCTGCGGCACGGTCCGAGATCTCTGCAGTAATTTATCTCGGAACATTATTGTTGCTCCTTGCGCGCAGAGACATTGCACCTGAAGGCACTAACCTAGAGGAAAGTAACCGGATGTTAACTGAGGTTGCTGAGGTGGCACTGGAGCTGCAGAAGGGGAGCAGCATACGACCCCTGTGGGGCACAGCACAGCTGTTCAAACACCCGCGCTACATGCATGGGGCAGCCACTAGTGAGTAGGGTTACGGGATGGTGCTTCTTCGGCGCTCTGCAGCGAATTTTATCTGGGTTTATATCCCTTTCAGTTTTTCCATCTCGCACCTCCTTGCGCTCATAAAGTCCCTCGCTACTAGTAAGGAAGGGGTAATGGCATCATGCGTTGCTTGCTTCTAAGGAGCCTTCTCCTTTGGTTATGACCATCAGCCGTGTCTCTTTATGCTGCTGCTTGAATCATCCACTTCGAAGACTCTTAGCCCCTCTGTTCATGGCTTGGAGTTTTTGGAAGGGTTTTGGAGCGTTTCCTGTTCTTACAGGAGTCTGTCCCTGCCGTCCATCCTCTCCCCTTCCCCCATCTCCACCTTTTCTCTGCCTCATGTCTAATGCCATAGTGTTTGCTTACGTGGCAGCTATGTTCCAGCACACCTGCATCAGGCGCGACTATCGCTGCAAACATAAGTGCGCTATCGAATATGCCTCTTCTTGTCATTAATAATCTATGTCTCAATGTCACAGTGTTTGTCTCGGCTACTGCGTGATGTGTCACTTCCACCTCCTAGCCTGCCCCCAACCATTTCTCCTCATGGCTGGTTTTCTCCTTGGGAGTGAATAGGAATGATTTTACGAGTGTTTGGGAGCATTTATTGAGAGCGTTTGGGAGCGTTTTCGCTAGCTTCGAGAACGTTTTGGGGAAACATGTCGCTGCTGCTGATAATCCCTTCCCCTCCCCTGCCTTCCCGCTGTCTCAGGTCCCAATGCCTCCGTGTTTGCGTATGCTGCTGCTCAAGTGAAGGCTGCCATGGACACCACACACCTCCTGGGGGGGGAGAACTTTGTGTTCTGGGGGGGAAGGGAGGGATACCACAGCCTGATCAACACGGACATGGGACTGGAGCTGGATAACATGGCCAGGTGAGGGGTGGTGACTGGGTTACTCGGTGACTGAGTCACTAGTTACAGGTGACAGGTGACAAAGCACCTGGCTGGGAGATAATGGTGCCAGAAACACGGCTGGAGCTGGACCACTACTGCAGCTGGTACTTCAAGCACGGCAGAAAGCACGACCTTTCTGGCATCTCTAGAGATCCAGAGATGGCATGAAACTCTGTTTATTACTGTGTTCTTCACATGTTACACATCACATATGGCACTCGATTCAAAACATGTAAACGTTGTTCAGCTTTGCTCAAAGCTAGACGTGATGCAATATGGACGTTGGTAAGCGGCCTCGGTTACAGACTGCTCCTTAAACTGGCACCTTGGGTTAGGGTCTACACATTCTCTTTTCCTCGCAATGCAGTAACTCTTTGAGTAGGCTGCATCCAAGTCGACTGTTTGCTTTCGCTGCAGGTTCTTAAAGATGGCTGTTGAGTACAAGAAGAAGATAGGGTTTAAGGGCACCCTGCTGCTAGAACCCAAACCCCAGGAGCCAACAAAGCATCAGTATGACTGGGATGTGGCAACCACTATTGGATTCCTGAGGAAGTATGGGCTGGAGAAGGAGTTTAAGATTAATGTGGAATGTAACCATGCTACCTTGGCAGGTGGGGGAGGGGGGCAGAGGGAGGAGGGGGGCCAGGGGCGGGGAAGCGGTTAAAGGGGGCAAGAGGGTGTGGAGTTTTGGGGCGAGGGTGCAAAAGGGCAGTGAAGGGGAGGGCAAGAAGGGGGTGAGGATGCAGGAGGGGGAGGGAGTTGATACAGGTGGAAGACAGGCGCAGGGGGTTGGGAGGGAGGGAGGGTGGAGAGGGGTTGAGAAAGCAGGATGAGGGAGGTGCATTTAGGGGGGAGAGGGATATGAAAGGAATGACGAGAGGGCAGGGATACATGGGGGAGGTGTGCGGGGTAACATCAAGTGTTTCATCTGCTCCAAACAAATTGTTTATTGTTTTGCTCCCCTGGTTTTCCATCAGCCCCTTCAAGCCCTTCCTCTGCCTCACCCTCATTGCCCTCCACTGCGCACACCAACCTTTTCAAATGCAGGTCACAGCTGTCAGCATGAGTTGCAGACAGCTGCTTTAAATGGCATGTTAGGCAACATAGACGCTAACACCGGTGACCCTCAAGTGGGTTGGGACACGGACCAGTTCCTGACAGACCCATCTGAAGCAATGAAGATCATGCTGGTGGTGCTGCAAGCTGGGGGGCTGGGGACTGGAGGGTTCAACTTTGATGCAAAGCTTAGGTGGGGGGTGGGGGGGGAGGGGGGCGGGGGTTGCTGGGGCGGGGGGGGGGGAGACTGGAGTATTCAACATTGATTCAATACTCAGGTCGGGGGCGGGGGGCGGGGGGGGGGGGTTTGGGGACTGGAGGATTCAACTTTGATGCAAAGCTCAGGTGGGGGGTGGGGGTGTGGCGGAGGAGGGGGGGTGGTCTTTGGGGGGGGGGTAATCCTCGATTTGCACATGAGGAAGAAATTTTTTGTGCAAAGCTGAGGTGGGGCCTTGGGTTTATAGGGAGGGAGGTTGAGCAGACTATCTTCTTTTGGATCAAGCACCAATGCAATCCGTAGGGGTGGGAGGGCTTACAGGGTTCAAGGATGGTCTTAGGCTAGTTGAAAGACTGACCCAGCTAGTGAAACCATGGAAATGATTATGGGGGTGCTGTGGCCTTTGGCACTTTTTGCTATGGCATATTTTGAAATGTAATAGTAATTGGGGGTGCTGCAGGCCAGCGCCGGGGGTTGGGGCGGGGGGGGGGGGACATCGGCACAAGTGGGTTTAATGATTTGGGCACAACTTCATCGCAAAACTGAGGAGGGGCGACAGGGGGTGCAGATGGGGTCTATTAATTTGGTAGACAAGGCTCTAGTATCAAACCCATAACGCTGCTGGAACTGACATTTCTGGCGGTCTTTGGTGATGGATGGGTGATGCACGTCTACCTACAATGGTACAGCCTGCTGGAAGCTCACTACTGCGGGGAGATGCAGGAGAGGAGCAGACGTTTTGCACAATTCGTGGCATTGAGATCGGGTGATTCGCTATCTGACTCACTGCTGCTGGTTGTGCCTGGGTTCTGCCCAACTGCCCCTGGCAGCTCATGTCCTGGTTCGGCTGTTGCTTTAGGAGGTTCTTATCAGGTGCTGCTGCTTGCATTGGTGATGATGGTCAACAGCTACAGTGTACCTCCCTTGGCTGTTGCTATTGCTATTGCTACTGTTTCTGCAACTGTTGTTGCTACTAACATTGTTATCGCTGCTTTTCCTGTTGCTGCTGGTGTCTTCAGCGCTTTGAATAATAATAATAATAATGATAATAATGCTCCTGCTTCTTAGGCCGGAGCATCGTTTGCTGGCGCTGCTACCGAGTGCAGTACTGCTGGTGACTGGGGACTGTCGTCTTGATGTTTCAACAGAACATGTGCCTCTACCCATTAGTCCTGAATGCCCTCTTTTCTGGACAGCTTATTCATCATTGCTTTGTTATCTTCATCAGGCGTGAGAGCACCAGCCCTGAAGACATCTTCTACGGCCACATCAGTGGTATGGATGCCATGGCTCGGGGCCTACGTAATGCTGCTGCTTTGCTAGAAAGCAAGCAGCTTTCAAATCTGTTGGACGACAGATATGCCAGCTGGAAGACCAAGGGGGGCCTAGGGCAGAAGATCATCAAGGGGAAGGTCAGAGGGGGGGGCTGCTGCTGCTTTCTTCTCTTGTACACAATCTCCCCTGCTCTGATTTCCTATACCCAACGTCCAGGTGACAGTGGTCGGCGGTGTTGCATAGTGTATAGGCTTCAAGACCACCATGGGTGTTTGGCTACGAGCAGAAGCTCTGTGGGGCGTTTACTGCACCCTGCAGTAATTTGCGGATGCATGTAGCCGTATACTGTGAAGGTTGTTAAGGCAACAGAGCAGAAAACTACCTTTTGGAGCTTTGTGAAGTCTGTTAGAGGTAGCTGTGGCCGGTCATACCCTGTAATGGACAATGTCGCTTCAGGAACTATTTATATTCTTTTACCAACTTGCTGTCTGAATCCGGACGATGTACTGCGTTCCTGGTGAGTACGAGTGCCTGGTTTGGCGTTATCAGCAGAGGGTGGGTTGGTTTTCAAGCGTCACGTGGCGAGCTTGCATGCATGGGGTCTTGTGTATATGTGAATCCTGCTGTCAACACTTAGGAACCCTTCCCACAATCCCACGCGGGAGAACAATACACGGTCTCCTGGCGTAGATCTCTCTGTCTCTCTCTCTTCTCTTATTGATTGGAGTACCTACTCCTGGACTAGTGCACATGTCTTCAGTTCAGCTGTCATGTGCCTCCACTTTTCCTTGAAGCATGTCCGTCCTGATGCTTGCCATAGCTGTCTGCAGGGTAGTTTCCAAGGAGCTTTTTCGGTTCTTCCTTTGACATTGGCTCACACGGCCCAAACAAACGAGCTTTGTGCCCTATGCGCCAATGGATATGAAGCTTCTTTGTTTAGTCATGTGTAACGGTTCCGGTACTTCTATAATAGAGAAGTTCTATTGAGGCCAGGTGTCTAGAAGTCGGTTAATAGTCAGTCTTCTATGGTTGCTGTATGCCTCCCTATACTGCAAGTTGACAAGGACGATGTTTGAACGACTTGGTCTGCTGCTGCTGCTGCTTGGGTCTTGCCTGCCGCAGTCCTCACCTCTGCGGTTGGCTCAGTTTGAAAGTTTAAATTCAAATCTGAAAAATCAAAGGAGTTATGTCTGAACAACCTCCTCCTGCTGGTGCTGTTTGGGGTTTGCGTGCAGGTTGGTTTTGAGGATCTTGAGGAAGTCGCCATGTCGTCACCCGACCCTGTCACCCATGTTGGTAGCGGACGGCAGGAGCTAGCTGAGATCATCTTTGATATGCACTTGAAATAATGTGGACTATAGGAGCTCCCAGAGGAGGATGAAATGATTTCGTGTTGAGATCTATTTATCCTAAGCAAAACATTAGTGGCTTGGGAGGTGAGCAGCGTAGTGCTTGCATCCACGTTGGCAGACTGACCCTGTCCCTTTTGAAAAAGTGCATAATACTTTTGTGCATAATGTTTTTGTGCACAGTACAGTCTGTCTGCTGTGGACTGTGGTTGGCTGTCGCATCTACCTTGTGATCATAGTCCATCTTTCCATAATCTTTGATGACAGGGTCTCATGTTGCTTTGCCAAGAGGGGGCAGGTTGGCCCCTTCCGTTGCAAGTAGTTTATCATCCGTGCCTTTGCATTTGCCAGGTGATCAGTGACGGGGCGGCCCTAATCTGATTATCTGGCGGGCAACCTACAGTACTGCTGCTGTGAAAGACAGTCGGCTGGCTGTCGACTCTGCCCGGGAACAGTGGGAGGGTGTGTCTCTTGTGCAAAACGTGATGCAATGGGTCAGGCTTGCTGCATCCTCAGGCTCCCGGCAAGTGGTCTCTTTTGTGACCTGCATGCACTTGTTGGCTGTTGTTTTCATATGTGATTGCTGCGGTGAGTGATGGGAACCATGCCAATGGCTGTGATGGGGATTTGGACCCGTTGGTAAGCAGGGCTACTGGCTTCCAGGTTGCCTTTTGATGTAAGGAAAGGTGACATCTTGGAAATGGTAACTAAATGGTAACTAAATTCGCCAATTCGCCAATTCAGCGAAGGTTTGCAAGTGGCCACGGGTATCGCGAGTTGGGGACGGGAACGTGCTCTTTGGTGGAGCGTCCTCTCGCATCTCTTGCTAGATAGAGCTGAAGCGAACAGGTACACCAGACAGCAGACATGTATAACATGTATACATCTACTGCAGACGGTTCTGCGTACGGTGCACTGCCAGCATCCCCGGCCGGGTATACAGGAGCACTGATACCGATTATGACGGTCGGACAGAATTGTATCAATCGGCATGGTGATGCTTGATCGGTCCTTGTCCAACGGCGACAGACTTGAAAGGCAATACCGAGCGTCCTTCAGTGGTCCTACAGTGTGCCGACGCGAGCCGGGTCGGAAGGAGCACTCAATCGCATCTTGGGGCTATACGTGTCCTTCCCTTGCTGAACTGTTTCTCCAGGTACGTCCTGTACATTAGTACATTTACGGAAGCACCGAGGAAACTTTAAGGTGGAGTCGGAGCCTAGGTGCGCAGCGATCTGTTGCATCCGCTGTTGCATTATTATGAACTTGCCACTTGCCACGGAGTATCACACAGCATTGACAACATAACAAACAAACAAAAATTTAAGGTGCGGCAACCGCAAAGGACATATCGCACAGGCCAACATATCATATACAGATTACCAGCAAGCCACGCTCATGCAAGCTACAGCACGAGGGGCAAAGCCACAATGGATGGGTACTGAACATTTTTATGTAGCAACCTCACAACATTGAAGGTGTCTCCCTCTGACAACACCTCAACAAGAAACAAAAAGACAAGTTGAGGCACACCTTAAACTGCAGCACAGCTGCACTGGGGTACCCCAGAGAAACAGCCTTGCTTGCAAGAGCCGTCATAATTAAAACAAACAAAAATTTAAGGTGCGGCAACCGCAAAGGGCTGCTAATTATCGACAGTGCAACCTAACAATTCAGCCCTATAAAAGCCCTCATTGGCTCGAAGGCTAATTGGTAATGTGGTAATCTGGCAAACCGTCATAAATTACCAGCAGACCTCCGGCCAGAGCACTCTGGCTTCACCTTAGGCCCAAGTGCTTACCGTAACCAGTACAAACACTTTACATCAACATCCCTACCCTTCCTTGCCCACACCAGACGGCTTTGCACCTCCTCAAACACCCAGCTGTGTTTCGTAAGGGAGCACAAACCTACCTACAGCCACAGCCCTCACACCCAGTTTCCCCTTGCTGCTGAAGGCAATGCAATCAGTAAAGTACAATGACGCAGCCCTTTCAGAAAAGTAATAATGCTTCCCCCCTGACCTGATCAGCACCTGCTGCTGTCACTAAAGTACACTGCAGTGCTGCACGCTGTGTCGCAGAGCACGCCCGTATGGATATATGTAAACCACGGTGAGATGATACAGAAAACAGCCAATAATGCTTGCCCATGCTCTCTTCAAAAGCAAGCCTGTAACAGGTATACATATATGACGCAAACCCTGCGCTCACTTATCAATGTAAGGTGCTGTAACAGGTCTGTGCAGTTAGCATATACTGATGTACATGTTGTCCCCATCCTGTACGTAGTGTAACTGACCAACTTTCTCCACTTGTGTACAACACAATTGCTTAAAACCACCCCTTCAGCCAGCAATATCTCGGCCGGAGGTGTTGCCACAACCTTGACAGAACAATTGGCATCATTTATACACATTGCATTGCCTTCTTGCAGCAACAGCCAAAGCCCCAATTGATACATATGATAATCCGCTTTCTCAAATCCAGCCGCTGCATATCGGGCTTTTTGACCCAAAACTCTGCCTGCCTGCGTTCCAACCCCCAAAACAGCATATGCAGGGATACGGTCCTCAGCAAAAACAACGAAGAGGACACACCAGTGCACCACGGCGAGCACACCCCCTTGCATGATGTGCTGAATACATGCCTTGCTTGCATGTGGGCAAGGCAACCGCACCACCTGCTATGCCCTATTATGAGACACATAGCCTCCCGGCATGAGCAGGAGCAATGTCCATGCACCTGTTACTGCTGCAAAACACCCGTTGACTGTACAGTTGTATGACGTGCAATGGCAACTGAGCATTAGCCTTTATCAGGTCCTGACTCGATCTAGAAACCCAGCTCCCCTCCTATTTTACAACTCTTCAATCAAAAGCCTCTTTCATCTCTCTTAGTAGAATAGTAGCACAAACGATGTGGCAATCATAACTGCATTTGGGGAGCCTAGCCAATCGAGTCAGTCCCTAATGCTCTTCAACCCTTCCTGCCAGATCGCAAGGTCCAAAACCTCCTCTCCAAGCTTGAGATATACTCCCGAAGCATACCCTTGGGAGCATTGAAGGGGTATAAGCTTGCATATCACCTACAGACTGACATGAAAGCCACCGGACAAAGATACTGAACTTCCTCGCACTATGCCTCTTATATGCCTCTTATGCCCCCGTCTAGCTGTCAGACTAACAAGCACACGCCATTGGGTGATAATAGAAAAGATCAGCGTCAATCGCCAAAAGCATCCTCCCAGTCCATAAAACCTTCCTCTACTTGAGCAAAGGATATTGTACAGATATGCAGCACTGCTTGCATTTAAGCTGTTGAATACCGACCCGTCCAGGAAGCAAATGGCTCCTCCTGATCAACACCCGGACTCAAAAGCCACCCTACTAGAACAGGTCACAACCTCCCTGTAAACCCTAGCCCCACAACCTTTCCATCTTGGGCCAAGATTTAAGCCCCATTCAACTCACAGACACAATTAAACGATGAGCACACCCCAGCCTCCCCCAAACCTCATCTCCCCCAACCTAGTGTCAACCCTGCGCCGCGACCTCTAGAACCCCGACCCACCCACCATAACACCGATTGCACATTAGAACACCAAGACACTGTAAACATCCCCTTTGCTCGCCACCACCACCATCGCCACAAAATACCATCCATTCTCCTCTGCTTATCTGCTCCATCACATCCCCACCATCTCCACACTCCACTTAATTCCCTGCTCTCCAGGAACCCATATATGTGGTTAGGGCGTCAGGGTTCAATCCCTCGCCCAAAGCCCCCCCCCGGGGGGCAACTCTACATCCTACTGCGTGCCCCCAGTGCACTCATATTCCTTGGTGCTGGGGTAATCTCCTCCTTGCTTGCTGCATTTCTCTCTGGGGGAATGTCCAGTGTGGGATTCCACATGAAGAAGCCATAGGGTTTAAGCATGAACCCTACTGTCTCCACGGGCATGATGGGGAAGTCCTCCAGGCGGGGCAGGTGAGTCACCCCAAAGGAGTACCAGATCACGGGGTCGGCACCACGGAGGGGCTTGTCCTACAGCAGAATAACCAGCAGAACACCAATCAGCCCTCTTGTGATGTAGCATTGTGAGCGCTTCAATAAGAATCCGAGATCGTGAGCTCAGGGAAGCAATCTATGTACTTTGGAGTGCACAAGACGTAGCACAAATTTCAGTTTGTTGATGGTTGCATCAGTATAGTAGAGAGATCACTGCACAGCCATCAGGTCGTGCAGCACCCCGCACATGCCTCGAACCAGTATGTTAAGAGTGTGCTGAAAGAGAGACCAATACTGGGAGCCAAGACGATGAAAGCAGTAGACCACTTCATATGAAGGAATGCAAACATAATGGATTGCACAACCGTCCTCCCCTCTTGCACACAGTGCTTAAGCACCAAAGAGTCCTTGCTCACTTCCAACGCACCTCCCCTTCCCAACACCCTACCCCGTCCACCTAAAATCCCACATCCAATCCTAGCCAAAATCCTTCCGATGCCACCATCATCCCATCCCATCCCGTCACACCCAAAACCCTCCTCACCTCTTGCAACCAGTGCTTAAGCCTCGAGCAGTCCTCGCTCCAACTATGCCCCTCCCCTTCACAACACCTTAAATCCCCACACCCTACCCCACCCAACTAAAACCCCACATCCAATCCTACTCAAAACCTAAGACCCATCCCATCTGATCAAGCCCAAAACCCTACAACCCCCCTCACCTCTTGCATCCACTACTTAAGCCCCAAGCAATCGTTGCTCTGCACCACTCTCCCTCCCCCCGTCCTACCTACCCACGCCCTATCCCTTCACTACACTGTACAACCTAAACCCTACACCCGATCCCAGCCAAAACCCCTCCCAAGCCACCCAGACCCTAAACCCCCCTCACCTCTTGCACCCACTGCTTCAGCCCCAAGCAGTCCTTGCTCTGCACCACATTGTCTCCAGACGCTAACAGCTGCCTGTCGTCATGCGGCGTAACAAACAAATGCTTGGTCGCAAAGAACGCGCGCTTTGCCACCAAACTCTCAGGGTGCATTAACATGGGAACCCCAGTCTGCGGTAGCAGCTTAAAGCTCACGGCTTGACCTGTGATAGGGTTTATGATGTTGGGGTTTTTGATCTTCCAGGCCCGGGAGCGGACTGGGTCGGCCATGCGTTGGGCGGAGTGGACGGAGAGCAATGGGGTTTCTGTGACTTGGAAGGCGTTGCCGGCGGGGTTTTGGGGACCCATGGGGAGAGGGTCTGCATTGACTTCTGCAATTACCAGATCCTTGCCACCCTGTAGGCATAAAACACACGGAATCCGGAAGGGTTCAGAATTTAACGCAATTTCAAACAATAAAAAGCGCAGGAGCACTCAGGGTATATTTTTATGGAGGACTACTTAAAAAAACCAAAGGCAACTGACAAAGAAGCCGCGGTCAGATGAAGTGGTTTCACTGTTAAGCAAACAGATGTGCATAACTCCTGAAACTTGCAATCCCACCCCACCCCTAGATGGCCCAGTCCAAGCCCTTAAAGCCCTCCCTCCTCCTAAACCCCTACTCTTCCCCCAAGCCCCGAAGTTCCTCCCTCCTCCTAGACCCTAATTTCGCCCCAAAGCCCCTCCCTGATCTCAAGACCCTATCACTCAGACAAAACCCTTACCCCTCCTTCCTAAAACCCTATTCCCCTCCAACCCCCCACCCCCCTCCTTGCATCTCCCCCCCTACCACCCGCTCTCAGCCCCCACCCCCCGAAAAACCCAAACCCCCCCTCAATCCCCCCAACCCCCTCCATCTCTCACCTGCAAATCATCCACGGCCGGATCAATCCTCACACAAAACAAGTGCTGATGATTACTGGCCACCACCCCAGGTGCCACACTAATCCCCCACGGCACCTCCCTCTCCCCCGCATCATGCACACTCGTACTCAATATCCCCGTCAGCTTCATCTCCAGCGCAATGGTGCCATCCAGGTAGAAGTGCCAGTACATGGCGTACTCGTAGTTAGCAAAGGTTGAGACCATGCTGAGGACCAGGCGGCGGTTGCGGCGCACCTCCACGTGGTTTAGGCGGGTGTCGGTGTGCTTCCACAGCATGCCTGCGTCTTCTTCGTGCATGCACACGGCCTTCCGGATCACCACGGGTTCACCTGGACGGCAGATAAGGTACAGAATGGGTAATGGGGTTTGAGGAGGAAAACCTAGACAGACAGATCGCCGCAGACTCCTGCATAATTGAGTCCTTCGTTGATAATCTAGCTTAAAAGAGAGAGCGGATTACATGCAGCACTTGCAGTATATCGGACCCGACAACAAGGAAGGACAAGGGCAAGGGGGGAAAGGAGGGATGATGCAGTGTACTTGCCAAAGTGAGATGCTACCTACAATGAGCTTCTATATAGAACAAGATGCAAACAATGGCATGCATATGACTGCAATCAAGGGGTCTCTAACCGAGGGGCTTTCACAGCTCGGCTTTGCAACCTCCTAGGTTTTAAGTTTCTCCTGGTTCCTAGTTTAGCTAACCCCTTGTTTACCTGCTGCGTTGTTGACCACGCCATCAAAGTATTTGATATGTCCGAGGCAGTCACAGCCTAGCTCCAAGCTGTTGGCCACAAAGCCCATACCATAGTCCCCCACATCCAGAGCACACTTGCGGATGTAGGGGTAACTGCAAGTAACAAAACACAAGAGACACAGGCAAAAGGTGTAAGAAGACAGCTGTGATGGTTCTATATCTGTTCGGTTGGTATTCCTCGATTTCCCTCCCGGTGCTTTACATGCAATCAAGGGCCTGAGGTTCTCAGGTAACCTGGCTTCTTACATGTTTTATATCTTTTAAGGTGAAGCCTACTAAAGCTGCCGCCATTTGTGGAGATCCAGGGCGATTTGCTGCCTTGCATTCTGAAGCAAAATAATTGTCCCGTATGACATTGCCCCCGACTTCCAATCATCAGGGATCGTGTGCTACATGAGGCCGAGTGCCTTTTGAGCATATCTGGGCTTTTGCACTTATCTTTTGTTGATTACGTTCGAAGCAACTAGACGCATAGCATGCAATGTCTTTCCATTGCCAGCAGATGCTTCTTGAAAATGCGCCACAGAAGCAAACGATCAAAATCCAGTCCATCAAAGCAAAAGCTGTGCGCCCGCAAAACTTCGACTATTTGAGAACTGTGCTACATGGCGTGTCCGGCAAGCTTTTGGCAATATGGAACCATAGGGCTGACTAGTGACTGACTTCTAGCCACCTCGCCTCAATAGAACTTCCTTTTGCAGAACCTCGACTATTCCACTTACTTAGGGTCTCCATAGGGCACTGCCATCTCTGACAGGCTTGCTCTGTGTATGACAGGCCTCAACCGATCCCCATCTTGGAAAGCTATCTGATGTAGCACCAGACCCTCACGAGCATTGAACCCCACCCGTATGTGCCACTTGTGCCAACGCACCAGATTACCCTCCACAGTGAAGCTAGGACCCTGGGAAAGATAAGAGAGCAGGGTTAAAGGTTAGGATTTGGCTCTGGTTACTTTTCTAATAATATTTATTATTATTATTTATTTATATTTATTTATTTTCTATTCCCGGGTAGGGTTTAAGGTTGCACATACGCCGCTCAGGATGCTAGGTGTTTTTCAAGGTGTAACAGCTGTGCCAGGGCACCAAGATTTAAATCATCCGAGGTGAAGCTGGGACCCTAGGAAACAGTAGCCAGCAGGAGGAGGAGGTTAGGGTTTAAGGTTGCCTCGTGCATAAGCCCTACCCTTAGGTACACTAGGCGCTGTTTATTACACCATAGCTAACTTTCAGTACACAAAAGCCCAAACCCTAGTTTCCCCAAAGCCCTAACATGAGCCCTTCCTGTACCTCTGCTTGTGTTATGTTGATGGGTTCCAAGCTGCTATGCCGCCCACTGCATATCATGTTCAAGAAAACACCGCAGACTTCACAATTTCACACTTTTAAATCCATGAAACCCTACACCTATCTTTGCACGTACCTCTGGTTGTGTAAATGTTGATAGGTTTGAAGCGCCATGCCAGCCATTGCATATTGTAACCTCTCCATAACCTCCACAGACCTTACCACCCTAAACTCATTCAACCCTGCGCCCAGCTCGCCCAGACCCTTACCTCTGGTTGTGTGACTTTGATGGGTTGAAAGCCGCTATACCGCCCACTGCCTAAGGCCCTTTAACCCAAGACAGAACCACCCCCAAAACCCTAGCTACCCCAAAACCCTGTTCCCAACCCCCTGTACCTCTGGTTGTGTGATGTTGATGGGTTTCAAGCTGCTATGCCATGGCGTCCCCGTTGTCTCATTAGCCAAGTCCTTGTGGTAGTTGACCATCATGGGGGGTAGCTGAGCAGGCTTGTCATACATGTCCACATGAACCACTTTGCCAAGGTTCAGGTCTACCAGCGGGACGAGGTCCAGGGGGTGCGCGTACTCATTGTCCTCACGTGTACTGCGCATGTACAGGAACCCCTGCAGCAGTACATAGGCAGTACACATGTTTGGAGACCCCACAGAGACGTATAGCAGCATCAGGAATACATAGAAGCTATTGAAGTGAAGCAGCTGAGAACGGCGAGTATGCAAGAGCTAAACGATAAACCACAGGCGCTGGCGCATTCCATCTACACCCTACCCTCCTAAATTATGTGATGCTAAACCTTAAGCCCCAAACCTTCACCTGCATCCGCCTGTGGTTTCTCATAGACCTCTGGTGTCCCATAACGACTGCGCCTGGGGGTGAGTGGTACCCTCACCCCCACTCTCCTAAACTCTGTGCCCTAAACCCTCATTCCAAACTCTCACCTGCATCAGCCCGAGTCCCTCATAGCCATCTATCGTCCCATAACAACTGCAGGACAGGGGTACTCTAAACCCTATGCTCATACATCCCGCACTCCTAAACCCTAACCTTGCCTCGTAACCCCCAAGCCCTCATCTATATCAGCCTGTGTCCCTCATACCCCTCTATTGCCCCATAACAACTGCTCCCAACAGAGGTTCCCTAAACCCCACCTTCCTAAACCCTGTGCTCCTAAACCCTAAGCCCCAAACCCTCACCTGCATGAGCCTGCGTCCCTCATAGCCCTCTGGTGTTCCATGTAAGCTCCATGGGTCAAACACAATGAGGTCTGGGTCACTGACTCCATACCTCTCCAGCAGCAGCTGCCTGATACGTGAGTCTGACATGATGATGTGCTCAGCTAGGTTACAATCATCTGGGGTGGTGGTGGGCTGAACACCCTCAAGCTGTTAACAAAGGCAGCAAGAGACAGGAGCAGGGGGGGGAGGGGGCAGGGCGGGGTTAGGAAGATATCAAAGGGAAAGCCGGTACAGAGCCTTAGCTAGGTTACAGTCATCTGGGGTGGTGGTGGGCTGAACACCCTCAAGCTGTAAATAGAGGCAGCAAGAGACAGGAGCAGCAGGAACAATCTTCAATAAATAGGGTTTATCAAGGTAGTAAGGTTGAAGGATGTTGAGAATGGGGGAAAAATCAGGTTGCTAGGTTACAGTCATGTCGAGGGTGTTGGTGGGCTGAAGGCCTTCAAGCTGTTACGCAAACACAAAAGCAGAGGAAGTAGCGAAGAGGGTTAAGCCGACAAACACTCTCTGCTAGGTTACAGTCATCTGGGGTGGTGGTGGGCTGAACACCTTCAAGCCGTTGGGTAAACATGGCAGCATGGGAAGGGGGACCATCGACCTCTCTGATGTGCTGAGTACCTCAAGAAGCAAGTAAAGAGATGTAGCCAGAGCCACCCTCCCTTCAAAACAATGATTTCTTACATCAAGTGCATGGGAAATGCATGGTGCAGATGAGCATACACAATACCGCCAGAGTGTGCTAGCAAATGCATTATGAGCGCACAGCTGAAACCCGAGAATAAACACAAGACTGGCCATGTTTGGTGGTGCACCCTGCAGTTGCTGCTCTCGCTGTTGTTCATGATGCTGCTCCAACATTGGCGCTGGCGAGATTGGTCTTTTGCTGCTGCCGCTGCTGCTGCGTATTCCTCCCTAGCTGCTCATCCCAACCCTGCTTGCCACTGTGCTTTTTCGCTGCTGCAGCTGCTGCTCCGGCTGCTCTTGCTGGTGCTGCTGCTGGGCTCAGTTAGATTTGATCCGCTATGGGCAGGTGGCTCAAAGAAAGGATGGCAAGTCGGCTGCTGTAGGTTTAGGGTTTATGGTTATCCGCATCCTGCTGCTACTCAGGCATCAGAAAGTCAAACTACATAGGGCTGTTGTGTAGCATAAAATAAAGTATCAACAACTCCAACGCATGTAACAAGGATCCTTAACTGCTCTTTTTTCTAAAGCTCTCCCCAGGCAATTGCTCTTTTGTGTCCTGCTGCTGAATATGTTACTTAATGGGAAGTGTATCGCAAGGTTTAGTCCAGGTTCTAATCCACTGTTGCGATTGAGCAGATGTAATCAAGGCTCCAGCAGGCTCTGCTGCTGTCATTGGGAAGAGGATTCAAACTACAAACTGCCTTAAAGAGGCCTAAGCTTTCAGCTGTGCCAAGGCAGCGGTGTTTGTTCTGCTGTTGGGCCCCTTGGTGCTGCTACTGCCAATACATACTGCTGGGTTCTTTGTCTCGGTCGGGGGAATCATTCGGCATTATGGGCATTACTAAACGCATACTGCTGTTCTCTCTGACACAGCAGCTGCTGGAAGGTGCTGCTGCTTTTGAATCCTTCTTACGCTATGTCTCATGCTGCTGCACTATCCCTCCTGCACTGCTGTTGTTGCCGTTGAAAGACTGTCTATGTGTTCCCTTCTGGCCCTAGCGGTGTGTCTTTATGATCAACCAGATCTCTGCCACTAGAGACAGAGCTGCCCGAGGAGGCTCGCGCAGCTGTTCCAGGCGATCTAGCCCTGACCATTCCATGTGTGCTGGGGTGCCTAGGGTTTAGAGTATATTCAACTGCTCCTCCCAGTCACAACTGGGGCTACTAACTTCCAACTGAAAGCTCTGGTCACATGCCTGACTCTGCTTCATCCTGAAAGTCCTGCCTATTCCCCCCATTTTACAAGTTCTCCAATCCAAGCTCCTGTTCCTCTTTTCTCTCAATCCCGGATTGGGGTATTATCACAGCTGAACAACTTATGCTCTTCCCCATTCGAACTCAGCAACTCTGCTGCAGAAATGTTGAGCAATTACCTTGGTCCAGCTGCTCATGGTGTCCTTGCCCCCAGCCACTTCACTGAGTTCCACCAGGGCTTCGTAAAACCCATTGCGGCTGGGGTGTAGGACCCAAACCCTAGCACACCGTGCTGGACGAGGACCTGTGCCTGCCTCGTATGCCAGCAGCTGCACTTTAGGGGGTTCTTGGAGCATGACGGTGTTAAACCGCAGGGCACCTTGCAGGCCTTCGGCAGCTGCATGGGATCTGACCAATGCTGACGCCCGCGCGATTTCACTTGGGGTTAACTGGTCTAATGGGTGGTCTGCAAGGAAGAGGGGGGGGGGGGGCAGGAGGAGGTTAGGGTTTGTGGGCAAAAGTGAGTACGGGGTTTACAGCGCGCGACTAGATTAAGCTGTTAGGCCCCAGAGTTGGGGAATGCGGCTGCATCGGCGATCCAGGGCTGTGTGAAGGGATTTAAATGCAACCGTTGGGGTTAGCTGGGAACTGCGCAGGGCCCTGGTGGAAAGGCTGCTGCTCTCGGGGCCACCATTTCACTGCACAAGTCCTTCTTGCAGCCTTGGACGGTTATCCAGGGCCATGCATGTAGCTCTCGGGGAAATGCACGTGATATATGCCTGAGCGCAACGTAGATGACGCGGTACCAAACCTGTCCGGTGCCTGCCTCATGCGATGCAGCATGATCACCCCAAACTTGCTGCTGATGCTATTCCGACACCTTCTAGAACAGCGGAAGGTACAATTAGCATGCGTGCGTGCCTCGCACTTCATCCCAAGGACACTAGCCTCGAGATGGAAGGAGAACCCCAGAGGACCTAATTTGCTGCTAGTTCCACGTTGTCGGCTGCTGCATGAGTCCAAAGCCACTTCCCCTGATTTGCTGTGAAGACACGATGCAATGCAACGAGCAATTGCACCCACGAACTTCCTGGCACCGAGTGCGATGGTTGCGTGATTATGCCCACGCCTGGCAGCTAAGCAGCAGCCCTGCTTGCGCCTCTGAGTCTACTGTCACCTCATCTACGATTTAAGCGGTGAATGCGCATACGCAGACCCCGGCATTGACGAAGAACGGGAACAACCCTATGAACCCCTTCTCACCTGGCGTACTTGTAGCAGCAAGCACTGGCGCACAGCAAGCTGCCATCCTGATTAATTACGCGAAACTGAAGACTCTTGCAAGTGGCCAGACAACTCTCCTGCATACCGCCTTGGGTGTGGAGCGGTCTAGAAGGTGAAGCCACGGGTGGCTCGTCACCGCGCGTAGGCAATCAGCACAGTGCCTTTTAGCTCGCTAGCAGTGCATGCATGATGTGATCAATTGTGTAGAACTTTAACCCACACGGAACTTCGGCGATCGACGTAGCCTAGTGGTGGGAGCACAGAGCGCTAGCCACAAGCACCAAGAGGCCATTGAGACGTGTCACCCGCTGGGATCGAAGCGACGCGAGTAGCGGAGCCGACCCACCCCAGTGAAAACAGCTTTCAGTAGCAGACTGAAGGGCCATGGGGAGGTCTTGATCATTCCAGTCCTCTCCTATCTCTACATGAAGTCCACCCCGCAGCTGTAAAGCTTGTTCAGGCGTGGTCATATCTGCTCTCATGCTGAGGTCATGGGTATGTGAATAAACCTCGGCCCTCCTACATCGGACTTACCGAGGCATGCTTATTTCAAAGGCCATAGTAGAGGCTCCCCCACCGGCGAGCAGAAGGCACTTGTCCCAAATCCTACATTTTCCATAAGGACTAGCTGGAGCAGTTGGTCATTGTCGGTTGAATGATCAGGAGCTTCAACAAGGTGCAATCCAGCAACGCATACAGCCTTTCCTGTACTCCGTAGATCTGTATTGTGCGGTGATCATCTGCCCTGCATAACAATTCCCTGGAGTATTCCAGTTCTGGATGGAGTCTCCAATTACACTATTTGAACACAGCAAACAGAGGGGGTTCGGCCAATACTGACCACCTGTGCGCTCTGGCATGCTTTGGCACGCCATGGCACGCTCGTCACCTTGCTTACAGAAGGATGTGTGTGCGTCTTGCACATGAAACATCATCTACAGCTTGTTTCTTGGTATGTGCCTGCTCTATGGGAATACCTGCACGCATTGTGAATAGCTCCGGTCTTACAAATAAACAAATGCTCGCATTCTTTCCACTCCCCTTGAGATGACGCTGGCGTCCAATGGGGCCAGAACAACAGCTTTTCTTCTTCCCTAAACAAATAAATGAGCACTGAGATCTTCTATGTTCGGCCCAAACCTGACATTCAGAGGTGTCTGGCATGTGTCTGCAGGGTTTAAACCTTTCCTGGGCCCTTTCAACCGCACAACACCAACTGCTGAATCACTCCACCTCACTTCCTACCAAGAGCAGCAGTCAAGGCTTGCTAGCTGCCATCACTAAATTCAGAGCCAACAGCAGCGGCAGTGGTAGCAGTAGCAGTAGCAACACTGTCCCAGTGCTTCAAAACAGCATCAGCAGTACCAGCAATAGCAGTAGCTACAGCAGGAGGCAAGCTACATCAACAGCATCCACCTCCCAAAGAAACAGCAGCAGCAGCAGCAGCTCACAGCCCACTGCAACCACCAGCAGCACCACCTTCACCAGCGAGTCCAGCAGAATCAGGTCCACCAGCCCCACTAGCTGCAGCACGAGCAGTGCACTTCCTAAAGCAGATCATAGCTTCCACCAGCAGTACACACGCCCCATAGCAAGCACATTGCTACAGCACTACAGCCCTGGCACTAACCCCCTAAACCACCTAAGCCACCTAAACCGCAGCATGTCCTCCCGCCATGCCGCCCCTCCCCTGCATCATGTGTCCGCCTCCCTCTGGCCCTGGGGCTCTGGGGCACGCTTTACTAACCCCTGGCCTACCTGGACAGGGGATAAGGCGTTCAAGGATGTGATTGCCTTTAGCAGGGAGATGCGGGGGATGAATGTGGGGGATATGGGGTATTTAAGCTATAAGAGAAACCCTACGGAAGAGGATTTTAGGTGGGTGGGATGCTGGGGGTTTAGGTGGGGGAGGGGCTTCTTGCAGTTTGCAGAGGGTAAGGGGCGATGGAGAAGGGGGAAGTTCAAGCCTTAGCAGTGGAGGGGTAGGGAAGATGGGGGGGCGGGAGTGATGGGATGTTTTTAGCAGAAGAGTTTGGGGGGGGGGGGTAGCAGGGGTGGGAGGACGCAGGGAGGGAGGCCCATGCGGACTACTAGGCACACGGATGCGGGCATTATCTGATAAATATGGCTTGGGGGAAGGAAAACAAAGGGAGGGGGGCGGGCAATGGTCGGTGGGGGGATGGATGGTGAGAAGGGGAAGCATGTAGTGACTGACATCAAGTACAAGGAAAGGGCGGACGTGTCTGGCCACAGCAGCTGTTGTACCAGATGTCATTATTGTGGGCATAGCAGGGGGGGGTGCATAACAGGGAGACTGACAGCTCATCATATTCCCTGGCTTGTCCTGCTCCTTCTGCTACTGCACCACTCTTGCACCTGGCAACCATGGCTTTCAGCCGCCTACATCACTTGGATGTTGCTCAGGGATCTTGTCAATAGGAGTCCCTGCTGCTTCCTTATTTGTCATTTTTATATAGCGACAGTCCAATACATATGAGATGAATCACTGCACAGCTTTCGGGCTGTGCAGCGCCCACGGCAGAACTCCGTCCAGTTTGTTTGTATGAGGCGAGCAGAAATCGAGACATGGGTGGGATTGGGGGTCCAAAACATAGCGTGCAGATGGGAGGAGGGATGGCAAACCTCTGCTGACACTAGTTGATTTGCTGCTCCACTTTCTGCTGCTGGTACAGTCGTGCTTTCCCACTACAACCCCTAGACACGGCAGCTCTATCGTCCCCTCCTGAAGATGCAGTTCAAGCAGTATGGGTGGGTCATGCCAGTGTGCTGGTGCAAATGGAGGGCGTGAACTTCATCACAGACCCGGTGTTTTCACAACGATGTTCACCATTCCAGTTCATGGGGCCTAAGCGGTGAGTGCCTCGGCTTATAACTTACAAGGTTCAGCAGGCAGAGATTTTTGAGGCACACAGAGCGCAGTGTATGATTAGGGCATTGGTTTTAAGCAGGAGATGGTTTGTTGCAGCCTTTTGATGGTCAGGTATTTCATCGTGTTTGGCTTGCCATGATACAGCAGGCAACCTGCCCAGAACCTCAAATGTATGCTGCAGAGCACTGAATTGATCATAAAAGAGCTAGGAATGCCCCCCCCCCCTCCCCCAAAAGAGGGGGGCACAGCGATGCTTAAGAAGTGGGCCCATGGTAGCAGTGAGCCCATAGTAGCTCACCACAGCTGGCAACTGGTAGGTGCCAGCTGCTTAATGCAGCCTTTTGCGGTTGCCATACCTCAAGTTATGTTATGTTAATGCTTGCCTTCTGCCCTCCCACGTGTGGCAAGGTGGATCTACACGTAGTGTTTTCAAATTATTTTTCAATACATAAAAACAACTTTTTGTTTTTCGAATGCGATGTGGAAAATGCATAAGATGCACTTGTGTAAGCAACAGGCATCAATAGCAAACCCAGGAGCATGTCTGCTGTACTGCATGGAAACTGTGATGGGGGAAACACCCATCCCCATCACAGTTTTGGTAGGCTTACACCGCCTGCAGCCTGTGCCTTGGGGATTGTGTTGCCTTCATGCTGCACAGGAGGGTTTAGGGTTGGGGTGGGTGGAGGTGGATGCAAGGGAGGAAGATGGGGATTGCATTTGACTCTGCTGGCAAACTCCTCAGCTCTATTAATTATTTGAGAATGGCTTGCCTAAGTGTCCCAGCAAAACTTGTGTTATGGTTGTGCTAAAGAGTGAGTGGTTTGGGTTGCTGTTGTTCCTGTTGTATGCCTTGCAGTGTTGTTCCCCCCGCCTTCACCCCTGAGATGGAGGGAGCCCCCAAGCTGGACTTTGTGCTGATCAGTCATAATCATTATGATCATTTGGACCTGGGATCAGTCAAGAGGCTGCACAAGTAGGTAGGGGAGGGGGCGGGGGAGATGGGGAGGGAGGGGGGCTGCACAATTAGGTATGGGGAAGAAGGGAGAGGGGGAGGAGGGGGGGGCTGCACAAGTAGGTAGGGGAGGGGGGGGGAAGAGGGGGAGGAGGGGGGGCTGCACAATTAGATAGGGGGAAGAAAGGAGAGGGGAGGAGGGGGGGGGGGCTGCACAAGTAGGTTGGGGAGAGGGGGGGAAGAGGGGGGGGAGGGGGGGGCTGCACAAGTAGGTAGGGGAGGGGGGGGCGGCGGAAAGGGGGAGGAGGGGGGGGGCTGCACAAGTAGGTAGGGGAGGGGGGCCAGCGGAGAGGGGGAGGAGGGGGGGGGCTGCACAAGTAGGTAGGGGAGGGGGGGGGCGGCGGAAAGGGGGAGGAGGGGGGGGGCTGCACAAGTAGGTAGGGGAGGGGGGCCGGCGGAGAGGGGGAGGAGGGGGGGGGGCTGCACAAGTAGGTAGGGGAGGGGGGCGGCGGAGAGGGGGAGGAGGGGGGGGGCTGCACAAGTAGGTAGGGGAGGGGGGGGCGGCGGAGAGGGGGAGGAGGGGGGGGCTGCACAAGTAGGTAGGGGAGGGGGGGCGGCGGAGAAGGGGAGGAGGGGGGGGGGGCTGCACAAGTAGGTAGGGGAGGGGGGGCGGCGGAGAGGGGGAGAGCGGGAGGAGGGGCCCCATCATGTTCGAGACCTGTCTTTCTAAATGGAATTTCATGTAGGTTCCC